>CM062291.1:224861264-224893854 GCA_031216915.1 Pictodentalium vernedei | reverse complement strand
GGGGTTTTAATTTAACATTGTTATTGAATACATATGCCTTTTGATAAATAAATCAGCAGGGTGAGCCCCATCCCCCACACCCACCCGAGATTTTATTGGAAAATATTACCCAGATGATGCTATCTGGGGACATCTGAAACTAGACAGAAAGTAATTTACGCCAAATGCGGTGTTATCTGTAATTACATCAGTTCTTCTTCCACCCAGAGATCATAGATCATAGGCTTTGGGGGTCTTACCGGGAGATATATGATAATTCAAAAATACAGGGATCACTGGAGTATATGCTAATTAAAAAATACAGGGACCTCCACACAGATCATAGAATTTGAGAATTTTTGTGTGTGCCACTAGGATATTTGATAATGCATGTAGAGGGGAATGCCCCCCCCCCAAAAAAAAAATGAACTATAATTAGAAAAACAAAACAAACCAACAAGAACCCCCCCCACCCCCACCCCCACCCCTCCCCCACCCCCCCACCCCCCCACAAAAAAAAAAATTGCCGCTCTTCCACATAGATAATATAATTTGAGGTTTTCGGGGAACGCCACTAGAATATTTGATAATCGACAGGGACATGAGCCCCCCCCCCCCCCCCCCCCCCAAAAAAAAACAAAAAACAAAAAAACAAAAAAAAAAACAAACAAACAAAAAAAACCAAAACAAACAAAACACAATTCGATGAAGATAACAGTTATGGGCAACGGCCAAACAATCGGTCTCTATGAAACTGAACTGGCATGTACAGGTATCAACGGCGACGGTATCAGTTAACGACACAGTCAGGTTATTTTTTCGAATCGGTCTGAGAGAGATTTTTATCACCGTTGCGTCATTGCCGGACATGTACTATGTTGCGAAATTCCGGAAAATGACGCAACTCGCTTTCGAGAACAGCACGATGAGACTTTGTGGACTTTCACACAGCTTTTCATTTCGCCAGAGAAGCCAAAAGCGATCACCGTCGTCAATCAGGGGCCAAATGTCATAATGCCTGCTTTGAATACATTATTAGACCAATGAGAAGCCATACAGAATCCGACAAAAAGAGCATTTTGCTTATGAATGAGAAATACAGATTATCTCCGACAGCTGAGCATACCATGACCGACCACCTGTCACCACTGGCCTCCCATGCAGCAATATCCTTAACCTCAAACATGGACGAGTAACCCTCTAACAAAAGTGAGACACCAAGAACAGCCATATTAGACCATATACATGAGTGGAAAGACCAAAGCAGCTGCACCGTGGAAATTGAAACAATTCTGGAAAATATGGCTGGCAGAGTCTCCTTAAGCAAACACGAGACCCAGAAGTGGGACATCATAAGAGTCACCATTCACCGACACCCCCCCCCCCCCTCGACCCCGCTACCTCTTCCGGCACACATACACTTTACCCCCCCCACCCCGCCCCCCCCCCCCCCGGAAACACATCAGCTCCCAACAGTGACACCACCGATTGCAAGGTCCACGGTCCACGGCTTTATTCAAACATCGACACGCTGCTCCAGCTTAGTATTTCAATATCAGCGACACAAACAAGCATATCGGATATCTTACCGAAACGAAATGACAAGCATTTGCAACATGATAAACAGGATACCTGAAATGTACCTGGGTTGAGGAAGATTAGAAGGAGACCGTTGGTTGTCATACAATGCCCACGGTACATTCAGTCCCAGTTTTTCGGTCACCCTTTGTATCTGGTCGCCAAATTTAACCTGAGGAGTTGGTGCTTCCACCTCCAGCTTTAAGTTCCAGTTTCCAAAGCACATCGACAGGATACTGACAGTAACTACCTTCACCATGGACAATTTACCTTCGCTGTTGACCCGTGTACTTTCAGCTGTCCGATCACCATTCCAACCATGGTAGTCATATATTTGTTCCATATTTAATAACAAACCATTCTGTTTGCTGAATATTAATACCAAATAGGACCTTTTAGTCGCTGCCCCAACACTCACTGCGCGACAGGGAAGTGAGTGACGAGGGTAGTGATAGGATAACCCTGTTTAGTTATGCCTTTTTGTACCACAACTCACTCTTTTTTGTTTGTGATGTGGTTTTGATGCATTTTAGAAGTATTCTCGTCTGTATGGCCTGGCACCATCTAAGCCCTTCTCTCGAACATTGGATTGCCAAACAGTTTATATTTTTGCATCCTCTTTTAACCCAATACCGTACAGAATTTACTCTCGACAGCAAAACTATTTTCTCTGTTAAAATGTACAGCCTCTTCCCTGACCGTACACTGCAGGGCAGGGTGCGGAAATCACTCCCAAAGATTTTGGTATTTTTTATTTCTGTTATTTACGATTTTTGGAAATGTCAAAAGAATCAGCAATAAAGTTTCAGCTCGGGGACCACTGGGTGCAACTCGGTGGCAGGCTTTCCGACTAACTCTTATTATGGGACACTGTAGATTTTCTAAGTCAATATTTATTTATTTATTTATTTATTTATTTATTTATTTATTTATTTATTTATTAGTGTTTAAGATCACATATTTCTACACACTCACCAATCGTGACCACAACATGTATATAAGGCTAAGACCAACAGTCGTTTATACTCATGTTGCCCATTTTAGAGGACTGCCGATCCAGGCATTGGTTACTGCGTACTATTTTACCAGTAAAACAGGGCTTTTTACCACCATAAACAAGCACTGCTTCTTTTCTCAGGGTCCCCACTGGGATTCCAAGTCAGTGATTGTTTGGCCACATTGAAGAAAATATATGTAATATTGACTGTCTGAAGTGACCCTGTTTGGCTTTTCGGGTTTCATTGGTGCCTCAGACGACTTATTAACCCTCAGGGGGCCAAATTCCAACTTTGGTCGGTTTTGTTGCATTTGAACATGTGCCCCAACGCGCAGTCCCTGGGTAAAATCGAAGTTACATTACTAGTACCCTGGCTGTTGTTTCTAGGCAAGTCTTGGCTGCCCGTATAGGTAGCGAAGATTTGGATAGAAAAACAGTAAACTTACATTTTGTAAACTGGTCGTGTGTAGCATAAATTCAAACTATGGGTTTGGAAGAAAATGGGGAAATATTTCAAAATTTGAATGAATGGGCACTTGTCAGATGACGGCTTGGGAGTAGGATGTCTCTTCAAATGTTTGAAATAATAACATGCAACAATTTTTGAATGTGACACCTCAACCGCCACAATCGGACCACATTTATGGCCCTACTAAGGCCCAAAAAGGGCCAGTTACAAAATATCACCAAAGCAGGTTAACATCACGGGATATTTTGGTGTTGATTGGTGGCCCCGAGGAATAAAGAAGATTAACACCTCAACTGCCCCAATCGGGGGCCCTATTAAGGCCCCAAAAAGGGCCAGTTACAAAATATCACTAAAGTAGGTAAAGATCACGGCATATTTGGTGTGGATGGGTGGCCCAGAGGAATGAAGAAGATTGACACCTCAACCGCCCCAAACGGACTCCATTTAGGGGCCCTACTAAGCCCCCCAAAAGGGCCAGTTACAAAATATCGCCAAAGTAGGTAAATATCACGGGATATTTTGGTATTGATGGGTGACCCCCGAGGAATAAAGAAGATTGACACCCCAACTGCCCCAATCGGACCATATTTATGGGCCCTACTAAGGCCCCAAAAGGGCCAGTTACAAACTATCACCAAAACAGGTTAAAATTACGGAATATTTTGGTGTTGATGGGTGGTCCCCGAGGAATAAAGAAGACTGACGCCACAACCGCCCAATCGGACCACATTTAGGGGCCCTACTATGGCCCCAAAGAGAGCCAGTTACAAAATATCACCAAAAGCAGGTTAAAATCAAAGGATATTTTGGTGTTGATTGGTGGCCCCCGAGGAATAAAGAAGATTGACGCATCAACTGCCCCAATCGGACCACATTTAGGGGCCCTACTAAGGCCCCAGAAAGTGTCAGTTACAAAATATCACCAAAGTAGGTTAAAATCACGGAATATTTTGGTGTTGATGGATGGCCCTCGAGGAATAAAGATTGAAGCCTCAACCGCCCCAATCGGCCCACGTTTAGGGCCCTACCAAGGCCCCCAAATGGGCCAGTTACAAAATATCACAAAAGTAGGTTAAAATAACGTGATATTTTGATGTTGATGGGTGGCCCCAGAGGAAAAAAGAAGATTGACACCTCAACTGTCCTAATCGGACCACATTAGGGGCCCTAGTAGGGCCTCAAAAAGGGCCAGTTATAAAATATCACCAAAGCAGGTGAAAATAACGGGATATTTTCATGTTGATGGGTGGCCCCGAGGAATAAAGAAGATTGACACCTCAACCGCTCCAATCGGACCACATTTAGGGGCCCTACTAAGGCCCCAAAAAGGGCCAGTTACAAAATATTGCCAAAGTAGGTAAATATCATGGGATATTTTGGTGTTGATGGGTGGCCCCCGAGGAATAAAGAAGATTGAGACCTCAACCGCCCCAATCGGACCACATTTAGGGGCCCTACTAAGGCTCCAAAAAGGGCCAGTTACAAAATATTGCCAAAGTAGGTAAATATCACGGGATATTTTGGTGCTGATGGGTGGCCCCCGAGGAAAAAAGAAGATTGACACCTCAACCGTCCCAATCGGACCACATTAGGGGCCCTAGTAGGGCCTCAAAAAGGGCCAGTTATAAAATATCACCAAAGCAGGTGAAAATCACGGGATATTTTCATGTTGATGGGTGGCCCCGAGGAATAAAGAAGATTGACACCTCAGCTGCTCCAATCGGACCACATTTAGGGGCCCTACTAAGGCCCCAAAAAGGGCCAGTTACAAAATATTGAATCCGCTTATGTACAGTCGTGATTCCTAGATCGCACTTTTAACGTTCAAATACTCGTGGTGAACGCGCGTTTTTAAAAAAAAAGGGTGAAATTATACATCTTCAGTTGTATCTTGTACGTAATTTTTGGTCGACGTTCGAATCGCAGATCAGACCACCGATCCATCGTCGGCGAACGCGAGCGAAAGCATAAGATTCTGGCTCATCATCAAAAAACAGTTTTGGGAACTCTAAATCAGTGATTCTGAACCCGCAATTGCTTTGGTACAGATGATTTAGAATCCGCAATTGTTTTGAGGCGGTGGGTTTTTCCCATTTATGACATTATTAGGGGAATTCCCCACGGAATGTTTAAAACGCATTTTCCGCTCAATTAGGTTTTGAGTGGTAAAATTTTTAATATATTCATGATAGCAATCGCAGTCATCAAAGGATTCTCTCTTAATTCGACACTCGATGAATTGATGTGTGAATGAATGAAGATCTTTTGACAAAATGTAAACACTACTGTCAAAAAAATGCGTTAAATCAGAAACCGATTTGTCATGTACTGTTTAAACGTATTTTTTTAAACATCAATTAACACAGTCAGTTTGAGATGTGAATATTTTCAGATTATTATATATTATATTAAGATGGAAAGAGTTTTTTTATTATTATTTAAAACACAAAAAACATAAAATATATAATTAAACATTTAATTTTGAAAAATAAATAAAAACAATTAAAACGAAAGATGTTTTTCCAGATGGATCCTAGACGCCGAGATCGAATTTTAGCCGAGTATGAACATTCTAAGAAGAACATTCAGGCTGCTGAGAGAAGCAGACGTCTCGGTGAGATGGAACTCAGACTCGAAGCCATAAAAATATTTAAACCCGTGACGGAGGGTCAAGAGCGAAGCAGGAAGGAGATAGTTGAAGAATTGAGACCCATAAAGGAGAGTTCTTTGAGAATGGGTTCGTTGCCTCCTAGTTTTGGAAATCGGTATTCCGTTCAATCTACACCGGATTACATTCCCACGGGAATTCAAACAGATATGAGCGAGTCTGATGATACGGCTTCGACTATCACCACTAGTAGCGTCGCATCGTCCGATGATGATGGCGGTAAGAGAGATCGGTTGTATGGAATTTATGAGGATTCTGAGGGTAGAATTTTTGTAGGTGATACGTTGGTGGAAATGGATGATGATGAATTGATCGTGGGTTCGAATAAATATAAAGTAACCGATGGTCTGCGCAGATTGCTCCTTTACGACAAGCCAAGCGATTACACGGATCAGGATTTTGATAATTACGGAGACATTCTGGTTCAGACCCACGCCATGAAGAGAAATAACGAGGCCAGAGAGACGAGACCCAAAGCCAACAGAGGTTACAAGTGGACGAAAATAGTGAAGCCCATATGGAATGCGCATAAGAAGTTCCTCGAATCGGTGACTGGCAAAGGGGTGAAAACCGCTATTTTTCTTCCGAGCGATCCCGACGCTCTGTCTCAGAGATTGAGTTTGTTGATGGCGAGCAGACGGGCTGGTAACACGGGATTAGATAATCAGATAGTTGCCGTATCTGACGAATTGTTGAGACAGAAGGTTTTGAATAAAAACCAGTATAAAAGGCTGATGAACGAATTGAAGGATTGATGTGTATATAATAATAAGTAGAGAGAGAAACAAACAAACAAACAAACAAAAAATAAAACAGTAAATTCTTACACTAGAATAATAAAAGTATTTAAAAACGACAAAACGATTTACCAGTGAAAAAAAAAAAAAAATATATCATAAAAATAAAATATGTTGGTGATAAAGAACAGGGGATACGTCAGGACTTACGTTCAAGGCGGTTCTGGCATCGTTGATTCTATAATGCGAGCGTTCACGAGCAATGCGGGTAGAAAACTCGCATCGACCGCGTTTGAGGTCGGTAAGAAGACGGCTTTGGATGCTGGTAAGAAAGCCGCTTCCGAAGCCAGTGGTAGGATAGCTTCTGTGGCTGGCAAGAGGGCTGCCAACGCATTGATCGGCAAGTTGATCAGTCCGGCGGCGAAGCGAGCTGTGTTAGAGCGAACGCTGAAAGATTGGAAAGATTTTAAGGATGCTGTGGTACCCATACAAGATTTAGCCAAAATGACGAGTGGATCTAGATTGAAGAGAACTCGCGACGGTGCGATATAAATAAATAATAATAATAATAACATTAAAAACAGAGTTTGAAAAACATAAAAATTTGTGTTTGAAAAGAATCTAAAATAACAAACAAACAAAAAATAAAACAAAGATGAACATTAAAGATATGTCTTGGAACGACGCCGCGACCAAGAGGTCGAATAACGAGTACTTTCCCAAGAGCATAAGAGGCTTGATAGTGGGAAAATCGAATTGTGGAAAGACCAATCTGTTGATGAATCTGTTGTCCCGACCCGACTGGTTGGATTATGACAGATTGTTCGTGTTTGGCAAGAGCTTGTTTCAACCCGAATACAGATTGCTTCGAGAGTGCATGGATCGCAGATTGCCCAAGGACGTCATAGCCAGAATCTTTGACAATAGGGAGGAATTCGACAAGTGTGGAGCTCCGCTCTCGACCATTTTGGACGGTGCGGCGATGGAGCTGATGAAGAGAAATGCATCTTCGAACGTCGAGTGTCGATTTTATGAGAACGCTAGCGACGTTCCGGATCCTAGAGAACTGAAATCGGAAGATAAGAATCTCATGATTTTCGACGATCTGCTTTTGGAGAGACAGAACCGATGCGAATCGTATTACGTTAGGGGTCGACACAGCAACGTGGACTGTTTCTACCTGTCGCAGAATTATTTTCGATTGCCCAGACAGATGATAAGGGAGAACGCTAATTTTCTATGTCTCTTCCGCCAAGATCTCAAGAATCTCAATCACATCTACAGCGATCACGTTGCAAACGACATGAGCGCTGCCGAATTCAGGAGATTAGGCAAGAGGGTTTGGGATGGTGGACTTTACAATTTCGTCATGATCGATTTGACGAGGGAATTTAATCGCGGAAAATATCGGTGCGGATTCGACAAGTTTTATGTTCCCGATGGTAATAATAATAAGATAGAGCGTGAAAATAAAAATTAGAAAAATAATAAATCTTCAAATAATTAGTTTTGAATAAAAAAAAAATAAAAATTAAAATATAATGTTCGAACATGGAGAATTGTTAGGACGGATAGCTGAGAATACGGCTGCGAAACAATCCATTCAAATCGTGGTGAGTGGTGATTCGACTCGATTCGCTACGAAATTCGAACCTTCCATCGAATTGAATAGAGAGAAAAGATACGAGATGGCTTTGGTGAATCTGGAGACTTATTATTCCTTTCCCAACGTCACCGAAAAGAATAACTCGTTCAAGTATTCCGACGGAGTGGATTGGTTGGAGATTCGAATTCCCAAAGGGAGTTACGACATAGACGATTTGAACCATTACATTCAGACGCGAATGAAGACGGATGGAAAGGGAAGCAACAAGATCAGACTCGCTCCCAATCCTAATACCTTACAGACGATGTTGGATTTGGAAGATAATTTTCGTGTGGATTTCAACACGGACGATTCTATAGGCAAGATGTTGGGATTCGATCAAAAGATGTATCGAGGCCATGCGGCATCTGAAAACACGGTCGACATTCTCGCTGTCAATAGCATTCTGATGAATGTGGACGTGATTGCTGGAAGCTACGTGAATGGTAGCGCTCAGCCGACGATCTATTCCTTCTTTCCAAACGTGTCGCCGGGTTATAAGATCGTGGAGCGACCTCGAAATTTAGTTTATCTACCAGTGATTTTAGACACGTTGTATAGTCTCAAAAACACGTTGACGGATCAAAATGGTGAACTGTTAGATCTTCGCGGAGAGAGAGTGACGATACGATTTCACATAAGAGAAATATAAAAGCAAAAAAAATAAATATATTATATATATAGATAACAAAAATAAAATAAACGGTAATATTAATTTTTACAAAATTATTTTAATATATTTATTAAACAAGAAACAATTGAAGTAAATATATTTAAAAAAAACAAACAGAATTATGACACAATGCGTGGTTAAAAACGTGAACATATCTGCAGGACAGAGGAAGAAACTTAAGAGAGCGTTAACAACTCGAGGCGAGGCGGTGAGATTCAAATTCACTCACGACGATCTGACGAGAGGCAGACAGAATTCGATCGCCTGGACCAGAAGTCAAATCAAAAGGATGGAGAAAGCGATTCGCGATGGAAGAGGGTTGGCGGTGAGATTGAGTCCCGCTCAATTGAGATACAATTTGAGAATGAAAGGCGGTTTCCTACCGCTATTGGCAGGAATCGCCGCAAATGCATTACCCTTCGCCGCAAAGGCGCTACCCTTTCTCGGAAAGACTCTCGGCATGGTAGCTCTCACGGGACTCGCTAGTTCGGGAGTTGAGAAATTAATGGGTGGCGACGGACTGTTTTTGAAGAAGGGAGGAGCCGTGTGTCGCGTCCACATGGACGACAGCGGTAAAGGATTGTATATAGAACCCGTTAGAGGTGGCAACTCTCTGAGAGGAAACGGTCTCTATGTGAAGAGTGGACGGAACGTCAAGCGATACGGCAAGGGTTTGTTGCTCGGTGAGAATTCGCCATTTAAGAACATACCGATTTTGAATATGTTATTATAAATATAAAATTATATAAAATATATAAAATAATAGAAAGTATAAAATAATATATTTAAAATGGGTGAAAAGGTGGAGAAACAAATTTATCACCTGGATGAAAAGGTGGAGAAACAATTTGACGATAATGACGAACATCGCGAGCCAGAGAGTGAAGAAATAAAAAAATGGTTAGGCGCTAATGATGGATATCTAAGGAAAGAGATAGATAAAGCGCGGGATATACGGTTGAGAATGAGACGATGCTTTCCACGGTCACCACTACCTTCTGAAGTGAATGGTAATGATGCGAGTGTTACCAAGAGATGCACAACATTCGTTCATAATTATGATTCGGATAAACAAAAATGTTACCATAAACGTATCACATCACAAAGAAAAAGAAAAAAAGGAAAAGAAGAAGAATCGACGCTGAAATTTGAGAGAAAAGGAAACGTTATTATAATATATCATGATGATAGTGAAGAAGAAGGAAAACAAAAAGAAAAAAAAAAAGTAAATGAGATCTAAAGATGATCTCATTACTTTTTTTTTTTTTCATTTTTTCTTCGCTAAACATCAATCACTCTATTGTTTATATTTCCAAGTCCGTTATTAGCATGTTGATGCTCGTGTCTTCTCCTTTTTCGAAAACGTGTTGAATGTTTATCTTTACTCTTTTGAGTTTTTTTACATCAGTCAACTCACTCTCACCACCCAATTTCTTCACGAGTTTGAATGAGATGTTTGGGAAATATGTAATTTCCAAAGGGCAACGACAAATCGTCCTTGTCGAATTCTCTATCTTCGGCGATGACGATGTTCTGCAGATCGCTTTGGTACTCATAAATCAAATCGAGCGCGGCTTCGTTCAATTTCAGAGGCATCTTATATTCTCGTATTTATGCTCTAAGCCCTTCGTCTCGACATCGTTCAATTCGATGGGATCGTGTCGTTGTAATCTATAGATTTTATGATTGAATTTCTTATACGTTTCGACTCGTTTCAATTTCAATTCGCATCTTTTAGGTGTTGTTGTCTTCATGATCGATTATTTGTTTTTCTTTGTTTTTACGAATTCTTGCAAATAATGTATATTTTAAATTTTGTATTTAAATAATAATTTGTTAAAAAAAAGTTTGTTATTTTTTTTTTGCTCTTTATATATATATAAAAAATGTTTTTTTAATTTTTAATTTTCTTTAATGTAAAATTTTTTTAGTAAAAGTTTTTTTTCTCTTTATATATATATATATATAAAGTTAAATTTTTAATTTCAATCTCTCTATTGTTTATATTTCCAAGTCCGTTATTAGCAAGTTGACATTCATCATTTTTCCACATACGAAAATGGTGTGAATGTTCATCTTTACTCTTTTGATTTTTTTTTCATAGGCAAATGCGCTCTCAACACCCGATTTCTTCATGAGTTCGGGTGAGATTATTGGATATATGTAACCTCCATAGGACAACAATAAATCACCCCTGTCGAATTCTCTCTCTTCGGCAACGATGATATTAATCAACAGTTCGCTTTGGTACTCGTAAAACAAATCGAGCGCGGCTTCATCCACTTTCAAACACATTCGATATTTGTGGTAGTAGCGCTCTAAGTCCACCATCTCAACCTCATTCAATTCGATGGGATCGTGTGGTTGTAATGTATAGATATTAAAACTGGATTTCTCATACCTTTCGTCTCGTTTCAATTTCAATTCGCATCTTTTAGGTGTTGTTGTCATGATCGATTATTTGGTTTTTTATGAATTCTTACAAATAATGTATATTTTAATTTTGTATTAAAAAAATTGAATTTAAAATTTAACTTTTTTTTTTTTTCTATTATATATAAAGAGTAAAAAAGCAAAACTTTTAACAAATTATTTAATACAAAATTCAAAAAAAAAAAAAATATTCTTGCAAATGAAGCAAACAGATAAAACAATGGTAAATTTAAATGAGAAAACCATACCTCAACTATTACAAATTTCAGATTTCAGAAAGCTTAGAACTAAATAAAAAAAAATTGAAGTCATACAAGAATATTTGCGAATGTTAGAAAGGCAAACGAAATGTCGATAGCAACGACGTCAAAAGATGCACCGGTTGTAAAAAATAAGAAGACGACTAAACGAAAAGCCGTTGAAGAACATCAAGTTTCCAAAGAAAAGAAAAGAAAAAAACTAAAAACGAAAACGAGTAATGCTCTTCAGATTCAAGACAAACGAGATATATCGAGCGAAATTCAACGAGCAATCGACGAAGGGAAAGGAGAAGAATATGTAACACGACTCGTTGTGGAACTATTCCAATCGAAACCCGTAGAACGGGAGAGTGCAATCAAAGGCATTTTTAAAACTTTCTTTCAACGTGATTCCCTCGTTGAAGAAAGTCGATCCGAAATTGTTCATGGAATGGGTGAAGAAAGAAGTATTGGATTTGTTTCGCGAATACATGAACTTGGGATTAAAAATTAAGATGATACTCCATTGCATAATGAATAAAATCGACGTGAAGTCCGGCGAGAGCATTGTGAAAAATGCATATTTCAGATCTAACGTCGAACCCGTATTTCGAGGTTCAGATCTATCAGACGTTTTCAAAAAGATGAAAGACAAGATGTTGACGTCTCTCGCGAATTATCAAAATGAAGGTAGTAATTGGACGTTCGGTGAGGTGTTGAAACTCGAAATTCACATGACTTAAAACGAACCATTGAAAGGATCTTCCTACTTGGAATTACCATATTTCTTGACTAAGAAACACGCCGTGGTCAACGTGAGAAATAAAGATGATCAGTGTTTTAAATGGGCAGTCACCTCCGCTTTATACCCTGTCGAAATAAACTCTGATAGAGTTTCTCGTTATGAGGAAACTTCTAAAAATCTTGATTGGACCGGAGTGACTTTTCCAACAGAGTTAAAACACATCGAACGTTTCGAGGTTCAAAATCCCACCGTAGTGGTGAACGTCCTAGGATACGACGACAAAAATCAAAAGATATATCCTCTCAGACAGACTTCGTATCGCGGAAGAGAAAAGACGATTATTTTATTATCAATTTCGAATGGTGACAATCGTCATTATTGTTGGGTTAAACATCCGAGCCGATTACTGTCGAGACAAAATAATAAACATAAAGGAAAGATATCTTTATGTTGCAACTGCATGAACACGTTTCACAGCGAAAACTCGTTGGCGAAACATCAGGAATATTGCAACGAAAATCAAGGTGTCGCCGTCGAAATGCCCAAACCCAACACCATCGTGAAGTTTGAAAATCACAATAGAAGGTTAAAAGTACCATTCGTCGTGTACGCCGATTTCGAATGTTTCACCGCGAAAATGAGTTCCTGTCAACCCAACGCTCTTCAAAGTTACGTCGAAAGATATCAAAAACACATACCTTCAGGCTATTGCATTTACGTGAAATGCGCTTTCGACTCTCAACACGACATGGGTCCCTTCACCTACACGAAACAGCGCGAAGACGACGACGTAGCTCAAAGGTTCGTGGAAGAGTTAGAATCGAAAATTCAAATGTTATACGACAAATTCAAAACTCCGGCGAAAATGATCATCACGCGAGAGCAGCAGGACGAAAATAACAGAGCCACCGAATGTCACATATGCAGACAATCGTTTGACGAGAATTCGGAGGAAAATAAGAAGGTCAGAGACCATGATCATTACACGGGTCTGTATCGCGGTCCGGCTCACAGCAAGTGTAATTTAAAATATCGAGACGCCACTTTCTATCCGGTGATGTTTCACAATCTCTCGGGTTACGACAGTCATCTGTTCGTGAAAAATCTCGGCACCTCACACGAAGAATAGGATAGATGGCTGAAGGGGGACACGAGGGAGAGGGTAGGAATGCTTATTGAAGAAATTGAAAAAGAGGAAGTGAGGGACACTATTAAGCAGTTTATATCTGAATGCTGGGAGGAGAGGAGGGGAAGAGGGGGTGGGGTGCAGGGGGAATGATGGCCTTCTCTTATGAGGACCGCGACAAATCAGCGGCTGGCCAAAGAGTTATTATTATTATAGGGGGAAAAGGGACAATATTTAAAGATATTTGGAAAATGAGAACAGAACTAGGGGAAATCTGAAGAAAATTTAAAATCAGAGCTACAAAATGTGCCAACCGAAGATAATATTCAGGAGTTGGCCGATTCAACAGTGAGGAGTCGAAAACCTGCTGGGTGGGAAATCATAGGGAGAATTAGAGTAACGACAAATGAACTAGGATATTGAGTAAATAATGATTCCAAACACGCAATAAAAGAGAGGACGAAAAAACTTACTGCATTTAGAAGGAGTGAAAAACTTTAGGGATAAGTGACACAGGCACAGATACAGATACAACCACTAAAGGTGCCAAAGAAGTATATTGGGGGGGGGGGGGGGGGGGACAAGAAGGGAGATTAATTTATTCAAGGACAAAAATGGGAAAGTGCGGAATAGTAATGTCATTAAAGTAATGAGAAAAACGGGGGTGGGGTGTCAAGTTTCTACATATTATAGAAATGGATAAGTAAAGCTAACCAGGGCAATACTGTACATGCAAAGTATTAAGGTGGGTGGCAAAAGCACTGGTGATCGAGACAGTATAGCAGTAGAAGTGATCATGTATTGGGAGAGAGTAAATGATAGGAGATGGCACGGTGGAGGTAGGCGTCTCTCCAGAATGTATGATGGAGAATGCAGAAAAAATTATCTATTTTAGTAGACAGGGAAATTGAGGTGGGTGTACGAATTACAGTCGTCACCAAGTTAAAGATTGGCAAAGCATCAGGGACTGACGAAATGCCTAACGAGTTTTTAAAAAGAGGAGAGTATCCATACTATAAACAGCTTATAGCACTATTTATTATGGCAATCACAAAGCAAGAGGTCCCGATAATAATAATAATAACTCTTTGGCCAGCCGCTGATTTGTCGCGGTCCTCATAAGAGAAGGCCATCATTCCCCCTGCACCCCACCCCCTCTTCCCCTCCTCTCCTCCCAGCATTCAGATATAAACTGCTTAATAGTGTCCTTCACTTCCTCCTTTTCAATTTCTTCAATAAGCATTCCTACCCTCTCCCTCGTGTCCCCCTTCAGCCATCTATCCTTTGTTTCTTCACCCCACTTCTGCATTATTCTTCCAGTAAATTTTATTCTATGAGGTATATACTGTGGGCATTCCAAGAGAAAATGTTCCAGGGTCTCCACTACTCCAGAGTGGCACATTTGGCATCCCTTTTCTCCATCTCTCCCAATTTTTCCCCGAAGCTCCAGTGATCTTGATCTAAGTTTGAACAGCAGTGACCCTCCAAAGGTGCCATCTAGGTACTTCTCAAAAGCTGGCTTTTCTTTATATTGTAACCCCTGCAGTGATCTTTTCACGCTAACCCCTGCTCGCCAGTTTCGATTGCAATCTTCCATGACTCTCTCTTTGACAAACCTTTTGCCTTCTTTCATTCCTACTTCTATGTTTGTGACCTCTATAGAGTAATTGTCCATTAGTTCCCTCACATGTTTTGACCACCCCGTACCTATATTAGAATTCCAAATGGTATCGAGCATCAATTTGTACCACCGGTTGTCAGGCAGGTTTCTCAAGTAGTTAAAGTAACACAGTTTTCCCAAATCTACCCTGTCCTTGATTTTCATCCACCCAAGCTCCCCCCTTACTGCTTCCAAAGCTGCAGCATTACTCGACCCTGTTATCCATCTGCCGGCATCATTCTGAGTACTTTCCAACTTCTTAATAACGGTTTGGTTTAATGGAATCACGTCCGTGCCATACGTTATACTTGGTAAACCCACCCTCTCCCACAGTGTTTTCCCCACAAAGACCTTGTTGAAACTATTTTTCCCTAAAAGTTTTAGTTGGTTGAGAATTCTTTTCCCCTTCAGAATCAGTTTGGCTGAGTAATTTCTGTACACCCCTCTTCCCGTTATATTTATGCTTACCCCTAGATACTCATACTCTCCCGTTTCTCCTACAGTGATTTGTTTGCTTTCCCCTTCGGGGATTGAGAACTCCCCCACTCTCCATTTCTTCGTCATATCTACCTTGCGTCCAACGGGTATTACCTTGCTTTTATTTTCATTTAGTTCGAGCCGCCAAGTGTTCCCATATCTACCAACAATTTCCAGCAATTTCTCTAGCCCCTGTTCAGTTCTAGACATTAACACCATGTCGTCCGCAAAGAATAAGCCTGGTACCTTTATGTCTCCAACATTTACCCCCTCCGCACTCTGAATTAGTTCGTCCCCTAAATCTTTAACATACAATGCAAACAAAATCGGTGAAAAGATACACCCCTGCTTGAGGCCTATATCCATAGGGACTCGTTTTGTAGTGATACTCCCTAGACTGAGTTGGCTTTGCACATCTGTATACAGTGCTTTCATGATTCCCACAAAGTCACCCCCCAGTCCGATGCCCTCGAGCTTTCGCCACATACCTTCCCTCCACACTCGGTCGTACGCTTTTTTCACATCTAGAAATAATAATAATAACTCTTTGGCCAGCCGCTGATTCGTCGCGGTCCTCATAAGAGAAGGCCATCATTCCCCCTGCACCCCACCCCCTCTTCCCCTCCTCTCCTCCCAGCATTCAGATATAAACTGCTTAATAGTGTCCCTCACTTCCTCTTTTTCAATTTCTTCAATAAGCATTCCTACCCTCTCCCTCGTGTCCCCCTTCAGCCATCTATCCTTTGTTTCTTCACCCCACTTCTGCATTATTCTTCCAGTAAATTTTATTCTATGAGGTATATACTGTGGGCATTCCAAGAGAAAATGTTCCAGGGTCTCCACTACTCCAGAGTGGCACATTTGGCATCCCTTTTCCCCATCTCTCCCAATTTTTCCCCGAAGCTCCAGTGATCTTGATCTCAGTTTGAACAGCAGTGACCCTCCAAAGGTGCCATCTAAGTACTTCTCAAAAGCTGGCTTTTCTTTATATTGTAACCCCTGCAGTGATCTTTTCACGCTAACCCCTGATCGCCAGTTTCGATTGCAGTCTTCCATGACTCTCTCTTTGACAAACCTTTTGCCTTCTTTCATTCCTACTTCTATGTTTGTGACCTCTATAGAGTAATTGTCCATTAGTTCCCTCACATGTTTTGACCACCCCGTTTCTATATTAGAATTCCAAATGGTATCGAGCATCAATTTACACCACCGGTTGTCAGGCAGGTTTCTCAAGTAGTTAAAGTAACACAGTTTTCCCAAATCTACCCTGTCCTTGATTTTCATCCACCCAAGCTCCCCCCTTACTGCTTCCAAAGCTGCAGCATTACTCGACCCTGTTATCCATCTGCCGGCATCATTCTGAGTACTTTCCAACTTCTTAATAACGGTTTGGTTTAATGGAATCACGTCCGTGCCATACGTTATACTTGGTAAACCCACCCTCTCCCACAGTGTTTTCCCCACAAAGACCTTATTGAAACTATTTTTCCCTAAAAGTTTTAGTTGGTTGAGAATTCTTTTCCCCTTCAGAATCAGTTTGGCTGAGTAATTTCTGTACACCCCTCTTCCCGTTATATTTATGCTTACCCCTAGATACTCATACTCTCCCGTTTCTCCTACAGTGATTTGTTTGCTTTCCCCTTCGGGGATTGAGAACTCCCCCACTCTCCATCTCTTCGTCATATCTACCTTGCGTCCAACGGGTATTACCTTGCTTTTATTTTCATTTAGTTCGAGCCGCCAAGTGTTCCCATATCTACCAACAATTTCCAGCAGTTTCTCTAGCCCCTGTTCAGTTCTAGACATTAACACCATGTCGTCCGCAAAGAATAAGCCTGGTATCTTTATGTCTCCAACATTTACCCCCTCCGCACTCTGGAATAGTTCGTCCCCTAAATCTTTAACATACAATGCAAACAAAATCGGTGAAAAGATACACCCCTGCTTGAGGCCTATATCCATAGGGACTCGTTTTGTAGTGATACTCCCTAGACTGAGTTGGCTTTGCACATCTGTATACAGTGCTTTCATGATTCCCACAAAGTCACCCCCCAGTCCGATGCCCTCGAGCTTTCGCCACATACCTTCCCTCCACACTCGGTCGTACGCTTTTTTCACATCTAGAAATGCCAGAAACATCTTTTTCTTTTCAGCCTTTGTTGATTCTATCAGTTGGGTGAGTGTAAATAGGTGATCAGTGACTCTTCGACCTTTCCTGAAACCATTTTGAATTTCTCCTAAAAAACCTTTCTCTTCAATAACTTCCTCAGTGAAGAGAAAACAGGGTAACATTCATACAAAATAATGGAGATGGGGAAGTTTCGGATAATTACAGAGGGATATGCCCGGTTATCTGTTAGCAGCAATGTTGGGAAGATATTCTGCAAGGTTCTCTATGGAAGGCTTGTGGAAGTTGTAGAAAGGGGATTCCTCTGAGGAAATCCATAATGGGTTCCGGGAAGGGAGATGAGTCACTGACCATTTGTTTACTCTCTCCCGAATGATAGAACAAAAAAAAAAGTCAATAAAAGAAAAGTGTTTATGGCTCTCCTTGTTGTGAAAAAAGGCATACAACAGAGTATGGAGGGAGGCAATGTGGTAGAAACTTGGGAACCTTGGATTTGGAGGACGTTTTGTCGGAATCATGAAAGCACTGTACAGAAATGTGCAGAATGTACTCAACCTGGAAAACATCACTATAAAAAGGTTGCAATGGAGATAGGGCTTTTAAATGCAGAGGTGCGCCCTGTCACCGATTCTGTTTGCATTGTACATAAAAGATTCAGGCGAAGAGTTGATCGCAGAGGGGGGGGGGGGGGGGGGGGGGGGTCAAAGTTGGAGAGACAAAAAGCCAGGGCTATTCTTTGTCGATGACATCGCTTTATTAGCCGAGAGTGAAGAAGGACTACAAAAAGTGCTAACCGTTGTATGAAAATACGGGAATAAATGGCGACTTGAACTGAACGAAAACAAAAGCAAGGTAACACCTGTGGGCCGTAGGGAAGGCGAGTTGTGAAGGTGGATGGTGTTTAAACTCTCTATTGGCGAGGAGGAAAGAAAAGATATAACAGTGGTGGAACAGGACAATATGAATATTTGGGAGTGAATTTAATTATGTGTTACAGGTAGAGGCATATACAGAAACCACATACATAAACTCAAGACAAATAGGAAAAGATATTTCTTCTGTTGAATCTTCTTCGATTCAATAGCTTTCACAAGGGAGAGGGTGGGATTACGGTAACAGGAAGAATCGGACCCTGGAAGAATCGGACCCTGGAAGAATCGGACCTTTTGTTGGAAGAATCGGACCTTTTGTTGGAAGAATCGGACCTTTTTTGGAAGAATCGGACCTCGGTGATGAATGAAATGGATTAGGGGGGGGGGGGGGGGGGATGATGATGATGATGAATGAAAGGTTTTTTTTATTAAACCATTTTATACAGTAGTGTGCTTTATCGTTGTATTTTCTGTGATTTTTGTTGCTTCTTGTTTGTTTTGGTTACATGATATCAGCGTGTTTTGATAAGAAGTGACAGAGACAGGTATCAACCGTGTTTTGATAATCTCGTATTTATTTTGTGGCTCAGAGTCTTTGATCAAGTGTTTAATGATTTACTAATCAGTGATGTTTTTAAATGGTGACTAGGTTTGGTCGGCATTCATTCTGTGAAGCTAATTAGACTTATAACAAGTGACAGAGACAATCAAACAATCCATTAGCCGAATCAAAGAATTTTTAAGAATGCTCTGTGATAACACCGTGATAACAGTTAATCAACTGTGCAAGCAGCCCAACTTTGGGGCAGAGTATATATTGCGCAGTTTGGAGTGTACAACATTCAAAAGGGAAAAGGAAGAAATAATTCAGGTTTGGGTTCGTGCCCCAGCAACGGAAACTCTAAACAAAAGGGCAAGGGTGTGGAGTCCAACTCGTTGGGCCCTAAAACGAACACAGTTACGGATATCGCTAGTGTTTCTAAACCAGTTGAAACAACTCAGCAGTGTTCGAAAACTAATCCTAGCAAGGGGATGGTGGGCAAAACTAATCCGACACCTGTTTCGCCCTTTATAGATAATACCGCTGAGATGAGGAGACCTGTGCACGCCATCTCTTTGGAGGTACCACCAAATCAGGGCTCGGAACTCGTTACCACCAGTCAAGACAACTGGTTGCGTTCGCTCATAGAGCAAGAGGCAACTACTGTTCCCACCTGTGATGTGGTCAATCAGATTACGCCGCGCCCGAAAAGGAAATTGGATACAGACTTCCAGGAAAATGGCGAGTCCCTGGAAATAGAAACGGTGGCTAAGAAAACCCGGAAAGCGTCGACACACACCGATAACCCGGGTGTTGTTGTCGTTGAGACCTCGGACACCATGGATGTTACAGTAGTAACAACCAGTGCGGAGATCCACAATGGTGGGAAATCGGCAGACAGTCACGCAACGGAAACGATACCGGCGACGCCAACATTCACCACTGACGGTGATGTATCTTTTGCCGACAAGGTAAGAGCCCTTTCTAAACAACCTCAAAAGGATAATACGGCCAAACACCGGACGAATAAACAACCACATCAACCGCTGCAAAACCCCTGCGTAGTCGTCACAAGGGTTCCCACAAAGATCAATGATGGGGATATTGATGAAGCCCTGTCGGGATACTCGTGGGGGAGACTAATATCTAAGACTACAGGCAACCCTACGTGGAAAATTAAAGTAAAATGCCCCAATAGAGCCATAAAACTTAACTTCATTAACAAAGGTGTTTGTATAAACGGACAAAAATATGAGACTGAGGAATATCGTGTTTTGCCTCAGCCCACACAATGTCATAAATGCCAGAAATTTGGCCATATGTCGAACAGATGCAAAGGAGAGTTGTGTTGCATGAAATGCGGCGAAAAACATATAACAAAGTCGTGCAAGGTTTCAACACTGAAATGCCCAAATTGTAACGGGCAACACCCAAGCAATTATCGGGGGTGTCCCCACTACAAAAAAGTTAAAACCGACATAGAACTCAAAGCTATTAATGTCAACAGCGTAGAAAACTCAGCCTCTCCACATTCGATGTGCAGCCTAATGGCTGGTTCAATTTTTAATATAATGAACAAACACTTCGACGTCAGTCTTTCCGACATATGTAAAGAAGTTGGGAAAACAGCATCCAAATTATATCGAACTCAAATTTCTTCCTCGCTAATAGAAGCCGCCATAAATAAAATATAAATCACACCCACAACACGTTAACTAGTAAAATTACGTCAGGTACTGAACACCTATGGATAAGTTGAAAATAATTCAGTGGAACGCTCGAAGCGTTAACTGCAAAAGCTCACAGATGTCCGATTACTTCACCAACGCAGATGTAATTGGTATCAGCGAAACATGGTTAAAGCCAAGTAAGACATTTTTGCTAAGTGGATTCAACATCATTAGACGAGACCGTCCCACACAACGTGGAGGCGGAGTCGCTCTACTCATAAGGCAGGACTTAAAATATAAAACGATATCAAGCGATCATCTCAACGCAGAGGTGATTGCCGCTGAGATTGAATTAGATCATAAAAAAGTTGCCGTAATCTCATATTATAATGAACCGAAAAAAACAGTTGACAGCAAAGTCTTTGAATTCTTTGTGAAAAATCACAAACACTGTATTTTCTTAGGTGATTTCAATGCCAAACATCAGGTTTTCGGATGCAATAAAACGGAGCCCAATGGCGACGCTCTCTTCAATATCATCGAACAATTTGATCTTTTTGTATTAAATAACGACCACGACATTACTCACGTCAGTAACAACACCCTCCACCAATCCGACATCCTTGACCTAATTATAACCAGTAAATCACTAACTAATCAAATGCAAGACATATATGTGGGGGACGATGATTTAGGTAGCGACCACCTGCCTGTTCATGCTACATTACACGGTTGCAGCGGATCCGCAAGATACCCCACAATGAGGAGGAGGAATCTATCCAAAATTGACTGGGACCTCTTCAGAAAAATAATTCAGGTTAAAATAAACAAAAATGACCCAATGAATACCTGCGAGCTCGAGCAAGCATGTACCAATCTCAGTGAAGTCATTAACAACACTCTTGATGAGATTTGTCCCAAACAGACAGTTAAACCGCGGGCCAACAGAATAACTGAAACCACACTCCAAATAATAAAACAAAAAAGAAAGGCCTTCCGTGCATACAAATCAGAAAAACTTCCAACTAAAAAGGTCGAACTTAAAGCCCTGTATAATCGCCTCCACGGCGAAGTTAAAAAAGCAATAGCAAACGACAATCGCGTGAGATGGAAAAAAGCAACGGAAAATCTAAATGGACTCAGGGAGACTAAAAAGTTTTGGGATACTTTTAAAACCCTTACTGGACAAAAACATAAAGACGCCAACAGTAAGGCACTAAAGATCAACGATGGAACTATGGCCCTGGATGACAAGGCGAAGGCTAGCGCCTTTGCTGAGCTCCTTGAGAAATATCATCGTCCACATGAGGGCGATAGGTTTGATGACGAGTTCAAAGAAAAAGTAAACAAATTTGTTCAAGACAACAAGACAACGTTTAACGATGCCAACTTCAGCCAAACGCCCGAGGACGGGGATGGCCATGAACTCACGGAACCGATAAGCAAAGAAGAAGTGGCTAACACAATTAAAAAATGTAAGTCTTCTTCTTCCCCAGGAGGGGACGAGGTCTCATACAAAATCCTGAAACAATGTCCCAACACTTTTTTCGGTAGACTCACTAACCTCCTAAACTGCTGTCTCTCTAGTGGATACTTCCCAAAATGTTGGAAAGTAGCTACAGGAGTCATGATACCCAAACCCGACAAGGATTTGAGCAACCCAGCTAATTACCGCCCAATCAGCCTACTCAGCTGTATTGGAAAAATTTTCGAACGGATTCTCACGACTAGACTCCGCAGCCATCTCGAATCAATCAGCTTTTTCAACAAGTGGCAAAGGGCATACAGGAGCCAAAGAGAGGGAATCGAGCATGTTTATAGACTGGTAGATTATATGAAAACGGCGTTCAGTCAAAATGAAATAGGAACCGCGCTATTACTCGATGTAGAAAAAGCGTTTGACTCTGTCTGGCACAATGGCATGAGATACAAACTAGCTAAAATGGGGCTACCTACCAAAATTCTAAGGATCATATCATCATTTTTATCTGATCGAAAAATCAAAGTGAGAGTCAACCGCGAAGTGTCAGCCGAGGTAAAACTCGAAGCAGGCACTCCACAGGGTTCGGTCCTCAGCCCGCTTCTATTTATAATATATGTGAATGACATTGACAAACTAGGGAAGAACCATGTTGAGCTATCTCAATTCTCAGACGACAAAGGAATGTGGACGGCCAGTAAGTCTGGAAACATAATACAAAACCGCCTGCAGGATACCATCCGCGACCTGCAAGACTGGTGCGCTCTGTGGCGCATCAAGCTAAATGCCACGAAAACACAAAGAATCACATTCTATAAAAAACAAAGGAAAAAGCCTGTCCCTAATATTGAGCTTAAGCTTTACGACCATAAACTTGAAGCTAGTAATGAGGCAAAGTTTCTGGGATTCAACCTGGATAGCAGTCTCAATCTAAACAATCACATAAACTCAGTCACCGTCAAAGCCACTAAACGCATCAATTTCCTGAAAATGATCAGAGGTAAAAATTGGGGAGCCAATAAAGAAATTCTCCTCAATCTTTACAAATCATATATACGCCCAGTACTAGAGTATGGGGCCATAATAACAAGTGACCTGAATAAAACCAACATTGAAAAACTACAACGGGTCCAAAATCATGCCTTGCGCGTGGCTCTGCGCAAGCCCACGTGGACATCGATAAAACAACTTCACGAGATAGCAAAAATAGACACTATAGCAATGCGCTTAAAAGATCTTCAAAGCAAAACTCTAAATAGACTTCAAGACAGCGAATTAATAATAGAACTCAATGCGCATCGCGTCCTCAATAGGAAAACTAAATAATCTGGGGCATGTCTATCGAAAGGGTTAAAGATCACATCATTGTGATGGGGTGAGCCAGTTATTCTGTGACCTAAATTTAGAACTGGCTGCGGGTGACACGATACGCACGAAAGCTTGCCTCTGTTACCAGTGGGAGTTGCAAACAGCGAGGAAAATCTCCACCTGCTGCCGGGTCTCCCCTCCTTGAGATATAAATCTCGGGGGAAAAATGCTGGCTTCCCCATCCAAAAGGACGGAAAAGGTGTAAATTAAAAACCGAATTGCTCTAATTTCCAGCTCTCTATCTTTTCTCCCTCCTCTATCTCATCAGACACACGACCAAACTGAATGACATACTATGAGGGATTGAAACAATCCTCAAGCAAAGATGTGCAGAAAACCTAACAAGACCAAGGCAAGGATTGAAACAATCTTGCCAGCAAACAGCCCTTTTAAGGGCTTTTTTTTTTTTTTTTTTTTTTTTTTTTTTTGGGGGGGGGGTGGGGGGGGGGGGGGTGTAGGTCATTTGGAATTCCCGAAGGATAACCAGATACCTCAAATCACATACGGCATCCTACCTCCCAGAAGGCTTGATGGATGACTCCCGGTTTTTTTCAAACAACTGTTGGAGCTTTCTCCATTTCTTTTTTGTAACCGCTATGGTCATATACCGGGGCCGCTACCAAACCGGCGTTGCTGTTTGGTTTTCTTTTTTCCTTTTCCCTTAAAATTGCCATCGCACAACATTATATTCTGGCTCGCCACCATGGTGGGACTCAAACCTCTACCATCGCCAAGCTGGAACCGAATAGAGCCCACTCTCCAATAGTCTTGATGGCGTTGAGGGTTTGGTCTTTGACAATCTATCACTCCAATGCAAACTGCCAGGAATTCTAACCGCGTGCATAGCCCTTCAGACCCCATTTGAGGCAATAGGAAAGCTAGGCCTGTGTGATCCAAGATCCAAGTGAAATAAAATAAGGCTAACCGGGTTGCAAGGGATTTATAAATCCCACATCGTCCCTGCGCTCCTTCGGCGCGCTAAAACCTTTCATTCATTCATCACAACATTCAGATGTCCCTAATATTGAGCTTAAGCTTTACGATCATAAACTTGAAGCTAGTAATGAGGCAAAGTTTCTGGGATTCAACCTGGATAGCAGTCTCAATCTAAACAATCACATAAACTCAGTCACCGTCAAAGCCACTAAACGCATCAATTTCCTGAAAATGATCAGAGGTAAAAATTGGGGAGCCAATAAAGAAATTCTCCTCAATCTTTACAAATCATATATACGCCCAGTACTAGAGTATGGGGCCATAATAACAAGTGACCTGAATAAAACCAACATTGAAAAACTACAACGGGTCCAAAATCATGCCTTGCGCGTGGCTCTGCGCAAGCCCACGTGGACATCGATAAAACAACTTCACGAGATAGCAAAAATAGACACTATAGCAATGCGCTTAAAAGATCTTCAAAGCAAAACTCTAAATAGACTTCAAGACAGCGAATTAATAATGGAACTCAATGCGCATCGCGTCCTCAATAAGAAAACTAAATAATCTGGGGCATGTCTATCGAAAGGGTTAAAGATTACATGTGATGGGGTGAGCCAGTTATTCTGTGACCTAAATTTAGAACTGGCTGCGGGTGACACGATACGCACGAAAGCTTGCCTCTGTTACCAGTGGGAGTTGCAAACAGCGAGGAAAATCTCCACCTGCTGCCGGGTCTCCCCTCCTTGAGATATAAATCTTGGGGGAAAAATGCTGGCTTCCCCATTCAAAAGGACGGAAAAGGTGTAAATTAAAAACCGAATTGCTCTAATTTCCAGCTCTCTATCTTTTCTCCCTCCTCTATCTCATCAGACACACGACCAAACTGAATGACATGCTATGAGGGATTGAAACAATCCTCAAGCAAAGATGTGCAGAAAACCTAACAACCAACTAGACCAAGGCAAGGATTGAAACAATCTTGCCAGCAAACAGCCCTTTTAAGGGCTTTTTTTTTTTTTTTTTTTTTTTGTGGGGGGGGGGGGGGGGGGGGGTGGAGGTCATTTGGAATTCCCGAAGGATAACCAGATACCTCAAATCACATACAGCATCCTATCTCCCAGAAGGCTTGATGGATGACTCCCGGTTTTTTTCAAACTAAACTGTTGGAGCTTTCTCCATTCCTTTTTTGTAACCGCTATGGTCATATACCGGGGCCGCTACCAAACCGGCGTTGCTGTTTGGTTTTCTTTTTCCCTTTTCCCTTAAAATTGCCATCGCACAACATTATATTCTGGCTCGCCACCATGGTGGGACTCAAACCTCTACCATCGCCAAGCTGGAACCGAATAGAGCCCACTCTCCAATAGTCTTAATGGCGTTGAGGATTTGGTCTTTGACAATCTATCACTCCAATGCAAACTGCCAGGAATTCTAACCGCGTGCATACCCCTTCAGACCCCATTTGAGGCAATAGGAAAGCTAGGCCTGTGTGATCCAAGATCCAAGTGAAATAAAATAAGGCTAACCGGGTCGCAAGGGATTTGTAAATCCCACATCGTCCCTGCGCGCCTTCGGCGCGCTAAAACCTTTCATTCATTCAATACAACATTCAGAATCTATCTCCGACTGACAATGTCTTCAGCTGGAAATAATTGTGCAGTCTGCAGCCAAAGAGTACGCCCAAGACAGGAGGCAATCCAGTGCGACAATTTGCAGTGCCAAAGATGGACACACAGAACATGCGGTACAGGTAAGCATCTAAATGTTTAACATCTTGTAACACTTCTCATTTGTCCACAATTAGTAAAGCTTATTTCTCTGAGTTATGAATGAATGAATGAATGAATGAATGAATGAATGAATGAATGAATGAATGAATGAATGATAGGACAGCACTGACATCTGACATATGTATGTTAAATAAAAAAAGCTGAGGCTAGCCAAGGAAAAGAAGTCGTGCGGTTCGGGTAACCCGACCAACCCTAATTTATTTTTTCTTGCATGTTATCTTTTTGCCTGAAGGTAAGAATGAATCTTTTCCTCTGCATTATACTAATGTATGTATTGTTTATCGATAGAAACTGCCAGCAGAAATATGGTTTCTCCTACCTGATTAAAATGACACAATTTTGTTATATTTCCACAGGGATTGATAGGCAACAGTATCGTGAAGCTGTTCGCACAAGAAGAGAGATATCATATAGCTGTCGCATATGTACAGAAGTAATAGAGAGAACTGGACCTCTGGAAAGCACCAGGAACTGATTAGTTATTAACCAGCTTGGTGACACATTCCAAAAAAACTGTCGCACACACACACATGAGGCCAAACCAGGAATTGACAAGACTGTAAAGATAAAAGCAGAAATTAAGTCAACAGCCAAACAGGATCTATTCATTTCTGCAAGTTCTATTGTGAAAAATGTATCGGCAAGCCACAACAACCCTAGCTTACCAGAAGCGTCGAGATCAAAACCTGACACACTGATTCGAATTTGCAATGGTGCTCGTGCCAAAGAAAGACCAGCTGATCCATCTGACTTAACTTTTGAGGTGAGTGATTATATGCAATTCAATACAGTACTTTGTTGTGTAATACTTTTTGTTAAGAATGTCGGCGTTTTCGCCCCTCTGCGATTTCGCCACCGAAGCCTTTTCGCCCCTCGGCGGTTTCGCCCCTCGGCGATTTCGACTCACAGTAGTTATCATCCGACTGAAAAGCAAAATTGTTATTATCTATACTTTGCACATCTATACCCAACTGAAAATAAACAAGATAGTTATGATAAAATGTTATAGTTACAACAAAATTCAAGTCAGAAGGATCATCTGGTCTCAGGTCAGCACGAGTTTTGTTACATAGTCTCTTCAATGTGGATTCTAGAGGTCGTGATGCTTCTGGTAGTTCTGAATTGTAGTATTTGTCGGTGACATGCTTAACTATGTTCCCTGATGGATCAAAAATGTTATTTTGTGCTTGAGCTTTGATATCTGTTTTGATTTTAACCGACACGCCTATACCCGGTTTTGCTGGATGGGTATGAGAACAGTTGTTTGTCTTGAAGTCGTCTCCACTATGGTTGACTATAGCTGGACATGACAAATTCTTTCCACGTACACTACATCTCCAAACATCAGTTCCATTCTTCAAAACCTTTTTATGGACAAATGTGAAGCCATCGCTTGACACGAGTTTTCTTTTTCCCCTTGTAGAACCATTTTCCACCACTTCAAACGTTGTGGCAGATTCAATTAGGCTTATGTCATTACGATGGATGGTCTCGTCATTTATAGATCTGAAAGTACAAGATACAAGTTACATTACTAAAAATAAATCACATTATTCGTGTATACGCGGTACAATACACAAATTAGCTACACGGAGTTTCACACTTTTTGAAAATTTAGACTCTTTTAAGGGATCTAAATTTTCCAAAACTGTGAAACCCTGTGTAGCTAACAATTGAATTCAATGCAGTTTCCAGTTGTGCCAAATCTAATGCAGAACTATGTTGAGGTGAATTTTGATTTTCGCATGCCACACAGGTCCAGTCGATGATGCCATCGCCTTTAACAGCCTCTCTATAAGTAGACTGGGAGATTCCAGTTTCGCATGTCCGATGCTGCCAGAGACTACACCCACTACACTGCAATGCTTGCTGGCGTGGTCTCACTTCTCCGGTGCAGTGAATGCACGGAACGTTGGAAGACATGATGACGAACGATGAAAAATCTAGTTGAACCCATTACTTATAGGAATTTATCTCAATAACTCTAGAAACAAGTCAGTGATCACACATCACAAAACAACATCATCAAAGGGGGAGTGATCACACATCACAAAAACAACATCATCAAAAAAAAAATAATTACCGAACATGTAACAAACCAGTTAGCGTTTATCACCAAAAACAACATCAGTCATGATCAAAATAACAACACCATCAAAAGAACTTCCAATAACACTTTGGATTATTATAGATCAATTGGTGATTACCGGCACTTGTTTAATCTGCGGTATTGTTCTAAACAATGATTGGGAGTCATACGATACTTGTATGGAGAAACTGTTCATTCATCATTACAAATAAAAGAAGATATATTATTAATATAACCACTTTATTCAGTAATAATTCCTTGCGGCGAAATGGCCGACCATTTGGGGCGAAATATATTGGGGGGGGGGGGCGAAATGGCTGACTCTTTGGGGCGAAATGGCCCGGCTTGAGGGCGAAATCGCCGAGGGGCGAAATCGCTCGGTGGCGAAAACGCTGGATACCTTTGTGAAACGTTAATTCTATTACATGAAACACCCTGTTTGGAAGGTAAAATTTCTGTCTCTGTCACTTCTTATCAAAACACGCTGATATCATGTAACCAAAACAAACAAGAAGCAACAAAAATCACAGAAAATACAACGATAAAGCACACTACTGTATAAAATGGTTTAATTTAATCCCCCCAAAACCTTTCATTCATCATCATCATCCCCCCCCCCCCCCCCCCAATCCATTTCATTCATCACCGAGGTCCGATTCTTCCAAAAAAGGTCCGATTCTTCCAACAAAAGGTCCGATTCTTCCAGGGTCCGATTCTTCCTGTTACCGTAATGAATTCGGGTGGATGCCGGTTAAAGATAGAAAGATTACGGGAATATTATGGTACCTGAATTACCTGATAAAGCTCCAAACAGCAGATGGTGTAACTCAATCAACGTTTTATCGGAACTCTAACATTGCAGGCAGGATGGATGGGGTAGACGAGGTGCTGATGTCTAATTACTCTAGCGCGAATGAAAATCTAGAATGAGGACTGAAGCGGGAGGGGGGGGGGGGGGAGGGGTGTTAGCTTTTTTGGGGGACGGGTGCTAGAGGATTGCAATAGAAACAGGCGAGTTGGAATTAAGACCGAGAGCTCTTTTTGATTGGTTATATAAAAAGATGCACCAGCTTTTGAGGAATACTCACTACCCAGATGGATCGTTTGGGGGGTTATTGTTGTACAAAGTGAGCTCCAAGACGTCGGAGTTGGTGTGGGGGTAGGAAAGGCGAGGAAAAAGCGTGACAAATGTGCAACTTAGGAGTAACGGAGACCCTGGGACATTTCACTTTTGAATGCTACAACAATTTGTCAAGTATAACCAGCCTCCTTGGGACACTAATGGGAAAATAGGATGAAAACATGAAGGATTTAATGGATGAGGAATGGCACGAGGGAAAGGGTCAGTTTTACATGTATAGTTGGGGAGATAGAGAAAGCGCCAATGGCGGAATTATGACACAGTTTAGCTGAATGTTGGGAGAGAAGGAGGGAGAAGGGGGATAACCCGGCGGGGAGCGGGATGATATAGTATAAGCTTTCTCGTCAGAGGACCGCAGCAAATCAGCGGAAGGCCAAAATCGAGTTATTATTATTATTATTATTATTATTATTATTATTATTATCCTGACTTCATTGCAGACATATCTAATATTATTTGTATTGAACAACAATTCAGACAAGAATTCACACAAAGTGCGAGTTTAAAATACCTTAAAATATTTGTCGTCTTGAATCGATTTTGGTCTTTTTTTTAGTTTTCTAATTATTTAATCATCATTTTATTCGATAAAATTATAGTTTTATTTTAATAAATTTTGAAATCATATAAATACGGGATTTTACAAAAAATCGGGGGCGATTAATCCAAAGGGGCGACTAGTCCGGAGGCGGTCGAACGATCCACAAAAAAAACGTGTGCGAACAGTCCACGGTAGCGATTCGTCTCGTAACTGATGAGTCGGTCTGCGAATACGTTGCGTTACTTGCGTATGCATAAAAATAATAATTCACAAAGCACGGAGACCTGTATAAGTGTCAACTTTCTTTCCCAAATCGCGTCCATGGGTCTTTTGCGTTACAAACCCAGTTTGGCCAACATTTCAGCTTCACATTAATTTTGTCGGTCACGGGTCGTTTTGCCCCTTTTCCCGTTCGCCCCGGGTCGTTTCTCCCCGGGTCGTTTCGCCCCCAGAATTGGGACGAAAAGACCCTGGGTAAAATTTTTTTTTTTTATTTTCAATGGTAATTTTTTAGCCCAAAGGGTAGTCTTACCTTATTGTAAATCCACCTTGATAACAAACAAATGAAACGGAGTAAGAGAGGTGGCCGATTAGGTTCCAGATCAACCTCGCCTTAATCATCCTTTTAAAAAAATCCAAGAATAAAAAACGTAAATCCTTTCATAGAAGACCCATGGAATAACAGGGAGCACATAAACACAACATGCTAACATCTTGAAGGCAGACGATACAATGATTGAATAAAAAACAAATCTACAGGGACCGAGTTGACACGAATTACTCAAACTGAATATCGGTTCTTCAAAAACATCTTTGATGAATTGTTTTTTTTTTTGTTAACAGTCAAGATGTTTGTTTTCACAGTACTCACATACCAGTTGGTGTTTATTTGAGATTGATTGTGTGGCTGATTGCCTTTTTTATTCACAAGCGTAAATATGTATGTATATATGTTATTAATTGTGATGCATTTTCCTGAACTCATGTGTATTTTCATTATTCAGAACCTGATCAACATAAAATGTATTAAAATCTGAACCTACGTTAGTACGTTTCCCCATTCCTCTTCAAATATCCCTCGGCGAAAAACATTTGCGATTTCAATACATTTTCTCCTATGGTGTGAAGGCAAGGCATTTTTTGCTTTCATGTTAATAAAATTTACAGATTATACTTGCCCGGGGATTAGCAGAGTAACAGCACAGTGGCAGAAGAATAACAGAGAAATAACAAAGTGGCAGATTATACTTGCCTGAAGAATAGCAGAGAAATAACAAAGTGGCAGATTATACTTGCCTGAAAAATAGCAGAGAAATAACAAAGTGGCAGATTATACTTGCCCGAAGAATAGCAGACATATAACAATGTGGCAGATTATACTTGCCTGAAGATTAGCAGATAAACAACGACGTTGCAATCTGGTGGATTCGACAGATTATATTTTAAGATCATTGTATTACAGCAAATGCATTTTCTATCAGTCAACTGTAAACTGGATGTGTTGTATAAAATTTTTATATAAAAATAAACTGAATCATCGTTTCAACCGCTAGTTCTGTTTTTTTTTTCTTTATCAAACCCACCCTATACCCCGGGAAAAAAGTGGGGCGAAACGACCCACTCTCAAAATTGGGGCGAAACGACCCGGGGCGAAACGACCCAGGGGGCGAACGGGATTTGGGGCGAAACGACCCGACACCATTTTGTCGGCGAGGTCGGACTTTACTTGTCCATGATGGGTCTGCTCCGTAAGCACCTACGCACGCGCATTTTCGGGAAAATTAATGGTGGATGGATTTTTGAAAACATTAGAATTTTCTAAAATATAATGTCGTCTGACACAGAACAGGTCAGATGGAAAGGCATCTCATTAACCTTTGTAGAGTATGAAGAAGGTATATGTTGTATTTCGTAGGATGTGAAGTCATAGCTTCACAATATAGAGGAATTTTCGAACCAGTTTCTATGTTATCTCTTAATTTCGATGTATGACACCTATTTTTTTTTTTTACAAAAGTAACAAGTTCCAAAATCACGTCATGTCATCTTGTTATTCTTGTCCAACTAGACCCGTGGGTTTGTGTGTGGATATACTTATTTGCTGCTAGTTCGACAATTAGATAGTCTTTCTGATTATGTTATGTCAGCAGTTAGCCCAAACGAATTGCACACAAACCGGCCTCCAACCAAACCGGCCTCCGCAATTTCGGGTCCTGGACTTATCGGCCTCGGGAACATTCGGCCCCAGGTATTTCTCCGGGAACATTCGGCCTCAACTGAGGCTGAATGTTTCCACTTTTGGTAAAAGATTTTCGGAGTGGAAAAGTAACTTTAAAAAATAATTTTTTAGTTCATTTTGTTAGGTTTTTTTATATTAGGAAGTTTTCTAGAATATTTTTTGAAAGAATAATATATATAGCGTACCTACCTTTATTCCTAAAGTTGAAATATATTAAGCACAAGACAGTTCCATAATGAATAATGAATTAGGCCTATAATGAAATATTAAATCCACTGTACTGAAAAACAGAATGACAATACATGTGCTCCAATGACGACATGCAAACCCGAAATGATATACTTCTTCTTGGATGTTGTTTGGCAC
>CM062291.1:224463535-224861164 GCA_031216915.1 Pictodentalium vernedei | reverse complement strand
GGACTGGTTTCGTCAACATTGTTGTGTACATGTAGATGTAACCCCGGTTGAGCACCGCGTCAGAACAATTAGCTTGTATTAACGCACCTCCACTGCTAAATTACACCAGCTACTGTTCGACCGAAACAATAAACAGTCGATTTAATCCTCTGTTCAGTAAATCCCAGTGGCCAATTATCGCCACCGTGTTCAACCGGGTCAAATTTGCGTTTTCCTCCTATCGCGGGGCTGGTTGTTGGAGACGTAATCCACTTGTCACGTACTGTAATAGCACTTGATTAGGAGATCATATACTGTTTTTTACAGTTTCTATTTCCCCTTAAACCTTTTATGTTGACTGTAATTGTCTTTGATGAGATAATCGTATACTCTTTTTCACGGTTTCTTTGAACAGTTATTTGAACACTTCTAGCGTAAAAACAACTCCTCACATATATATAAGGGTCTTACGAAAAGAGTCCAACATCAATCTCGCTCACTTACTTACTTGCTGATACCTACCTTATTAGGCGAGGCCGAGATTGCGAGGATGAATGTGGTTGGTGGCGATTTGAAAACCTGAGTTAGAATTGTAACAACAAAGATATCCAAGAAGTTAGAGGAAGCATGGGAGAAATATAAAGAGAATGATATAACTACATCTAGATTTTTGAGGTTGTGTGCCAGTATATATAAAGTGTAATTGTATTTTGTATTTGTCAATGTATCTTATATTGTATATTACGCTGTATTTATTTTTATTTTTGGTTATAATAAAGGTGTTTAAACCCATCTTAACCTGCGTCTCTCTTAGTCTCTCTAGTTTAAAATGGAGGCCGAATGTTCCCAGGCCGAATGTTCCTGGGGCTGACTGTTCCTGAGGCCAAAAAGACCCGCTCCCGCAATTTCGCCCATACTGGCCTCCACAAATTTACCCAAACCTGTCTCTGTGTATTTTTATCCACACACTCTTATTAGTAGCTTTTAATGAGATTGTAGCAACATTTAAATAATAAAAATTGTGAGAGCAAATGTTGGCCTTCAGTACAGTCATTCGGGGTACAACAGGTCATCTTTCATATTTCTTATCAACCTACCTCAATTGTTTACAGCAGGCTTGCACTACAGTGGAAGAACCTAACTCGAATAAAATACTCTCTATTTTAATCTTTCCCAAGATTTGGGAAAGAAAAGTGATGTAAAAACACCACGAAAAAATAAGCCAAAACTGGGCCGAGCGCCATCGGCGCTTCGGCACACACCCAGTATGGGACGCTCTTCCATAGTACAAATCCACGACTTCCGTAATAGTGCGCAATGCATCAATTCGTCATTCTTTTTCTATCCGAAGCACGAGCAGGATGTGTTTCTGCCATATGCATTATGAAACAGTGATAATTCAACTCGTGGATAATGGTTTTCCTGTGACTGGAATTATGGATCTGAAGATCGTATAATAACAGGACTGTGTTTTATATATTCTCGTTTATATTTTCAACCACTTTCTCATTGTTTATTAATTACTATTCCGTTTTCGCGAATGCTTTGCGACATCGTGTCATGGGGATTCGACATTGAATTTTTTCGGTTGATAAAAAAATTTATTGGAGTAGGTGTCGGCCTTCTGGGTTCTGCCACCTTCTCTCGTAGTTGAGGGTGTTCTTCTACTTTCTGTTTCTGTTGAGTTCACCTTTTTCTTCTACTGCTCTCACCTCTGTTCTTTCCAGTTCGGTTCCTTTAGGGCAATTCCTTTTGCCCTCGCCATTGGTGCGTTCTCGTGTCCGTTTCGTCCGCACCCACGGGTGGTGTGGAATGCAGTCGTTTCGGGAGCCTCCCGACTCAACCACATCTGATGTGAGTTTACCCCCTCCGTGGGGGATGTGCAGCTCCTCCCGCACCCGCAGGGGGGGGGGGTGGGGACACTGTCCTTTCGGGGCCGCCCGACTCAACCACATCTGGTGTGAGTTTGACCCCCTCCGTGAGGGATGTGCAGCTCCTCCCACTCCCGGGGGGGGGGGGGGTGGTGAACGCTCAGCTCCTCCCGCTGCAGCGGGTGGTGGGGACCGCTGTCGTTTCGGGGCTTCCTGATTCGACCATGTCTGGTGAGAGTTATTCCCCTTCCATGGGGAATGTGCAGTGTTTTTACCGTGGTGGATACTGCGGGAGCTGTTGGTTTTCTGGTGTAGAGATGCCTGGTTCCGGGACTATGCGCCCTCTCCAGTCGACATCTGAGGCTGTCACTAGGGTTGTGACTCCTCCTTTGGAGGCCGAGCTTGGTGGCTGTTTCCGCTTTTCCGCCAGTGCCAACAGCTCCCGTCGTATCTGCTGCTACTGCTGTTCCGTCTACAACGTCATTGGGCACCGTTTTTAGCCGGCCTCGGCTTCTCCCTGCCAGGGTCTGCAGGGATGTCTGTAGTGTGGTTGTGGGGTTTCGGCCTCAGCCTTCCCAGACTTCCACTCGGCGAAGTCAAATGAGGCTGCCGACTGAACCCCGTACTGTGTCCTCTCAGCCATTGAGCACAGTAGTTTTATATCTGCAGTGGTCTGCTGCGGTGTCTGGTTGTGTAGACGTGGGGGTATCGGCCTCAGCCTTCCCTGACTTCAACTCGGCGAAGTTGGAAGTGGCTTCCGGCCGGACCCTCTCCTGTGGTCTCTGCGCCGTCGAGCACCACAGTTGTCATTGGATTCAGTTGTTCTTAGTGGGACACTATGAACTCCGTGGCGTTTCCATCCACTCATTCTGGCCACACGACCAGTTTTGGGGGTCCAACGTCTTTTGTGCAGCCTGGACCTTCTGCCCTGCAGAGGTCAGCGGTGACTCTCATGAGTTCCTGCTATGTTGATCCTCGGGGTGTGTCACACCCCTATACACGTCTGCCTTCAGACGTTTTCGGCTGCCACCCGTCGTCCCACGTCGGATCCTTTGGAGGATCGTGACCCTTCGCTGGTTCAAAGGGTCAGAGGTGAAGCCACTTTGCCGAACCGGCCAGTACGGGCAGTGAGCTTAGGGAGGCCCTCTCCTTACTCACTCAGGTTCTGTCAACGAGCCTTCCTGTTGCTTCCAGCGAGGCAGCGAGTGATTTCCAGGCGCCTCCTATAGCGCCGCCTCCTGGGATTGGAAACAGGCCGCTTTCTGATCCCCTGGTGTTCCGACGCCATGGGAGGCGTCGGCTGGTTTGCCCACGATGGGCTATGTGTCTTCCGACTCAGGGGAAGAGTCAGACATGCTTGATGTCGAGAGCCAGCAGTCTTCGGACTTGGGGGCAGCTCTTGATTTCGTGTTTGGGTTCCTTCCGGATCTCAAACCATCTAACCAGTCGACAGTGTCAGCCAGGCCGCGATCATCGGTCGCGTGCCAACAGTCTATGGAGCAACCTGCTTCTGGGCGTCTTCGACCGTGCCCTTCGGTACAGTTGGTTGAAGCATTTTCAGCCTTGGACTCCAAGCTAAGTTCCAAGGCTATGAAGGCTCCGTTCTTCACCAGGGTTGACACCTTTTTGCCTCCGGCGCGTTATCGTTCCTTCGATTCCGCCAATCCGTCGGTCTACCAGACTTTGACGGTTTTGGATCAGGACTCCAATTCCCTCGGGCTTTCCAAGTCCAAGTCTGCCGTCATTCCGATGACGACTCTGGAGTCCACATTGGGCTTATCGAGAGAGATGCTTGGTATGCTTTCTCTCTCCGATCACGTTGTCACAGCTTTTGCTGCTTATCTGCCTTCAGATAAGTTTGACGAGGTACAGGCTCCTTTGTGTGTGCTGTCCAAGGCGCTCATGCATCTTACTCACACGCATGCCTGTAACACGGCTAATCTGGAATTAGTTCGAAGGGACTCTGTGCGGGACACAGGCCGATCCCTTCCCGAGGAGCAGTACGCTACTCTTCGATCTGCTTTTTTGGCAGGTCCGCAACTTTTCCATGATTCTGTGTTGACGGTCCGGAATGACGTCCTACGTCATTCCAACGATCAGCTGCTGTTTTCTTCAGCTTGATCAGCCTTCTAGGGTAGGCACGGCCGTTCCAAGCCTAACAAGTACCCTCTGCTTCCTCTGCGAAGCAAGAGGGGCTGATCCTTCTGCCACCGCTTCTACTTCTTACTCAAGGGGTAAGGGTAAGCGTCGACAGTCTTGAGGGAACTCCCAGGATTCTTCATTCAGTAGAGGTGTTTTCTCCTCTAGCGAGCCTCGTCAGGGTTCGCAATGAAGGTCCTCACCTCGACTCGTCCCAGGTTGGAGGAAGGATAGCAGAGTTCGCAGTCCGTGGGCCACCATCACATCCGATCCTTGGATGTTAGATGTTGTTTGGTCCGGGCTGCGAATATCTTTCCGACGGCACTCCACTCTGTCCGGGGTGCCTTTTTCCAACCACAGTTCCTTCAGACATTTTACGTCGGGAACTTTTGTCCACGGAGATAGACAAATCTCCTGACAAAGGGGGCGATTGAGGTCATCAAGAACATTAGGTCAGTGGGTTTCTATTCCCGCCTTTTCTTGGTGCCGAAAAAGGACGGCCGACTCTGACCGGTTCTCGATCTGAGTTTCCTGAACCAGTCTATCATTGCTCCCAAGTTCAGCATGGAGACTTTATTGTCGGTCCTCCGTTCCATTCACCAGGGAGAGTTCGCTTCCAGCTTTGACCTGCGAGACGCTTACTTTCACGTTCCGATTCATTGGGCGTTACGGAAGTATCTCAGGTTCTTTTTTTCTGGGTCGATTTTACCAGTTCATGGCCATGGCTTTCGGCCTCAACCTGGTTCCTTGGTCCTTCACCGGACTGATGTCGCATGTGATAGCTTTCCATCGCACACAGTCCAGGGTGACTACTTCGGCATATCTGGACGATATCCTCCAGGGGCATTCCAATGCTGCCTTCCTGGAGTCGGATGTCGCCACTCTGTTGAGCTTGCTCACGTCGCTACATTTCAGAGTCAACGAGGAGAAGTCGGACCTGGTCCCTTCTCGGTCGTTTTATCATCTGGGGATGGCTTTCCGCACACAATTCAATTTGGTGGCGGTTCCCCAGGCCAAGGCTGTGATTCTCTCAGCTTTTGCTCCGACTCTGACCCAGTCCACTTCCGCGACGGCTCGGAGTTTTCTCCGGCTAATCGGTCTCTGCTGTTCGGTGACGGATCTCATTCCTCTAGGTCGGCTGCGTGTCAGACCTCTCCAACACTTTCTGCTCAGTCGTTGGAGGCCGAATGTAGATTTTCTGGATCTGGTGCTTCAGTTTCCAGACTATCTTTATCCTCACCTTCTCCTCTGGGCGGATGTCCAGTGGCTTTCGCAGGGTGTTCCGTTGGACTTACCCACGTCCGATCGCGTTCTGACGGCAGATGCCAGTGATCTCTGATGGGGTGCGACGTTGGATCCTCTAGGTCTTTCCATTCACGGGATGGTGGACCAGGATCATGCAGCTCTACACATCAACCAGAAGGAGCTTCTTGCTCTTCTGCGTTTCAGGCAGTGGATCCCTCACCTGTCGAATTGCCAGGTCGAAGCGGCACGCACTCAGTTCCAATGTACGAATTGGCTTGGGATCTTATACTGCTCGCTCAGGATGTCCACGCCGGGGTGGCTGTTCGTCACATTCCCGGTCGCCTGAACGTCCTAGCCGACTCCCTGTCCCGTTGGGGCAGGGTCATTTCCACCAGGTGGATGCTCCACATGGCGGGTTCCATCGATCTCTTGTGACTAGTTGGAACCATCCGGTGGACAAGTTTCGTGTCCCCGTGTCCAGATGCTCTGGCTTTCGCCGTGGACGCTCTGGCCCACCTTTGGGATGGTCTTGTCGGCTACGCCTTCCTACCGGTTCCGATTCCGCCTCAGGTTCTCACCCAGATATGAACCTGCAGTCGTCGAATCCTTTCGATCACACCCGTCGCTTCGATGGGTGTGGATCAATCTGCTCCGCTCTCTGTTAGCGGCGGTTCCGGCATGTCTCCCTCTACCTCGCGACTTTCTTTGCCAAAGTCGCCCGGGAGGTTTTCAAGTTGACCCGACTTCATTGTGCCTTCGCACATGTCTTTTATCGGGTCCTGTCTCCTCCGTAGTGGTTTTTCGAGACATGCAGTGGAGTTGCTTTTCTTCAAGGAGGCACTAACTCCACTGGTTTAGCCTCTGTGGCTAAGTGGAAGGTTCTTCTGTCAATGGTATGCGATCACTCTGTTGCTTCTGTCACTCCTTCGATCACACTGCTTGCGGAGTTTTCTGGTATATGTTTGTTTCACCATCACATCCGATCCGGACAGCAATGGGTACTTGTCCATGCTTCGGAGACATTTTTTCCTATGTGATACCGCATGGTTTCGACATTCATCCTTGCCTCTCCGAGCTTGTTCAGCTCTTTTCCTTGAAAAGGCCTAGGACTTTGCAGTTTACTCCAAGGTGGTCACTTTCTTGGGCGCTGCTCTGCTTGGGGGTGCGGGGCGTTCACGCCTTTATCCTGGATGAATATGCGTTTTCCCACATGCCAGATCTCTCCTGCATCCATTCCTTGATGGACTTGTCTTGCTATTCGTGCAGCTTCCGCTCGTCTAGCTACTGGTGATTGTATTACCAATTGTTTTTTCTGCCACGAGGTGCGTGCATTGTCTTCCTCTTTTAATAACTCTGTCATGTTGTCGGATGACTGATGTTATACTGGCAGCCTTCTGGAGAAATGCTACTTTCTCCTTTTCTATGCGACAGTTGCAGGAGCCGACAGAGACCTGTGGGGCCCTCTTTCTTCGGCTCAGGATGTTGTCTATCCAAGCTTTTCAGCTTTTTTCAGGGTCGGTTCCAGCTTTGTGCTGTTACTGCCCTTTTCTGTCTGTGCGTCGCACTTCACCATACGCCTCATCTTTCATTGGCTTTTCTAATGTTTGTGATGCTATGGTTTGATAGGCCTAGGGATCTCTTCCTCTGTCCACGGTCCCAGTGCTCTTGAGTTATGTGTGGGTTGGTTATGTGATTCCCTCCAGTCTTTTGTCTATTCAGCCTGTTGTAAACAATTGAGGTAGGTTGATAAGAAGTATAAATTTTATAGTAAATTTCCTTTCTTATTATACCTACCGAAATTGTTTACATGGAGGCCCTCCCGTCTTCTTATTCGGGTAAGAATCCTTCCTCCCCGCTGATCACATAACTCCTGTGTTGTTCGGAATCAAAAGAATGACGAATTGATGCATTGCGCACTATTACGGAAGTCGTGGATTTGTACTATGGAAGAGCGTCCCATACTGGGTGTGCGCCGATGGCGCTCGGCCCAGTTTTTTGCTTATTTTTTCGTGGTGTTTTTACACCACTTTTCTTTCCCAAATCTTGGGAAAGATTAAAATAGAGAGTATTTTATCCGAGTTAGGTTCTTCCACTGTAGTGCAAGCCTGTTGTAAACAATTTCGGTAGGTATAATAAGAAAGGAAATTTACTATAAAATTTATACTTCTTATCAACCTACCTTACAATTGTTTGTTACAGGCTTGCACTACAGTGGAAGACCCTAACTCGGATAAAATACTCTCTATTTTAATCTTTCCCAAGAGATGTGGGAAAGAAAAGTGGTGTAAAAAACACCACAAAAAAATAAGCCCAAACTGGGCCGAGTGCCATCTGCACACACCCAGTATGGGACGCTCTTCCCTAGTACAATTCCATGACTTCCGTTAACCAATGCGCAGTGCAGTCATCAATTAGTCTTTCTTTTTTTGTCCGAGCCACGTGGAGGATTTTGCATTACGAAACAGTGATAATTCAACTCGTCGATAATGGTTTTCCTGTGACTGGAATAATGGATCTGAAGATCGTATAATAACAGGACTGTGTTTTATATATTCTCATTAATATTTTCAACCACATTCTCTTTGAATTTTATTTATATATTCCGTTTTCGCGAATGTTTTTTCGACATCGTGAAAACGCTTTCGGAAATAAAATGTTTCGGTTGCTAAATTTTTTTATTATTATTGGAGTTAGGTGTCAATGGGGGACTGTATGGACAGGATTTCTTCACTCTGTTGAGGGCTGAATTTCTGTTTTTTAGGTCCCTGTCGGCCGTCAGGGTTCTGTCGTGTACCCACCGGTTATTTTTCTTCTGCCACCTTCTCTCATAGTTGGGGGTGTTCTTCTACTTTATGTATCTGTTGAGTTCACCTTTTTCTTCTACTGCTCTCACCTCTGTTAATTCCAGTTTGGTTCCTTTAGGGCAATTGCTTTTGCCCTCACTTTTGGTGCGTTCTCCTGCACCTGCAAGGGGGGGGGGGGGGACGCTGTCATTTCGGGGCCTCCCGACACGACCACATCTGGTGAGAGTTATATCCCCTCCATGGGGATGTTCAGCTCCTCCCACACCTGCGGGGGTTGGGGAATGCTGTCGTTTCGGGGCCTCCCGACACGACCACGTCTGGTGAGAGTTATTCCCCATCTGTGGGGATGTGCAGTTTTTTTACTGTGGTGGATACTGCGGGAGCTGGTGGATATCTGGTGAAGAGATTTCTGGTTCCGGGACTATGCGCCCTCTCCTGTCGACATCTGAGGCTGTTACTAGGGTTGTGACTCCTCCTTTGAAGGCTGAGCTAGGTTGCTCTCTCCCATTTTCCGCCAGTTTCAACAGCTCCCGTCGTATCTGCTGCTACTGCTGTTCCGTCTACACTGTCATTGGTCACCGTTTTAGCCGGTCTTGGGTTAACCCTGCAGGGGTCTGCAGTGCAGTGATGTCTGTAGTGTGGTTGTGGGGTATCTGCCTCAGCCTTCCCTGACTTCAACTCAGCGAAGTCGGAAGTGGCTGCAGACTGAACCCCGTGCTGTGTCCTCTCAGCCGTTGAGCACAGAAGTTTTATCCCTGCAGGGGTCTGCAGAGGCATCTGGTTATGTTGACGAGCCTCGGAGGGGTATCGGCCTCAGCCTTCCCTGACTTCAACTCGGCGAGGTCGGAAGTGGCTGCCGACCGAACCCCCTGCTGTGTCCTCTCAGGCATTGAGCACAGCAGTTTTTTCCCTGCAGGGGTGTCTGATAGTGTAGACGTGGGGTATCGGCCTCAGCCTTCCCTGACTTCAACTCGGCGAAGTTGGAAGGGGCTGCCGGCTGAACCCTCTACTGTGGTCTCTCAGCCGTCGAGTACCTCAGTTTTTCTCATTGGATTTGGATGTTCATGGTGGGGGTCACCATGAGCTCCGTGGCATTTCCGACCAACGCTTTTTGTGCAGCATGGACCTTCTGTCCTGCAGAGGTCCACGGCAACTCTCCTGAGTTTCCACTCTGTTGATCCTCAGGGTATGTGATACCCCAATACACATCTGCCTTCAGATGTTTTCAGCTGCAGCCCTTTGCCCCGCATCAGGTGTATTTGAGGATCGTGACCCTTTGCTGGTAAATGGGTCAGGAGTGAAGCCACTTTGTCGATTCGTTCCCACTTAGGGAGGCCATCTCCTTGCTCACTTAGGTTCTGTCCAAGAGCCTTTTCCGTTACTTCCAGCGAGGCTACAAGTGTTTTCCAGGCAGGGCTGTGGCACTGCCTCCCGAGATTGGAAACAGGACGCTTTCTGATCCCCTGGTGTGCTCACACCATGGGAGGCGTCGGCTGGTTTGCCCATGATGGGCTATGTGTCTTTCGAGTCGTGGGATGAGTCTGACATTCCTGACGTCGAGAGCCAACAGTCTTCTGACTTGGGGGCAGCTCTTGACTTTGTGTTTGGGTTCCTTCCAGGTCTCAAACCGTCAAACCAGCCGACAGTGTGTCAGCCCGGTTGCGATCATCGGTCGCACGCCTACAGCCTGTGGAGCAACATGCTTCTGGGCACCTTTGACCGTGGCTGTCAGTACAGGTGTTTGAAGCATTTACCGCTTTGAACTCTAAGCTGAGTACCAAGGCTATGAAGATGTTGTTCTTCATCAAGGTTGACACTTTTTGCCTCTGGTGCGTTACCGTTCCTACGATTTCGCCAATCCGTCAGTCTGCCAGACTTTGATGGTCTTGGATTGGGACTCCAACTCCTCAGCCAGATGGAGACTCTGGAGTCCAGGTTGGACTTATCGGGAGGGATGCTGGATGCGTTCTCTCTTCGATCACGTCGTCTCTGCTTTGCTGCTTATCTGCTCCCAGATGAGTTTGACGACAAACAGATTTTGTTTTGTGTGTGCTGTTCAAGGCGCTCATGCATCTTCTCACACACATGCTTGTAACGCGGCTAGCTTGGAATTAGTTCGCAGGTATGCTGTTCTGGACACAAGACATCCCTTTCTTGAGGGGCAGTGTGCTACTCTTCGATCTGCCTCTTTCGGTGGGTCCGCGACTATTCCATGGTTCCGTGGCAACGGTCCGGGATGGCTCCCTTTGTCATTCCATTGATCTGCTGTTGCTTAGTCAGCTTGGCCGGCCTTCTGTTGGAGGCAGGCACCGCCCAAAGCCTAACAAATACCCTTCTGCTTCTTCTGCAAAGCTAAGGGCTGTTCCTCCTACCGCCCCTTCTACTCACTCACAGGGTGGGGTAGGCGTTGGCAGTAGTCACCTCGATTTCGTCCTAGGTTGAGGCATTCCACTAAGTAGAGAGCATCTCTTCCAACATGAGTCCCTTTCAACTTTACACATTGGGAACTTTTGATCATGGAGATAGGCGATCTCCTGTCAAAGGGAGCAATCGAGGTCATCAAGACGTGGCGAAGAAGGACGGCCGACTCAGATAGGTTATCGATCTGAGTATTCTGACGCAGTCTATCATTGCTCCTCAGTTCAGCATGGAGGCTTTCAGATCGGTTCGCCGCTCCATTCCCCAGGCTGTTTTCCCTTTGGCCTCGGCCTGGATCCTTGGGGCTTCACCTGTCTGATGTCGCATATGTTAGTCTTACATCACACACAGTCCAGGGTGTCTTCTTCGGCTGGCCTAGTTGATATCCTCCAGAGGCAATCCAATGCTGCTTTTCTGAAGTCTGATGTTGTCACACTGTTGAGCCTACTCACGTCACTAGGGTTCAGAGTCAACGGAGAGAAGTCGGACCTGGTCCCTTCTCCCTTCTTGTCATCTGGGATGGACTTCATCAGCTTGGAGTCTTCCCCGACTGCTTGGTCTCTGCGTTTCGGTGATGCATCTCATTCCTCTAGGTCGACTGCATGTCTGACCTCTCCAACACTTTTTGCTCAATTGTTGGAGGCCGAATGTCGATCCTCTGGTTCTGGTGCTTCTGTTACCAGAGTCTCTTCCTCGTCACCTTCTACCCTGACAGATGTTCAGTGGATTTTGCAGGGAGTTCCATTGGACTTCCCCACATCCGCTCGTGTTCTGACGGTTATCGCCAGCGATCTCGGATGGGGTGTGACGTTGGATCCTCTAGGTCTTTTCCTTCACTGATCATGGGACCAGGATCTAGCAGCTCTTCATGTCAACCAGAAGGAGCTTCTTGCTCTTCTTCTGTGTTTCTGGAAGTGGATCCCCCACTTTTTGAATTGTCAGGTCCTTCTGTCGTCTGACAATTCTGAGGTGGTTGTTTACATTCGGAACCAGGGCGGCACGCACTATGTTCCCATGTATGCATTGGTTCAGGATCTTCTACTGCTCGCTCAGGATGTCAATGTCGGAGTGGTGGTTTGTCACTTTCCCGGTCGTCTGACCTTCCTAGCCGACTCCCTGTCCCAACGGGGCAGATTCTTTTCCATCGGGTGGATGCTCCCCATGGCGCTGTTCCAATCTCTTTGCGATTGATATCTTTGCGACTCGTTGGAACCATCAGGTGGACACTTTCGTGTCCCTGTGTCCAGATGCTCTGGCTTTTGCCATGGACGCTTTGTCCTTCCTTTGGAACGGTCTTGTCGGCTACGCCTTCCTGCTGGTTCCGATTCTGCCTCAGGTTCTAGCCTAGATATGAACCTGCAGTTGTCGAATCCTTTCAATCACACCCCCGTTGCCTCGATGGGTGTGGATCAATCTGCTCTGCTCTCTGTTAGCGGCGGTTCCGGCATGTCTCCCTCTACGTCGCGACTTTCTTTGCCAAAGTCGCCCGAGGAGGTTCCAGGTCGACCCGACTTCATTGTGCCTTTGCGCATGTCTTTTATCGGCTCCTCCGTAGTAGTGGTTTTTTCGAGACGAGCAGTGGAGTTGCTTTTCTTCTTCAAGGAGGCACTCGCTCCACTGGTTTATCCTCTGTGGCTAAGTAGAAGGTTTTTCTGTCGATGGTGTGCGATCACTCTGTTGCTTCTGTCACTCCTTTGATCACACCGATTGTGGAGTGTCTGGTATATGTTTGTTTCTGGGGGTCTCCAGCAATGGGTACAAGTCCATGCTTTGGAGACCTTTTTCATATGTGGTACAGCATCGTATCGGCACTCATCCTTGCCTATCCAAGCTTGTTCAGCACTTTTCCAAGCTTGTTCAGCACTTTTCCTTGAAAAGGCCTAGGACTTTGCAGTTTACTCCAAGATGGACACTTTCTTTGGCGCTGCTCTGCTTGGGGGGCATTCGCGCCTTTATCCCGGGTGGATATGCGTTTTCTCACATGCCAGATCTCTCCTGAATCCATTTCTCGATGGATTTGTCTTGCTATTCGTGCAGCTCCTGCTCGTCTAGCTACTGACGATTGTATTACCAATCGTTTTTCTGCCATGAGGTGCGTGCATTGTCTTCCTCTCTGGGCTTATACTAACTCCATCATGTTGTCGGATGTTATGCTGGCAGCCTACTGGAGAATGCTACCTTCTCCACTTATCTGCGACAATTGCAGGAGCAGACAGAGGACCTTTGTTCTATGGGCCCGCTTTCTTCTGCTCAGGCTGTTGTCTATCCCAGCCATTCAGCTTCTTACAGGGTCAGTTCCAGCTCCATGCTGTTACTTCCCTTTCTGTCTGTGTGTCGCATATCACCATGCGCCTCATCTTTCATTGTCTTTTACTAATGTTTGTGATGCTATGGTTTGATAGGACTAGGAATCTCTTCCTCTGTCCATGCTTCCAGTACAATTGAGTTATGTGTAGGTTGGTTATGTGATTCCCTCCATCCTATTGTCTATTTAGCCTGTAGTAAACAATTGTAAGGTAGCTTGATAAGAAATATAAATTTTATAGTAAATTTCCTTTCTAATTATACCTACTACATATGTACAGTTGTTTACATGGAGGCCCACCTGTCTTCCTCCCCTCTGATCACATAACTCCTATGTTGGCGGACTCAAAAGAATGACTAATTGATGACTGCAGTGAGCATTGGTTAACGGAAGTCGTGGAATTGTACTAGGGAAGAGCGTCCCATACGGAGTTTTGGCTTATTTTTTCATGGTGTTTTTTACACCACTTTTCTTTTCCACATCTCTTGGGAAAGATTAAAATAGAGAGTATTTTATCCGAGTTAGGGTCTTCCACTGTTGTGCAAGCCTGTAGTAAACAATTGCGGTAGATATAATAAGAAAGGAAATTTACTATAAAATTTATATTTTAGTTTATAAAATAAGTTATCCAAATTTTGTTTTTTGTTATTGACAGACAGGTATCTGACACTCATTTGCAGCAGAATTCTTCAGATAAAGCTTGTTTATTTTATAAAATTGGATCGTTTTGACTGTCACTTGTGTCTATAAAGAAAGTTAAGAAACCCCCCCTCTGGCAATCACTGGCAATCTATTTTCTCACGTTATATGTATTTATTGCCATATTGGACACAGAAAGTCTTTTGTGTCTTCTCTGAATTAATTTCACCACACTAGTCACAAATCTTACAGTGGAAAGAAGTGAAAATGAAGTGGATAAAAAATACAGTAGTTTTGTTTTAATTTTTTAAAAATAGATCAACTTAAGCAGTATTTCAATAGGTTTTACTGTGCATGTCTGACAGTGACCCGGTATTGACAACTAGACTTGCTGTTGAAATGGAATAAATATATCATGATGCCCAATATTTATCCCAATTATTTTATCGTGAATTTGAAGAGTAGTGAAACCTGTTCAAATAATAATACTTACATTCACCCTCTTCATATTTTTCTTCCCGCAGTTGAGACGAAAACGTTTTTTTGCGGTTTCGCGTGTCGAAATTTTCTTTCACCTCACATTCAGTCTTTTTAAAAAAAAAAAAGGTTTTGTCAACAAAAAACAACAATGAACTCATGAAACTTTTCAAAGACGACAGGCAACATACTTGTATTACTTCACAAACCCAGAAAAAAATTTTAGTTTGAAATGCTCTTCAAAGTCAAATTTTTTAAGGCTCATCATCACCTGAACCATTACTGCCTGTGACCTGTAACTGCCTGAATGACTGTATGCACAGAATAATGGTACTCTGATACCCATTGGGAGGACTGACACCGGTGCCGTCACCCATTGGACCTGTGGAAACATGAGCTGTCATCGGTGTTTTTATAATCAATAGTCCACCGGCTGATTGCGGTTGACTTGAGTGGACAGGATTAATAAACGACGATGCATTGTTGCGTTTATGACATTAGTCGAATTAAGCTTAATCCTTTCCACTGGCAGAGCCAGATAAACGAAAACAAAAGAAGCCATCATAATACATGTACCTTGATAATCAGTGCAGATTTTTAAAAAATTATTTCTATATATAATAGGCTATACACACAAATGATTTGTAAAATTTATATAATTTATAAACTGCTCGGCAAAATAAGAATTGCCTGCAGTACAGTCACCGCGGACTGGTCATAATCCAAGCATGGGCAGTTATGTCCACACATGCTTTTACCAGGTAATGGAAAATCATCATCAATAAAATTTTAATTAATGAAGCACCGGATTGTACCCGATTTTATTACGAATAGTCAATCTTGAATACTGTGTTGATAATGCTAATTAAGAAATTAATCCTGTCCGCTCGTTCTGCTGGTGTGTCCACTCGAATGATGACATCCAGCACCATAATTTGAAATATTCAAGTCACTGCCTTATGGAGAACATCATTAACTCTTAACCTGCAGAGTATTTTCTTGAATTTTTCATGAAATCCAGTCATGGCTGCTATGAAGCAGCCATGACAGGACTTCATGAAAAATTCGAGCAAATAAATCCTGGCTCTGATTTGTGATATCATTGGTCCAATTTACAGCAAAACATTCTGTTAAACAGAAGCCAAATTATACCTGTTCTGTTGGCAAGAGTATTGGAACCCTGGCAGGATCCGACACTACAGATAAAACTAGAAGTCCTGTCCCGTTTTCTGCACTAATTTGAAATAATATTGCGTTAGGTTAGCACAGCAAATCACCAGAGAATCACATCTGATGCACAGTAGTTTATCGCGATTTCTGCAGAATTGTAACGCACGGCGGCTGATTGATATTCAGTACTTGTAACAGGCAATCAACAGTAATTAAGTCGCACCTCCTACTGACATAAGGTGGCAATTAAATATTAGAATGCAGATACTCAGAGGATGAGATGATGTTTATTCATATGTTTTCCCCCTTTTATCAATTCATTTTGCGACAATACAAGAAGTGTTTAAAAACGCGTATTGCATGATATTCATTTTCGAAGATTGATGAGAAGATCATGGAGGTTGATTCAAGACCGCTAAACCTTAAGAAGGCAGAAGTAATGACATTTTCGTTTTGAGAATTTTTAGTCTACTATCAATCGCAGCCGTTCTTCTGGAGGAAGTATGGGAAAGGCAAGTCTGGTTTGAAATAAGGAATGCTCTCCACAGAATACCTGTATCAAAAGTTTTGCAAGCGAATTACGAATTCATAATGCTCAGCTATTTGTAAAAGAAGTTTCAATTTCAAGAGCTAGTTGGTGTTCTTTAAAAAAATATTCATTTCTGTGAAAGCTGAACAAGAAATTAATTCCACCGTAAATTTTGAAAGTCAGATCAACAAAAAGATGCCCCCCCCCCCCCCCACACACACCCCCTATCATCAGCATTACCATAAAGTCCTCATGCAACCGTATCCCTACATAGAGGCAAGCATGGGTAACAAACTGCCTGTTCCTCAGACACCACAACTCTTCCTCCCTACACTAGCTTCGTTTTTTTAAGCAAAAGGTAAAAAAAAGTATTCTCAAGTCCTGTTGGTGGCCAATGTCACCTTCAATCTATGAGAGTTAAAAGGAATGTTGTATTAAACACGTCGATGCATAATTATTTTATCCATCACGGCTGTCTGTGTGAGTTTGTAGGGGGGCAAATATTATATCTGGAAAAATTTGCCCCCCCACCCCCTGCCAACATGCGTTACTGTCACTGCATGATTTGATGGGCATGCTGTATTATCAATTTATGATTAATAATAATTAATTTTATATAGCGTGAAACCACCTAGGGTGCTCTAAAACGCTTAACAGATTGTGTTTGCAGAAATTATGAAATAAGTAATTTGAATAGGTGATTGATAAGGATGGGCCTACCCTTCACTTTCTCTGGGACACCTACATTCCTACTGTTCCACATGTGGTCAGTTAAATTTGGCCTATTATTCACAGTGCAGCATTTTAAAATTTCTCTCAAATACTGACAATAGCAAGAGAATATTAAACAACCCTTGACATACATGTATTTTATTCTATTTTCTTTTAGAAGGATATCCCAGAAACCTTTAAAACAATCGTTGTCAATGTTTAATGGAGTGTTAAAAAAGCAGAGGCGACTGAAAATTGTCTACATGCTCATGCCAGAAATCAGTTAAAAATCATTTTTTCATTTTCTGTTCACGTGCATCTGTTTTGGTTGAATTGATATTCTGGCGTGGGACACTTGATGGGTTAATATGTTGTGGGGAAGCATTTCCAAATGACTGAGAACAATCAAAAGCATGTAACAACTATTTATATCTGAAAGAACATTTTAGAAAACATAGTGAGCATGAACATTGTGGACAACTTTTTCATTCACATAATGACATGCGGTTTGAGCAGTTGCCACATCCTCTCTCTGCTTTGTACCACAGGCGACTCAGTCAATTGTTCATGTGAATTTAACATTATCACACACTGTGAATGACTGTACTTTTGATTTTTGATATCTTGTGACCTGTCTAAAATCTATCCACGGTACATGGTGGATGTTTTTGTACAGAAACATCAACAAAGTGGAATTTCCATACATACTGGATCATGTTATGTTAAAGAAACATTCTCAACTTCAAGTGAGCTTCGAACCAATATAAAAAGCCCAATCCACTGAAGGATACTGTGTTTTCCTTGTGCTTGCTTTATCACAGAAACTGAGTATATCATTTGGGTGGATATTCCACCTCTGGAGTGATTTGCAGACACCCCATTTATATGATAGGGAGTTCTTTGAAGAATAACTCTGGTCATCGGACGAGTAGATGAGTACAAGTGGAATTTCCTCGAGCTGAAATTTGCAAGACTTCAGTCGGATATCCCAAACGGTGGGTGGGGATGGGAATTTTATAGACTCATTCCACACAAGACCCTGTATAAGCTTTGTAGCTTTCTGTCTGATCCACCGTCAACTATGTTGTAATTTGTATCTCTTGAAAATGTTGTTTAAACCAAGACCCTATCATATCTCTAATATAGGCGTACAGTTCGTTTAGAGTGAACTATCATTAAATCACCTGCACAGTGAAGTTTAGTCCTCAAGCCATCCTCAAACAGACTGCTGTGTGTTTTTCCTTGTTCATTTGTCCTTGTCGTACATACTTTTTTCTTCAACGAACTGTGGATGGAGGCCAACACGTAAGCTCAACTTATTGTACAGTTAAAACTAGAAGTCCTGTCACAAACTGTGCACTTATCTAGGCTTAATTGCGCGTAGGAATTGTGCGCAATTGCCATATCAGATGGCATCCGAAGCACGGGAGGTGTTCCTGCCTACTCATAGCAAACACAGGCAATGTTTCTGCCAATGGACCTCCGGGTTACCCGGAGGTCCATTGGCTGAAACATTGCTCGTGCACAGGCCATATGTACAGAATTTGATAGCCTTACTGTGGTCACAACACATAGATTAACGCGCAGATTGACGTGCTATTTGTGCGCATTTCATGACAGGACTTCTAGTTTTAACTGTACTTTCACTTCTGGGAGAGAGGGCTTGTCAGGTTTGAATTTTCATAAATTATCACCAGACCATTGTTCCTTTGAATATTCTACTTTCTTGCTCCTCATTTATGGAACAAATCTTATTATTATTTATTGATGCTGAGGGATACATCAGCAGCTTGTGCTCTGTTGTGCTGACGGCCACATATGTGGCATAAAGTACCAATAAATATGGTTGATGATCGCTATCCTTCTTGATGTAAAGATACTGGGAGCGGTATATGTAGATTTTTAGTCGAGTTGTGACGAAGTCAAACTCGACTTATAGTTTGATGAATGGCGGGCGGGCATAAACAATTGGTTTCCAGATGATAACTTGATAATGGTTCAACCCATGTTCATGAAACTTCATAGGTAGGTTGGTATCGGTGAGAGGAAGAACCCTATTAATTTTAGACCTGCTTGGTCAAAGGTCAAGGTCACAGTGACCTTGAACACAGAAACCTGATTGGGAGCATGAAAAGGCATTGTCAAGCTGTAATTGACAGTAATGGGTCTCATACTCGATTTTGAAGCCATACCAGTTCGCTGCACCAACTTTTTGGAATATTGAAAAATTTCCTCTTTTACCAAAAATATCCATTTTCCATGGTTATCGTATTCAAAAGCTAAAAAATAATGTCAAACACCAACAAAATCTTAATTTCTGTACTTAAATCATTAAAGATATAATTAAATAAAAAATATATACACTTTTCATTATAATATTTCAACTAAAACGTAAAACAGGTAGTTGGATGTACTTGGTGCTTAGCAAACTTTGAGTAGTATAGATTGTTCTGGTTTTAACATGATTTATGCAGCATGTAGACAAAATATACAAAAGCTTGAAATCCACTATTATAAATACACGTAATTGTAGTAGCAGAAAAGCATGAGGTTTGAGTACCAGGGTTGGCTGATTTAAATCAATTCATTTAAATCCTTGATTTAAATCAATGATTTTTAGCTCAACTTTGGCGAAGCCAAATTTGAGCTTTTGTCATGGCCCGTCTGTCCGTCTGTCCGTACGTCAACAATTGGATACTGCTCGGGCTAGAGGCCATATTTATGAACCGATCTTTACGAAACTTCTTGGGTACCTTTGTTATGACCGTGGGACGAGAACGAGTGTTTTTGGGTGTGGTCCGAAATTCAAGATGGCTGCCAGCCGCCATTTTGTACCGACGATGCAGAAATCTGTTTTTTGTACAGAACTTCTATATGAAAGCTCTGATTTGAATAATTTTTTGTATGAATGTTTAGTACCGTGGGATACATCACATATAATACAGGTTTTTTTCTCGAGCGTAAATTGTACAAATTAGACTAATTTTGATGTTTTTTGGGGTTACTTTCAGCACTGTAAGTGCAAATGCCAATACGGCTCGGGCTAGAGGCCGTATTTATGAACCGATCTTTATGAAACTTCTTGGGTACCTTTGGTATGACCGTGGGAAAAGAACGAGTGTTTTTTGGGTGCAGTCCGAAATTCAGGATGGCCGATGGCAGCCATTTTGTACAAAATTAGGTGCAATCAGATTTTTGCACAGAACTTCCATATGAAAGCGCTGATTTGAATAATTTTTTGTGTGAATGTTTAGTACCATGGGATACATCACATATAATACGGGTTTTTTTCTCGTGCAGAAATTATGCAAATTAGATGAACTTTGATTTTTTCAGTGCGACTTACACACAGTAAGTACACATGTCAATACGGCTCAGACTAGAGTCTGTATTTATGAACTGATCTTCACGAAATGTCTTGGGTACCTTTGTTATCACCTTGGGACGAGAACGAGTGTTTCTGGGTGCGGTCTAAAATTCAAGCTGGCTGCCAGTGGCCATTTTGTACCGAAATTAGGTCTAATCAGTTTTTTGTACACAACTTCTATACAGCTCAGACTAGAGGCCATATTTATGAACCAATCTTTACGAAACTTCTTGGGTACCTTTGTTATCACCGTGGGATGAGAGCGAGTGTTTTTGGGTGTGGTCCGAAATTCAAGATGGCCACCAGCAGCCATTTTGTACCAAAATTAGTGCAATCAGTCTTTTGTACAGAACTTCTGTATGAAAGTTCTGATTTGAATAAATTTTTGTATGAATGTTTAGTAACATGGAATACATCACATATTCTAAGGGGTTTTTTTTCGTGCAGAAATTATGCAAATTAGATGAACTTTGATTTATTCAGTGTGGGGGCACGATGACGCCGTGTACTAAGGCGTACTGCACGTTGATGGTACGCATGTCTTCAACCAATCTAACCCTGCCTGTGCTGCAGTGTGGAGTTACGATGTTGGGGAGCTGGCAGCTGCTCGTCGTTCCTCGGTGGTTCTCTCTGGGTACTCCGGCTTCCTCCACCCGTAAAACTGTCACGGTCATGATTAGCCATTGTGCATAAATATGTGTCCTTAAACATCAATAAATAAATAAATATTTATTCAGTGCTACTAACACAATGTAAGCACACATGTCAATATGGTCAGGGTAGAGGCTGTATTTATGAACCGATCTTCACAAAACTTTTTGGGTACCTTTGTTATCACCTTGGGATGAGAATGAGTGTTTCTGGGTACGGTCCAAAATTCAAGATGGCTGCCAGTGGCCATTTTGTACTGAAATTAGGTCCAGTCAGTTTTTTGTCTCAAGTTCTATACAGCTCGTATTTATGAACTGATCTTCACAAAACTTCTTGGGTACTTTTGTCTTCACCTTGGGGCAGGAACAAGTGTGTTTTGGGGTGCCTTTGTTATCACTGTGCTATGAGAACAAATATTTTGGGGTTCAGTCAGACCTACTCTGGGACTCAAAGTTTTTTTTCTAGTTTAGCATCTGACTGTCACCCACCTTTACAATACTTTACCTATACATTTGTTACAGGCAACTGTCAGTATATATGTACAGACCGTTACAATACTTTATATGTACCTTTGTTATCAGGTCATTACCTAGATGTTTGTCATTGCTGTGTCACATACTATACATGTACATGTCTTTGTCTTGACAAGTTGAGCTACAGTGTCATTGACACTTTCATTTAAAAAAAAAATCATTGATTTAGATCAGAAATTTACAAATATTCAGGAATATCAAAAATACTAAATCCACTCTGAGAACAAGGATCAGTGATTTAAGTAGCAAAAGTATCAAAAATGATATTTTTACACTGTAAACAAATGGCCCAGACTAGCTGGTGTTTAACTCAAAGGTGTTAAGGGCCAAACACAAATTTTGAACCCCCCAATCCCCCAAATTTGCTTGCAAAACCGAAAATTAAAAGTCCTATCTGGCCCTCCATACATTACTCTCAGCACATGTGCAGATGTCAGGAAGTGACCGGAATTGGCGCCAATGTCATTCTTTGTTTGGCCCTGAAGTCATCAACAATGAAATGACATCTGTGATTTAAAATCTCCATTTTAGCTTAACTTGACATAGTCAAGATAAGGTATTGCCATCACGCATGCAAAAGTCTGTTAGTCTTTGAGTCTGTTCACATTTTCCTTTAGCACGGGCTACACCCCACAGTTCTTGTCTGATCGTCACAAAATTTCATATGCAGGTTTGGGGTCATGTCTAGATGAGAACGTCCCCTTTTGGTTGCGATCGGTCAACCGGTATGGCTGCCCGAGCCCAAAACCATTAGCACAGTCTACAGTCTGTATTTATGAAGTGATTTCATTGTAACTTGGTAGGATGCCTCTGTATAATGCCTAGATGGATGAGAACATACCCTTTTGGGCATCATCCGTCAACCATGATGGCTGCCCAAGCTTGAAACCCAAAAACTTTTAGCACAGTCCGCAGGTCATGTTTAATATGGTGGGATTTCATTGTAACTTGGTGGGATGACTCCTTCTGATGTCTAGATGAGAATGTCCCCATTTGGGCATGATCTGCCAACTGTGACGACTGCCCGAGCCCAAAATCCAAAAACCTTTAGCACAGTCTACAGGTCAAATTTATTGAGGAATTTCCTTGTAACTTGGTGGGTTGACTTCATATATTGTCTGGATGAGAAGGTCCACTTTTGGACGTGATTGGGCAACTGTGATGGCTACAGGGGCCCGAAGCCCGAAAACCTTGTAACCTGTTAGGTTGACTCCATATAATGCCCAGATGATGACATCCCCTTTTAGTCGTGATTGGTCAACTGTGATGGCTACAGGTGCCCGAAGCCCGAAAACCTTGAGCATAGTCTACAGGTCATATTTATGAAGGGATTTCATTGTAACTTCGTAGGATCACTCCAGATGATGCCCAGATGAGATTGTCCCCTTTGGTTGTGATCATTCAACCATGAGGGCTGCCCGAGCCCGAACCCCGAAAACCTTTAACACAGTCTATAGGTCCTATTTATGAAGGGATTTCATTGTAACTTGGTAGGTAGACTTTATATAATGTCTAGATGAGAATGTCCTCTTTTGGACACGATTGGGCAACTGTGACGGCTACAGGGTCCCGAAGCCCGAAAACCTTTAGAACATTCTACAGGTCATAATTATGAAGGGATTTCATTGTAGCTTGGTAGGATGACTCCAAATGATGTCTAGATGAGAACGTCCCCTTTTGGTCGTGATCATTCAGTCTTTATGGCTGTCCGAGCCCAAAGACCTTTAGCATAGTCTATAGGTCATATTTATGGAAGAATTTCATTGTAACCTGTTAGGATGACTCCATAGAATGCCTAGATGATGACATCCCCTTTTGGTCGTGATTGGCCAACTGTGATGGCTACATGTGCCCGAAGCCCGAAAATCTTGAGCACTGTCTAAAGGTCATATTTATGAAGGGATTTCATTGTAATTTTGTAGGATCACTCCAAATGAGAATGTCCCCTTTTGGTTGCGATCATTCAACCATTATGGCTGCCCGAGCCCGAAGCCCGAATACCTTTGAAACAGTCTACGGGTCATATTTATGAAAGGATTTCATTGTAACTTGGTAGGTTGACTTCATATAATGTCTAGATGAGAACGTCCCCTTTTGGACACGATTGGGCAACTGTGACGGCTACAGGGGCCCAAAGCCCGAAAACATTTAGAACAGTCTACTGGTCATAATTATGAAGGGGATTTTATTGTAGCTTGGTAGGATGACTCCAAATAATGTCTAGATGAGAACGTCACCTTTTGGTCGCGATCATTCAGCCTTGATGGCTGCCCGAGCCCAGACCCCAAAACCTTTAGCATAGTCCACAGGTCATATTTATGGAAGGATTTCATTGTAACCTGTTAGTTTGACTCCATATAATGCCTAGATGACGACATCCCCTTTTGGTCGTGATTGGTCAACTGTGATGGCTTCAGGGGCCCGAAGCCCGAAAACCTTGAGCACAGTCTACAGGTCATATTTATGAAGGAATTTCATTGTGACTTCGTAGGATCACTCCAGATGATGCCCAGATGAGAATGTCCCCTTTTGGTTGCCATCATTCAACCATGATGGCTGCCCGAGCCCTTTGGAATCAATTGGGAAACAGACGGCTACAGGGGCCTGAAGCCCGAAAACCTTTAGCACAGTCTACAGGCCATATTTATGAAGGGATTTCAATGTAACATGATGGGATGACTCATTTTGGAATAATTTCACTGTAACTTGGTAACTTTCGTTAATATACGTTAACTGTGAGGGCCACATACATTAACTGTGAGGTCATATTAACCCACCCCTCAGCTCTTTAGTACAGTGTACACCTCATATTATTTTTATCAAAAACATAGCATACAGGGACCAAAAATGAACATATTCCCAATAATCACAATTTTTGTCTTATTTCATAATCATTTCATAAACATTGAACATTATCCTTTTTATCAAATACAACACACAAGTTAAGCTACAGTGTCATTGACACTTTCATTTGAGGATGCCAGGCACAAATCAATGCAAGAATTGGTGGATACAAGGCTGTTACTGGATGAAGGAAGTGTACAACGGTGGTTTTGGATGTTCAGGGCTGTAACTTTATAAAATTTATAAAATTATTTTATGTTTCCCAATTTCAGGACATCTGCCTGACGTCATCATTTTAAAAAATGATTATTCCACTGTTTGTTAAGTATTCCTTCCCTGTCCTTCCATGAACCCTTCCTGTTAAACTCTTAAGCTTTTTGGCTATTTTTTATTGAAAGTTTTTATTAAATTTCTTGGGAGTTTAACATTTTTTACAGAATATTATTCTCTTTCTTCCCCAGGGTTACGTCCTCACCCTAGGAGTGTTGGGCATTTAGTCTTGCATATTCTATCCGATGTATCGTTTTTTCTTCGTATGAAGATCTCGCTTTGCATCTGATGGCATTTCAATTGGTTCTGACTTTAGGTCTTTTTGTGTGCCTGATGTCTTGTTTACATTGACGTTGTTTACATTGTCAACGTCCTCATATACAGGTAGTTTTTTTAAATTCTTGCATTAGAGAGTTTCTCCTACCAGAGGTATAAGCTCTCTTAACAAAGGAAGCAATACAAGTCGTCGAGAATCAGGATTCTCATGATTTTTACAGTCACCTGTTCCTCGCACAGAAGCCAGACGCCTCGTTCCGACCGGTAATAGATTTGAGCTGGATAACAAGCTTATCATGGCTCCAAAAGTTTGTTTATAGAAATCATTCAGTCGGTAAAAGCGATCGTTCAAGTGATCGACTATGCGGCAAGCATAGATCTAAGAATGCATACGTTTATGTCCTGGTACATCCGGCATTCTAAAAGTACCTGCAGTTTGGCGTACAAGGGAAGGTGTATCAGTTCAGAACAATATGCTTTGGTCTGAATCTGGCCCCCTGGGCATTTCACTTGAATAATGAACTCAGTAATGTCTTACTTACGAGCTCATTTGTCTGCGGTAACTTCGGCTTACTTGGACGACTTTCTACAGGGATATGGCAACAGAATTATTCTTCAGAACGATATTACTCCGACATCTTGGTTTCTTCGTAAATGAGAAAAAGTCGGATTTAGCTCCGTACAAGTCGTCTATTCACTTGAGATTGAGCTTTGAGACTCACAACAATCTGCTTCGTCTGCCTTTACCCAGAGCGAAGTTAGTCTGTTGTTATGCTCACTTTTGTCTACACTCAGGCACATTAATAGTGAGGGAATTCATTCGACTGTTGGAGCTGTGCGGAGCAGCTGTGGATCTCATTCCGATGCGCGCACATCCCCTCTAGATATTCTTTACTCAGAACTGGAGTGTGATGACGCTTTCGCTTGAACCAGTATTGTTTTAATGGACCTATTAAAACAAGGCTTTTGTTTTAATGGACCTATTAAAACAAGGCTTCAAATTGGGCAGATATTCAGTGGTTAACTCAGGGAGTTCCGCTGCAACTGCTGGATCTAGCTTTCACGATTATGACGGATGTGAGTCAGACAGGTTGGGGCGCGACCCAAAGCCCCATAGTCTTGACGTGTCAGGGTCTTTGGGACCCCCGGTTCCAGGAGAAACGCACAAACATCAAAGAGATGATGTCAATATGGCTAGCACTACAACATTGAATTCACATAATAATGGACGTCCATGTTCAAATTTGGTCGGACAACTCGACAGTAGTAGCGTACATCGGGAACCAGGGCGGCACCCATTCATTTCCGTTATGCCAACTAACGGAGAAGATTTTCCTACACATCATGAATCATCATGTTCATCTTTCTATCCATCATATACTGGGTCCCCTGAATGTACTAGCAAACTCGCTCTCTCGGAAAGGTCGCCTGTTGCAATTGGAGTGGACGCTCAACAAGCGAGTATTTGGGCAGATTTGCTACCAGAGGGATCACCCCATGATAGATGTGTTTGCGACGCATTGGAACAATCTGTTACCATCGTTCGTGTCGCCATTCCCAGACCATTGAGCGTATGCAGTTGATGCTCTGCCAATCTCATGGGGATGAATAATAGGATACGCATATCCTCCAATTCAGTTGATTCAGTAGATTATGTTTAAGATCAAACAGTCTCGTTGTGAATCCTACTAGTAGCACCTCTGTCATCACAGAAACCTTGGATCAGTCTTCTCAAGTGTCTGTTTTGGGGCGTTCCCCGGAAGCTTCCTCCACGAGAGGACCTTCTTTATCAGGGGAAGTTTTTGTTCTTCACGTCCTTCTCCGCCCATAGTGGCATAATGGAGTCGGTTAGATGTTGAGGGTGCCATTGCAGTTCCTTTATTATTTTATGACTAACACAAGAACGATTAAGTAATGCGGGTAAGGAGGGTTCGATATGACTTCGAATGCCCCTCCCCCCTCCCCCACCGCCACTGTGTTTAGAGGCGATTACCGGGCAAGACGTAGTTTTCTTCCCACAATCCTCGTATGAGTTTAAATACATACATGCATTTCATGACTTCTCGATTGGTGGCTGGGTCATGTTCTGTAGTGACCTCATGGGCACATACACTTTTTAGTTGGTTGGTTTCCTGTGATTGTTCATCTATATGTCATATACGAGCGCATAATTCATCATAAATAAATTGCTAGTCTTTGGGTACCTCACAGGCTGCATAGCCAGTTAACTGATATCAGATGATTACATGCAGGTTTTCAATGCTCATGCACATAATAATGATTTATTATGCAGACGCATTATTGTATGTTATGGACCTTAGAAATTATTAATTATTTCGGGGGCGGTCCGTGTCAAGCATGTTAATTATACCTACTTCCATTTCTAGATCCAGGTTTCTATTAATATCGGTACTCAATCGAATACACCTTGTTTACACTCTCGTATATTCGTACGTTTATAGTGTCATAGATATCGGATAGTACACATCGGGGAGTGTTGTTACTGGAATTTATTGTACGCCTGAATGGGGTCGCCTGTGGGTTACCTCGGAAGTGTGTTACTTTCCAGAGATCGTTCATTGTGGTTCGATTGGGCATGTGTATGTTATATATTTATGTCTCCCCTTCCCAGAAGGGAGACATATTGTTCTAGTGCATATTCTTCTTCTTCTTCTTCCTCTTCTTCTTCTTCTTCTTCTTCTCATACAAACTTTGTCCGGGGCATAACTTTTTTGTCTTTTGACCTAGACCTTAGATATTTGGCATGTGGATGTATCACCATGGGCTGGTGTGTCGTGTACCATAGGGACCTTCCTGTTACCTTGACCTTTGACCTGAAAGTCAGATTTATGTGCTTTTTAAGGGAAACTTTGTCCGGGGCATAACTTTTTTATCTTTTAACCTTGACCTTAGATATTTGGCATGTGGATGTATCACCCACCATGAGTTGGTGTGTCGCATACCATAGTGACCTTCATGTGACCTTGACCTTTGACCTGAAGGTCAGATTTATGTGCTTTTTTTCTTTTTCTCTTTTGAGCTAGACCTTAGATATTTGGTATGATTGTCAATATTATTCATGTATATATAATTTGCAGTGCATTAAATAGAAAGGAAGGGGAGACAAATGTTTTAGTGTGCTAAAACAGTTTCTAGTATATCTCTGGTTTTTGACCTATTTGCATATGCCTACTCCGGTGTATGTTATTTAGTGGGCGGTATTAATTACTGGGATCGTAGCTATAGCCTTAGCCTCTGAAGTGGCATTAAGCACCATTTATTAATAATAATTATTACCTGAGTGCCTGTTTGACGAATATTTATATTGTTTTTTAGTACTGCTTTTTAATGATTCCCGAGTGCTCCCCTCTTTCTTTTTGAAGATTCCTTCAAAAGAAAAGGGGGTGGGGGTGATTTTTTACCTTTCCTCTGGCTTGATAGGTATGTAACTATGAAGGAAGCTGTTTTGTCCGTAATTATATCCTGCATGCAGCTGGAGTTTTATTGTATATGGCATATGTTTGTGGGGGATATTCTCTCATTCTCATATACGCCATCCTAATTTTGGGGGCTTAGTCCGGGCTAACCTTAAAAATTAGGATCTCGTTACATCCAATTAGCATAGTCTTCATGCTAAGTATACGGAATTACTTGAACTGGGCTCCTTTTTGTATGATATGTCTTCTCTATTACTGTATAGAAAGACTAGTGTTGAAACGATTATCCGACTAATCCGGGTCGACGCGATTATTAAATTAGTCGATCCCAAAATCTGCTAGTCGATTAGTCTGGAAAAACCACCACCTCCATGCAACCAGGTCATCAGTGCCGTTGAACGTTATCGGGACACATGATTAATTTGTTAAAGCTTCAATGCATTGTTGCGTTGATGATTGCCACTGCCGACAGTCTGTGGGGTGATCTTGGTGACCCAAACTGAACTCAAAGTCTCAAACTTCAAAGACAAGTGTCTCCGTGGTTTCATTGTTTTATGTTGAATCGTTGATTACATACAGTGCCAACTGCGACCTTGACCTTGTTTATTTTGCTGTGATGCAATTCATCTGATTCATCTGAGTGATACAACTAATGTGTCACTGTGCCTGTGGCACGTGCCGCATTTGCCTTTGATGTGAGCACAATCAATGAGGGTCAGGGACTACTTGGTAGGGTATGATAGAACCTGGGACAAATGTGATATTGACATCTTGACATGTAGCTCATGTTCTATTCAAAGGTTTCACTATAACAGCACCGGTGTAGAATCTCGGTGAATAGCCTCGTTTTGAGTTTTGTGTATGCATGGTGAACAGCTGATTTTAAAAACCCATGTTATGATATGAGCCAGTAAGCTGCCCGTTTATTGGTTTATAAGTGACCAAACACAATTGCTTAAGCAAAGTAAATATATGACTAACCACTTTCAATTGTGTCGGTTTAGCATTTGAACGTTACGTTCTGACACGCAGAGTTGGTGGATACTCATAACTTATGAAAATATCAATGCCACACTGCCCATTTCATACTGTAGGCACAGAAATGGAAAATTTCGGGAGGGGTCCGACTAATCGACTAGTATTCGATTACCTCTGTCGACTAGTCGACTCCTGAAAATCCCTAACCGTTTCAAAACTAAGAAAGACATACATGTAATTCCTAATAATTTTAATTTCCTTTCACCTTGGATTACAGGATTGGAACTATGTTGATCTACTAATTCTGAAGTCCTAGGCCCTCCACCTTTTTACGATTCAGCTAGTCTGGGCCATTGGTTTACAGTGTAAAAATATTATAAATTTAAAGTAATTTGTATATTTTTATACTTACCAATGGCCCAGACGGAGATGGCCCTCCCATGAGTGGGCACTCATACCTCCCAGCTGAGTTATTATGTAGTACTCTCTTCTACAAAGAATGATGTTGGCACCAATTCCGGTCACTTCCTGACGTCTGCGCATGCGCGGAGAGTAAATGTATGGAGGGCCAGATAGGACTTTTGATTTTTGGTTTTGCAAGCAAATTTTGGGGATGGGTGGGGGGGGGGGGGGGGGGGGGTTCAAAATTTGTGTTTGGCCCTTAATAACTTTGAGTTTGCATCAGCTAGTCTGGGCCATTGGTAAGTATAAAAATATACAAATTACTTTAAATTTATAATTTTCAAGAAGTCATCTTCCTTCCAGCCATGCTGTAACAATGAGAAAACACAAGTTTAAATGATTCCTCTCTATTTCCACTATATTTTCATCTACATGTACGCCAAATGTCTATTCTATGCCAAATGCATTCTGGAATTCTTCCCCTCATACCACCTCGAAAGACTGAAGTGGTTAACCCAGGCAAATGTTTTAGTATCAGTTATTTGTGTCCATTATTTGGGCAGTCTTTGATACAAACTGCTGCCAATGTACTCTGTTTCTCTCAAAATCATACGAGAAAAAGTACCCTCTGGTGAATAATTTATAGTATGGAAATAAAAATCAAGTAAGTCGATTAAAATAAAAAAAATCTGATTTAAATAAAAAATTCGATTTTTAAAAAAATCACCAACCATGATGAGTACCTACATGTATAGATCATTTTTAGCCTAACTTGACAAAGTCAAAATAAGCCATTGCCATCACATGCACGGAAGTCTGTGATTCTGTTCACAGTTTCCTTTAGCACAGGCTGCACCCCGTAGTTCTTGTCCAATCATCACAAAATTTCATATGCAGGTTTGTCATGTCAAGATGAGAACATCCCCTTTTGGTCGCGATCGGTCAACCGTGAAGGCTGCCTGGGCCCAAAACCTGAAAACCTTTAGCACAGTCTGTAGGTCGTATTTATGAAGGGATTTCATTGTAACTTGGTAGGATGACTCTGTATAATGTCTAGATGAGAATATCCTCTTAAAAATTGGTCGTAAACTGTGACGGCTGCCCAAGTCCGAAACCCAAAAACTTTTACCACAGTCTGCATGTTGTATTTAATGTGGAGGGATTTCATTGTAATTTGGTAGGATGACTCTATGATGTCTAGATGAGAACTTTCCCATTTGGTCACGATCTGTCAGCCATGATGGCTGGCCAAGCCCAAAACCTTTAGCACAGTCTACAGGTCGTAATTATGGAGTGGATTTCATTGAAACTTGGTAGGATGACTCCATATAATGTCTAGATGAGAACATCCTCTTTTGGTCATAATCGGCCAACTGTGATGGCTACAGAGGCCTGAAAACCATTATACAGTCTACAGGTAGTATTTATGAAGGAATTTCATTGTAACTTGGTAGGATGACTCCAGATAATATCTAGATGAGAATGTCCTCTTTTGGTCGCAAATGTTCAACCGTTACGACTGCCTTAAACCCAAAACCCGAAAACCTTGAACATAGACTACAGGTCGTATTTATGAAGGAATTTCATTGTAACTTTGTAGGATGGCTCTGTATGTATAATGTCTAAATGAGGACGTCCCCTTTTGGATGCGATGCGTCAACCATGATGGCTACACTGGCCCGAAGCCCAAAAACCTTTAGCACAGTCTGCAGGCCATATTTATGAAGGGATTTCATTATAACTTGATAGGAAGACTCGTTTTGGAATAATTTCACTGTAACTTGGTAACTTTGGTTGACATACATTAACTGTGAGGGCCACATTAACCCACCCCTCATTTGGTTGACATACATTAACTGTGAGGGCCACATTAACCCACCCCTCAGTTCTTTAGTACAGTCTTAGTCTATCACCTCAAATTATTTTTCTTGAAAACATGGCATACAGGGAACAGAAATTAACATATTCTCAATTATCACAATTCTTGTCGTATTTCATAATCCTTTCATAAAAATTGAACATTATCCTTTTCATCAAACACAACACACAGTCAAGTTAAGCTACAGTGTCATTGACACTTCCTTTCTTCTCATTTCTTGTATCAGTTTGTACCCGATGCTTCATTAATTACATTTTTAACTCACCTGGCCTAAAAGGCCATGTGAGCTTTTCTCATCACTTGGCGTCCATAAACGTTTCACATTTTCATCTTCTTCTATGTAACCGCTGAGCCAGTGTGATCCAAATGTGGTAGGGGTGGTCTATTGGAGGACCTCTATAAATGATCCTCATTTTGCTCCTATGAAACCACGGGGCCAAATGTTTTGAAATTTTGCATGGTTGATGACTGGGACACCCTCTACCAACGATCCTCATTTAATGTCGATCGTTTTGCAAACATGGCCACAATTGCGGTTTATAGTTACTGTAGAAAAACCCTATGGGAAATCACATTTTCATCTTCTCTCTGGAACTACTGAGCTGCCGTGAACCAAAACTTGGCAAGAATGGTCTGTAGGAGGCCCTCTACAAATGATCCTTTTTTTGTTCCTGTTGGTTGGAAAAAAATATGGCCACCAGAGACATTCTATGATTCTGTTTGGTGGATTCAAATGTTTTGAAACTTCACATCATTGAAGACTGGGACACCTTCTACCAATGAGCCTCATGTAATGTTGATGTAATTTTGCGAACATTGCCACAATTGCAGCTCATAGTTACCATGGAAAGACTATGGGAAATCACATTTTTATTTGTAGTTCGAGGTGAGCGATTACAGGCTCTGTAGAGCCTCTAGTTGATGATTATTCCTGCAATTACTGTTTGGAATCAAATATTATTGTGTCCGTGGAAATATTGCCCACCCGTGGAAATAGACCAGTCCATGGTGGCCATACTGTAAGTGTTTCATGATAATTTAATCATGATCCAATTAAGAAAGAGGCCACTTTTGTGATCACAGTACTGTACATGCATGTGTACATGTAAATCTAAATGACCTGTTAGAAAATTGAACATATACATGTAGTAATTTTTCCAACTTTTTCGCTTTCAGGTGATTTTATTGGTTATATTCTGGCATGGATAAGCTTGTTACCCTTCTGTATCTGTGTTTCGTTTGTAGCACTCATAATAATCAGAAGAGACTTACATACGGTTAGTATTTGTTTGTAGAATCTTACACTGACCATTGAGTGGAGGTAAAAATTGTAACTGTTTTAAGTACAAATCAAAACAATGCAACTGATAAATAAAGTTAAAAAAAAAATACAAGAGAGATTGCCACTAAAAAGCAGTCTGCTCGACAGTGTTGTATACACTTTAAATGTATAGTTCTTCTCTCCAGTAAACTTTGTTTCAGCATGTACTCAAAGCTTGAGAGCTAATAAATTCATATTTGTAGAAATTCCTATATAACGTAATGTGACTGAATAATTCACATTTTAATGGAATTTTCACTTGACACAGGAAAACTAAGAAACCTTCTTGAAGAAACTTTAGATTAAGTAGGAGATCCAATAACAATGTTGAAGACATAAGAGTCTGTGAGGCCTAAAAAATGTTAAAAATCTGTGTCTCAAGCCCTCCAGCATGGTCCTTTTGGCATCCGCATGCTCTCTTTTTATAACCAATGCAAACTTAAAAAAAATAAAAATTAAATGGTTTAAGTCTGATATTTGACCCAAATTAATAAAATTGATAAATTTGTCCCTTGAGTGCAATGAGGCTTTGCAACGCTTTGGCATTGCAAAGCCTTCTTGCTCTCAAGGGACGAAATACACCACAACCAATGCTATTCTGTAGATTACGAGGCCTAAAACAAACCAAGAACATGAACTTTTGATGGCAAAGAAATAATTATCAAAAATGAAAATAAAATAAAAAAAAACGCCTGCATGCAATTTTACAAAAAATGGCCTGAGAAACAGAAGATTTACTTTGTGGGGCCTAAACTATGATTACACAGGTAAAAAACTTGTAAAGCGTTTGAAACAGATGCCTAAAAGATTATATGTTGGATCCGTATTTGTCTTTGCATCCAAATTAGACCTATGTAAAACTTGTAAATTGTCAATACTTTCAAATTCCTAAACAATTATATCACATAAAGTTTGAACATTGGGGGAGATGAGGAGTATGGCATATCAGTAAAATCTCACACACTTTTTTGGTTCAAGTTGGCAAATACAAATTTTGTTGAAAAACATGTGGTGCCAACAGGTGATACCATTCTTCAGTTTTTGTTAGCACAAAGCAATTTTTAGTGATGTTGTATTAACTCTTAACCTGCTGAGTATTTTCAAAAATATTTTTTTTTTAAAATCTAATCATGACGGTTCTAAAGCAGTCATAACTAGATTTGATGAAAAACTCATCTAAATTTAACTCAAGAAATCATTGACCAAAAAGTAAATTCAGCTAACAGTGCAGGGGAGAAATTTGCTTAAATATACCCTAATTATACTGGTTTCAGTGGCAAGAGCTTTCGTGTCCTGGGCAGGAATAGTCACCAGCACAAGCAAATATATAATGTTATATCAATATTTTTTTTTTCCTGTTACAGTATTGACTCAAGTCTAGAAATAAGTTTCACAAGCCACCAAACAGTAGATAACCATTCAGTTCTGCTTCAAAAACATAGCTTATGCAACCCTTGTCGGGCAAATGGTTATCCCAGCTCGTCATTGATTACCTGACAGTCCTGACTTCATTTTTAGATGAGCAATTCTTCTTCCAGCTACATACATGTATTAACAGCGTAATGCCATCCATTGTATTATGATGGCATTACGCTGTTAATACATGTATATGTAGGGCTGCTAGGTATTCAAATTTCAAAACAATAATGCAAACACTTGTTTATAAAAATTCTTTTAATAAATAGCCTAATGCTGAAATTTAGTCTTCAAATGCTATTATAATATATTTTGTGGTGAGTGATTAATTGTGGGTAATTTGGAAATATTTCATGAACCTCCTCCGCTGAAAAAATTAATACTGGAAACAAGTCACAATCCGGTCAATTTTTTTCTTTCCGTTTTTATACACCCGTCGTGTAAATGGTCTGCCCATCTGTCTGTCTGTAAACAATTGGTTCCCAACTGATAACTCCAGTTTGGATTATTTGATTTCAACCAAAGTTGGTATGTGTATTCTCCAGCTAGTAATACAGGCCAAGTTCGAATATGGGTTCCATCAAGGTATTTTTACATGAGTTATGGCCCTTTTCCAACTTAGAATTTGAACTTCTATTAATATTTTTTGGTTTCCGACCGATAACTCCAGTTTGGATTATTTGATCTCAACCAAAGTTGATACATGTATTCCCCAGCTAGTAATACAGGCCAAGTGCGAATATGGGTTCCGTCCAATTATCTTTACATGAGTTATTTCCCTTTTTCGACTTAGAACTTGACCTATTAAGATTTTTGGTTTCTGACTGATAACTCCAGTTTGGAGTATTTGATTTCAACCAAAGTTGGTATGTGTATTAACCAGATAGTAATACAGGCCAAGTTTAATTATGGGTTCCATCCAAGTATTTTTACACGAGTTATGGGCCTTTTCGACCTCGAAATTTCTCATTACCATCAGCATTTTGGTTTCCGATGATAACGTGAGTTTGGTTTCATAGAGGAGAACCAAACTTGATTTCTGCCTCAGTTATATCAAAATGAAGGTTAAGTTCGAATTGGGGCATGATCCGATGATTTTTACAGGAGTTATGGGGGCTTTTCGATGTGTAAATTTGCATTTTTCAATCAACATTTTTTCAGAACTTTGTTTATGGCCTAACTTGAACAATAGTTAACGCATTTCAATTCTTTTTTGTATATGTCTCTACAGTAACAATGTCAACGTCAAGTTCGATGATCAACCATATCTGATGAAAATTCTGTGAATTATTGCCCTTTGTTAAGAAATATCATGTAATGCTGGTTTATGGATAGAGCTGGGAGGTTGTGGGATTTACACTGTGGTTGCTGTTTCGTTTTTTTAAATAAAAAACCCTGGTTGAGGTTTCAGTTGTCCCTGAGCATATAGAAACTATTGATATATACCTATCATAATTACATCTTCCACTAACAACGTTACTAACAAAGCATCTTCTGTTGATTGTATCAGTTGAATAAATAATTACAACTTATCTATGCCTGTAATGTTGTAAAATGTCAGTCCAAAAAATCCCAAACTGTGTTCAGGATAACCCGACCGACTCTAAAAAACTATGCCGACCCTCAAAATTTTTTCAAGTAAAAGTCGCTGATTTAGGTAATTGTAGCCCTAAATATATTTTTTACGTTGTAAACCAATGGCCCAGACTAGCTGGTGCTCAACTCAAAGTTATTAAGGGCCAAACACAAATTTTGAACCCCCCCAGCCCCCAAAATTTGCTTGCAAAACCAGAAATTAAAAGTCCTATCTGGCCCTCCATACATTTACTCTCAGCGCATGCGCAGACATCAGGAAGTGACCGGAATTGGCGTCATTCTTTGTTTGGTCGTAAAGTCATCAACAATGAAATGACATCTGCACTTTAAAATCTCCTTTTTTGAGGATGCCAGACACAAATCAATGCAAGAATTGGTGGATACAAGGCTGTTATTGGATGAAGGAAGTATTCAACGGTGGTTTTGGACATTCAAGGCTGTAACTTTATAATATTTATAAAATTATTTTATGTTTCCCAATATTGGGACATATGCCTGACGTCATCATTTTTAAAAATGATTATTCCACTATTTGTTAAGTATTCCTTCCCTATCCTTCCTTGAACCCTTCCTGTTAAACTCTTAAGCTTTTTGGCTATTTTTTATTAAATTTCTTGGGAGTTTAACATTTATTACAGAATTTTATTCTGTTTCTTCCCCAGGGTTACATCCTCACCCTAGGGGTGTTGGGCCGTTTAGTCTTGCATATTCTATCCGATGTATCATTTTTTTCATCGTATGAAGATCTGGCTTTGCATCTGATAGCATTTCAATTGGTTCTGACTTTGGGCCTTTTTGTGTGCCTGATGTCTTGTTTACATTGACAGTGTTTACATTGTCAGCATCCTCATATATAGGTAGTTTTTTTATATTCTATTACTGTATTATACTGTAGGATACATGGATTATTATTCCGGTAGTGTAGCTAAAAAATTTTGGATTTTGTCCACACTTAGGCACTATCGGGATGCCCTTGGGCTCTTAATGTTCCCTTTGGGAACTTGGGCGTTTTTCTCAAAAAAATTTTGTTTACAAAAAATATTTTGAATTTAATTATGATTGCTATTATTCATGTATCTGAATTATATTTATATATTGTTGTGCAGTTTGGAGGACTGATATCGACTTTAGTTGATACACTCCTGCAGAGTCTTGTCATTCTTGTGTTGCACTGGGATGAGTGATGTTTGAGTCGCGTGTCGTGGTACGTTGTTGGCGGTGAGGTTCTGAGGATCAGAGCCTCTCACTGCGTTTTAATTCATTCTGTCAGTTTCTATTTCAGAGGAACATGAACATGGTGATGATATTCTGACGCCCATCCAAGTGTGCTACCGTCGTCATGCTCCGTGGAGCATATAGAGCTATCTGCAGTGCTCATTATTGCAACAGTTAGGGCTTTTTGTTAAAGGTTTTAATCTCTTGCAAGCAGCTAGCTTGACCGGTGAAGCGGTACTCTGTCCGTGGGTGCCGTGACGCCGGGTCCGTTGTGGTCTAAGAAGTGGATTGGGTAGAGCGAGCACTATAATATAAATAGCTCACCCAGCGACAACGGAAATAGGGAGGAAGTCAGCAAGTTCTTGGCGAGGTCTATATACCGTGAGCAGGAGAGGCCCCCCCCCCCCCCCCTCTCTAATCTAGCAACGTCTGGGGTCAGATGTTGTTTTGAGAAACTTGCGCAAGCCGGAGCATATGTCCACCCTCCACTTGGGATGCTCTCTTTAGTCTGCAGCCGGGGTAGGCTTCAGTCAAGGCTGCCTCTGCTACATTTCACAAGGCCGAAATGAAGTTTTCTGGTTGGAAACTTGCACGAGATGGAGCATATGTATGTCTGCCACTTGGGGCGCTCCGTATAGTCTGTAGCATGGGTCGGCTTCCTCCACTACGTTATTTAAGCACACACGACTGCATTCTAGCTACCCAACTTCAAATATTCGGCCTGTTGCACGAAGAAGGAACCACTATTCGCCTGTGAAGTTGGACCATCCAGTGGCTAGGGAGACGAGGCCTTGACCATCGGGACGTTTGGAGAAACGATCCGTTTCCGACACACCGTCCCAGGAGCAGCATGCGGCTAAGGAACGGAAGACCGCTGCTCCTCAGGCTTCGATGACGGACTTGCTGTCACAGATTGCGCAGCTGATCGCAGCATCCCAGCAAGTGCAGTTGCAGCCTCCCTCAGACTCAGAATCTGAGCTGTCAGATGGTGCTGGGTCGGTCCAGTTGTCTGTTCACTCAGATGCAATGGATCGAGATTCGCAACTGATTCTCTCGGATGGTGAAAGGGATAAGGAAAAGGATTACCCTTCCCTTTCGGAACAGTACATGGTTGCGATGGTAAATAAACTTTTGGAGTCATGATAAGCTTTAAAATCTCCTTTTTTGAGGATGCCAGACACAAATCAATGCAAGAATTGGTGGGTCCAAGGCTGTTATTGGATGATGGAAGTGTTCAACAGGGGTTTTAGACGTTCAGGGCTGTAACTTTATAATAATTATAAAATTATTTTATATTTCCCAATTTCGGGACATATGCCTGACATCATCATTTTTGATAATGATTATTCCACTGTTTGTTGAGTATTCCTTCCCTGTCCTTCCATAAACCCTTCCTGTTAAACTCTTAAGCCTTTTGGCTATTTCTTATTGAAATTTTTTGTTAAGTTTCTTGGGAGTTTAACATGTATTACAGAATATTTATTCTGTTTCTTCCCCATGGTTACATCCTCACCCTAGGGGTGTTAGGTCATTTAGTCTTGCATCTTCTATCCGATGTATTGTTTTTTCTTCGTATGAAGATCTAGCTTTGCATCTGGTAGCATTTAAATTGGTTTCTGACTTTGGGTCTTTTTGTGTGCCTGATGTCTTGTTTCCGTTTTTTTCATTGACGTTGTTTACATTGACAACGTCCTCATATATAGGTAGTATTTTATATTTTATTACTGTAGAATTACTGTAGGATACATGGATTATTATTCCGGAAGTGTAGCTCAATAAATTTGGATTTTGTCCACACTTAGGCTCTATCGGATGCCCTTGGGCTCTTAATGTTCCCTTTGGGAACTTAGGCATTTTTAAAAAAAAAAAATTTCTAAAATATTTTGAATTTAATTTTGATTGCTATTATCCATGTATCTTAATTATATATTTTATTGTGGAGTTTGGAGGAGTGATATTGACTTTAGTCGATGTACTTCTGTGGACTCTTGTCATACTTGTGTTCACTGGGATGACGAATGTTGAAGACGGGTGTCGCAGTACATTGTTGGCAGGGAGGTTCTGAGGCCAGACCTCTCACCGCATTATAATTCATTTTTTCAGTTTCTATTTCAGAGGAACATGAACATGGTAATGATATTGTGACACCCATCCAAGTGTGCTACCGTCGTCGCGCTCCGTTGAGCAAATAGAGCTAGCTGCAGTGCTCATGATATGCAAGTGATGAGGCCTTTAGTTAGTGTTCTTAATCTCTTGCAAGCAGCCAGCTCGACCGGTGAAGCGGTTACTCCGTCTGTGGGAGTCGTGACACTGGGTAAATCAGTTATGGTCGAAGGAAGTGTAGATGTGGGTAGAGCGAGTACTTAAATATAAATAAGCTCACCCAGCGATGAAGGAAATAGGAAGGAAGTCAGCAAGTTTCTTGTTGGGAGGCTCGGCGAGGTCTAGTAGACCGCGAGCGGGAGAGGCGCCTCTCTAACCTAACAACATTTGGGGCCAAATGTTGTTATGAGAAACTTGCACGAGCTGGAGCATACGTCCACCCACCGCTCGGGACGCTCTGTCTATTCTGCAGCCTGGGTTGGCTTCAGTCATGGCTTCCGCTGCTATGTTTCACAAGCCAAAATCAAGTTTTCTTGTTGGGAGGCTCGGCGAGGTCAATGAGACCGTGAGCGGTAGAGGTCTCTCTCTAACCCAACAACATTTGGGGCCAAATGTTGTTATGAGAAACTTGCACGGGACAGGATGCTCTGTCTTGTCTGCAGCTGGGGTCGGTTCAGTCACGGCTTCCCCCGCTACCTTATTAAAGCACACACAACCACAGACTAGCTACCCGACTTCAGATATCCAGTCAGCTGTGCCAAGACGCAGCCATTCTTCGCCCCTGAAGTTGGACCATCCGATAGCTAGCGATCCGAGGCATTGATCAACGAGACGCTCGGAGAAGAGATCTATCTCCGGATCTTCGTCCCAGGAGCAGCAAGTCTTGGAAAAAACAGAAGACTGCTGCTCCTCAAGCCTCGGGAACAGACTTGCTGTCGCAGTTGCGCAGCTATTAGCAGCATCCCAGCTAATGCAAGAGCGGCCTCTTGTGGACTCCAGTGTTGGACTGTCGGACAGTGCTGGGTTGGTCCAGTCAATTGTGCATGTAGAGAAGCCAGAAGTTTCTCTACGGGACGCTCGGCTAGATCTTCGTACCGTTAACAGTCGGGGTCGATTGTGTCTCTTGTGAGAAACCATATTGAGTCGGAACACGCATCGAACGTTCCTTCCACACTGCAGCCGGGGCCGGTGGCAGTTATGGCTTCTTTTACTTACATGGAAGCGCACAAAAGAGGATTAAGCCTAGAAGTTTCTAAGTGTGATACTCTGCGAGATCTGGGGACAGATCGCGAGTGCAGAGCATTTTTTCATCCCGTTGACAATCGGGGACGACTGTTTTGTGTCGTAAGAAACTTCAATGAGGAGGAGCATCCGTCCTATGTGACGAGTCGGGATGCTTCTTCCAAACTTCAGCCGGAGTTGGCTGTTGTTACGGCTTCCTCTTCTTCCATGGATATGCACAATAAGGGATAGATGCCTACAAGTTTCTAACAGAACGCTCGGTGAGGTCTGGAGCAGACTGCGAGCTGGAGAACCTTCTACTTTCCGTCAGCAGACGGGGTCGACTGTTTTTGGTGCAAGAAACTTTAGTGAGTTGGGATGCCCGTTCACGCTTGCTGTTCGGGACGCTTCTTCCAGACTGCAGCCGGATTCGGTGGCAGCTATGGCATCTTCCCTTGCTTCATTAATGAAGCGTGTTTACACCATTAGTAGCCTAACTTATTGTTACACCATAGTAGCCTAGCTAAGATCATGAGTGAAATTTTTTCAGTATTATGCAGTGGCATTACTGAATTTATTATCTCTTGGGACTGTGGTCTCTTTGGGAATTCAGGGCTGTTTATATAGCGGCTCTTCATTCCCTACCTTGCGTGACGATAATTGTAAGTCTCCATTAAGTGAGCCTTCAGGGTCGCAACTTACAGCGATATATCTGTCTTCATGAAGATGAAGACTTATAAGCTATGGCAAGCATTGTAAGTCTCCTTAGTGAGTTTCTAGGGCCTCAGTTATCAGCTTTTAATGGTCTTCACGTACAGGAAGACCATTAGCTGCTTCAGCTAGGCTGAGTTAGTTGTCCTATCGGACATGATACCGTTTGTTAGAGGAGGTTATTCTCTTCAAACCGGTATGGTGCTATTATGTTAATGCGGTGTATTTGTTCATCACGTCCTTTTCCGCCCTTAGTTGCATTATGGAGTCGGTCAGACGTGAGGGAGCCTTGCGGTACCTATACTATTTGATGACTAACACAAGAATGATTCAAGTAATGCGGGTGAGTGGTGTTTGATATGATTTCAAATCCCCCCCCCCCCCTCCCTCCCCACCACCAATGTGTTAAGAGGCGATTACTGGGCAAGATGTAGTTTTCTTCCCGTAAGCCTCGTATGCATTTAAATATATACATGCATTTCATGACATCTCGATTGGCAGCTGGGTCATGTTCTATGGCGACCACATTGGCACATCCACTTTTTAGTTGGTTTGTTTCCTGTGGTTGTTCGTCTATTTGTCATATACGAGAATATGATTCATCATCAATAAGTTGCTTGCCTTTGGGTACCTGGTAGGCTGTCTAGTCAGTTAACTGGTATTCAGATGATTACATGTGAGATTTCAATGCTCGCGTGCATAATAAGTGTATTATTAGGCAGATGCATTATTGTATGTTATGGGCCTTAGAAACAATTAATTATTTCGGGGGCGGACCTTGACTAATCTGTTAATCATAGCTCGATCCATTTCTAAATCCAGGTTTCTATAAATTTCGGTACCCAATCGAATATAACTTGTCTATACATTCTTGTATATTTGCACGTGTCTGGGAGCATAGATATTGGATAGAACACATCTGGGAGTGTCATTTTTTGCAATTGTACACCTGAACGGGCTCGGCTGTGGGTTACCTTGGAAATGTGTTTACTCTCCAGAGATTGTCCATTGTGATTCTTCTGGACATGTGTATGTTGTACATCTTATATCACTGGTTTTCGATCTATCCACATATGCCAACTCCAGTATACGTTACACGCGGGCGCTATTAATTACCGGGATCGCCACGATAGCCTTAGCTTCTGAAGTGGCATTAAGCACCAATTTATTAATAATAATTAATATCTGGGTGCCCGTTCGACAAATATATATTGTTATTTGGTACTGCTTTTACTGATTCCAGAGCGCTCCCCTCTTTTTTTTGAAGAAGAAGATTCCTTCAAAAAGGGTGGGGGGGGATTTTTAAAATCTTCTCCGGCTTGATAAGTGTGTAACTATGAGTGAAGCTGTTTTGTCTGTAGATTATATCCTGGATACAGCTTGTGTATTATTGTATATGGCATATGTTTCTGGGGGTTAACCTCTCACTCTCAAATATGCCATCCTAATTTTTAGGGCTTAGTCCAGATTAGCCTTAAACTTGGGAACTTGTTACATCCAATTAGCATAGTCATTCATGCTAAGAATACAGAATTACTTGAATTTGGCTCCTTATTTATGATATGTCTTCTCTATTACTGTATAGAGAGACATACATGTAATGCCTTTTAAATTTAATTTCCTTTCACCTTGGATTGCAGGCTTGGGAACTATGTTGGTCTGCTAATTCTGAAGTCCTAGGCCATCTGCCTTTTTACGATTCAGCTAGTCTGGGCCATTGGTTTATAGTTTAAAAATATGATAAATTTAAAGTAATTTGTATATTTTTTATACTTACCAATGGCCTTCCCATAAGTGGACACTCATACCTCCCCGCTGCGTTATTATGTAGTACTCTCTTCTACAAAGAATGATGTTGGTGCCAATTCCGGTCACTTCCTGACGGCTGCGCATGCGCAGAGAGTAAAAGTATGGAGGACCAGATGGGACTTTTAATTTTCAGTTTTGCAAGCAAATTTTGGGGGTTGGGGGATCAAAATTTGTGTTTGGCCCTTGATAACTTTGAGTTTGCACCAGCTAGTCTGGGCCATTGGTAAGTATAAAAAATATACAAATTACTTTAAATTTATCATTTCCTCATTTCCATCCAACTTCAACTGTGAATTTGAAACCAATTTTGATGTTCAAGCTTTCAAAATAATTTGTAGAAATAAATGTATCGGACAGTATAAATGAACAGCAAGTGGCAAGTAAAAGTTTATCAAATGAAACTGCATTTGATAAACTGATGAACATTTTACAATGCTTCAGCCTTGGTGTTAACAAGTCAAGAATATTAATGAACATAGTATTGAGTTTCTTGTATTGATATTGAACGCCTCAAATCTTGGCTTACTCTCTTGAAAGTGTCATTGGTGCAAGTATAGTGTACAACAGATTCATTTTTTAATTCCACTCAAATGCATACAAGTTATTTGATGTTGGCCAGCAGATTCGTAGATACTGCATTTATTATAAAGTGAATTATGTGGTCATTCTGGTAATTCGATATTACGTGCAGTATCTTAAAACATGCTGGAATTTTAAAACTGAATTTGTGGGTCTGTTTATTGGAGTGCGGTTACGATTTTTGGTAATTGCTCACTACCGATCCTGACCCGTGGTTGCAGTTAACCTCCCAGCTCTATTTATGGAATTAACTTAAACATTAGTAACCAAATATCAATTTGTTTTGGGGGGTTATATATCTCTTTGGGAACAATGTCTACCTCAAGTTTGATGACCACCGTTATTTGTCAGAGGTATTGCCCTGCAATTTTGATATAAACTTGTAAACTTGCCCTGAAATAATAGGACACATTTTCCAGAAAATTTCACCAATGTGTCTTTGCTTTCTGCCTGCTAAGTGAAATTAACAACATTATCAAGATACATATAGTAGTGATAAAATTATAAAAATGATGACCTGGTCAGAGGGTAACATTGCAGATTGTCTCCACGAGGAACCATTGTCTCCCAAGACAAAAATAATACAGGCAGATGTGGCCAATTTGCTAGGTAAAGGGTTAATATAGAAAATATGGGAAGAAGGTCATTTATTGAAACAAAATGTAATTTTACTGATATTCTTCATCCATTCATCACAAGTGTATTCCTCCCCCACACCTGGATCTATCACTGTTCATAGGAACAGAGCAGTCACTTAGGATATTGAGGTGTATCATCATCATTGAAGGGGGATCATCAGTGAAAGAAGTGCTCTTCATAAATCAACTTTCTGGCATATTACACATCATGGAATAAAAATATCCCAAATGTTGAAGCTTGTGAGGCCACTTAGATGAATGCAGCTCCTGTGTTTGCAGACTAAGCCAGCTTGCTAATGGAAATGTAAAAACTAATGTGAATAATGTTTTATCCAAAAGTGGAAGGACCTGAAGAAGGCAATATAATGGAAATTATATTCAACATTGATGAATCCTTTGAAATATATACTACTTACAGCTTGGCCATTAGTTTGCTCTTCAAACTTTTTACTAATGCATGTATGTCATTTGCATCTCTGGTGGAGATACACTTTACTGTAGTGTTACCTCCAAAGTGGTTTCTTTTCCGATCACATCATAATCAAATTGTGACACACTAACACCAGTAAGTTGGGATTTCAGAAATTAAATACTCAAGGTTGTATCAAGAAGAACTGTCCTTGGGCAAGACACTTAATCCCAATTGCCTACATGGGGGCATGGTGGTACTGTGTACTAAGGGTAATTAGGGTTTCTGCTATGGTGATCTGGGATCCCCGGAATGGCCCCATTCTCCTCGCCCTAAATTGCCCTAACCGCACATTCCAAAATTGATGTAAATTGCTACAAGAAGTTTGACATCGGGAAAAAAGTGAAATAAAACTTTCAAGCTACCAATGCAACACATTTGACGGTAATAATCATGGATTACACCAAACAGGAGCAGGAAACGCATTGTAAAATTATACTCAAATGTCAGAGATCAATCAATGACATTCCGAGTTTGCAAAGACTACGTGTGGGTCCTGCAACAGTATATGAGAGGGTTGGCAAACTTCAAGTTAATCAGTGGCTGACGTCACAACTGCATACTTTTTTTTTTCTGTGTGATCGCTTCAGAGTAAACTGTTGCAACATATAAGAGTTGTTCTAACAGTCAGACACATTAAGAAAAAAGAGTCGCAAGGAAGGTTACTATAAGTGAAAGCTGCAACCCGATGATGCCAAGGGTTAAAAAAATTCAAATTCTTGTAAGTCTTTTTTGTAACATACATGTAGATATTCCAATTCATTTTATAGTTATTGGGGGTGGGGGGAGGGGGGAGTAAAATATTGATAATTTCCATCAGTTATCACAGTATGGCCCTGTGTGAGATACTAATGAAAATGAAATAAATTTAATTGTTAAAAGACAAGAAAGGGTTGAATTTCAATGGATTCAGATATCTGTATTCATTGAATTTCAATCCATTTTGTTTGATTAATTTTAAGTGGCCCCTGACATTGGAAATCACAGTGTGCATTCATTCAGATTGTTTCCAGTCATTAAACATGTTGAAAACAGCTTGAATGAACACACTCTAAATACCTCAAGACCAACAAGGCTTTTAGGCCCTTCACATTGTGGTCCATCATTTCACAGCCTGATGTATTGACCCTTTTGAAAACTTGGAAGCATCAACATACAAGGCTGAAAAGAAATGGGCTGAAAAGCAAAGCGCCAAAAAGTGTGTGGTGGAAAAAATCGATGACGCCGTCTTTTTGTCAAGTTCGTCCTGCATTAAAACTAATGACAATGTTAGCAAGTAAGGCCTGCAGATCTAATTATTACTCAGTTTAATGGTCAAAACCCTGATAACCGTGGCAACACGGATAGGAATTAGTGTTTGATGCTAGGACGTCATGTCATGTTACATTTTTCAGGGTATATTTTTCGGACACCCCCGTACACGCAATCGTTGAACTGGATCATCCATGCCAACATGGATGGTATTGTCGGCAAGTACTGTGTAAACTGTATGGATGATTTTCTCCTAATTGGTCCTTATTCTTATGCAATTACCGGCTCTTCGAATGAAAAAACCTACATAAAGATCACTGTGAAAAACCTCAAAATATCACTCAGATGCAAGGAAATGGGGTTTTTAAAACTTTCTTACCACATGCCAGACCATGGTTGGCCCATTGTAGTGATGACTCTTGATTGCCCCATTATACTATTTTCCCTAAATTTTCGGCCCCAACTTTTTTACCCTAGCAGAAACTCTTATGTAATGCACGCCGATGTGCAAGCAATGCTAACCCTGCTTGTGTGGAGTTAGTACGTTGGGGGTCTGATAGTTGCTTGGTGGTTCTCCGAGTACTCTGGCTTCCTCCACCTGTAAAAATGTCTGACACGAGGTGACCCTGGCTGTCAAAGTGTCGTTAAACATCAATAAATAAATCAAGAAGAACAGGACAAAAGTATCATCTCAAATTAAATGTTCACATATTTCTTTTAGATAGCTGTGATTCTACAGAGTTGCAGGGCGAACAGTGGACCCAGGTGTGATTTGGACAAAATTTTCTCTCTGCTTTTGTGATCAGAGTACTGTGTGCCCTATGCATAAACAAATCTTTCATTAATTTCTCTTACAGATGTCTTATTTTCTTGGTATCTTGCTGGATGAGTTCATCAACTTCTGTATTAAGTACACAATTAAAGACCCGCGACCCTCTCGAGGTATCTATTTTGAAATATTTTATTTCTTTTTCTATACTCTCGAATTTTCTTGTATTTTAGTTATAAACTGACCATATAACATGAACTTTGAAGGAGTTTTCTTGTATTTAGTTATAAACTGAGCATTTATTCTATTATTTTTTATTTGAAAGGACTCGTGTAATAGATTAATTGCTACATTTATTACACATTCATTCAACTTTAAACCCTTATATACCACTCAAAGTTTGCCAAGCACCAAGTATATCCAACTACCTGTTTTTACGTTTTAGTTGAATTATGGTGATGAAAAGTGTATATATTTTTTATTTAATTATATCTTTAATGATTTAAGTACAGAAATTAAGATTTTGTTTGTGTTTGACATTATTTTTAGCTCACCTGAGCGAAGCTCAAGGGGAGCTTTACTAATCACTTTCCGTCCATCATCGCCGTCCGTCCATCCGGTGTCCGGCCTTAACTTTACATTATCAACTTCAGCTCACAAACAACTCAACCAAATTGAACCAAATCTGGTATGCATGTTCCCTATCATATGTCAATTCAAGTTTGTTCAAATCAAGTTGACCCACGCCTTGGTAGGGCCACTTCCAAAAAGTGAGCCTAAATCTTAAAAAATCTTCTCATGAACCAGCAGTAGCAGAGACTTGATATTAAGTGTGCAGCTCCCTTTTGAGGTGTGGACTCAGATTTGTTCAAGAGAAGTTCTAGGGTCCATATTTGCCATCATTATGGGAGGGGCAAGAATTTTTGCCCCCCTCCAAATTTCTATTTTCCAAACCAAGAGGCTGATTTGAACCAAATTTGACATGAGGTTTTATCGGGACATAAGTAGTTTATTTATGCAAAAAAAAATTTTTCCTGTTGCCCCATGGGAACTGCAGGAGCTAAAAATAGAAAAAAATTGAAACGCCCATATCTCCAAAACTACACTGCACTGAGAATTCTTATTTGGTGTGAGGCTTCCTTAGGATCAACAGAATGGAATGGTAAAAAAAAATTGCTATCGGTTTTATCATGGGGTACTTTTTGGGGACTTTGAAAAAGTGCGGAGTCAGCAGTTTTTAACACTGTGGGTAATGGGAAAAACATTTAAGAGTACTTTTCTCCCAAACTACTGCTGCAAAAGCTTTCAAATTTCACATATAACATCTTTGGAAGATTGTTTCACATGTTTATTGAAATCAATTTCCTGGGTCCATATTTGGGCTCTCTATGGGAGCCCAAATGTTTAAATTAGTGCAGTATGAGGAATATTCTTTAAAAATCTTCTTCTTCATATCTACCAATAAGAATCTTTTTATATTTGGTATGCAGCATCCTTAGGGGGGTGAGATTCAAGTTTGTTCAAGCCAAGTCCCTGGGTTCAAATTTAGGCTGAAAATTTGGGATCCCAGTACGGACTCAGAAATTTTGGACCAAAATCTGGAAATGAGTTTTTTGTTTTTTTATGCGTTTTGGTCAATTTTAAGACAAAAAAATTTATTTTTTTTTACACTGAAAATTTTGGGTCCGGGTGGGACTTGGAAAATTTTGGACCCAAATCTGGAAATTAGTTTTTTTGATTTTTATGCGTTTTGATAAACTTTAAGAAGAAGAAAAAAAATTTTAGTCTGAAAATATTTTGTTTGGGACTTCAAAAATTTCCGAACAAAAATAAAAAAAAATCTGTTTTTTATGTGTTTATTTCAATTTTGGGACGTAAAAGTGCAGGAACTGAAAATAGAAGGAAAATCCTGTGTATTGTGTGGGCACAATCGCTTCATCTAGTTGGTATATGCTTTTCTTAGGAGGGCTGTATGCAGCTTATTCAAGTCAAGTCCCTGGTTTGATATTTAGACTACCATGTCAGGTGAGCACCCTCAGGCCTCCTGGAGCCTCTTGTTTAGCTCTTGAATATGATAACCATGAAAATGGATATTATTGGTAAAAGAGGAAATTTTTCAAATTTGCCAAAAAGTTGACGAAGCGAACTGGTATGGGTTCAATATCGAGTATGAGACCCATTACTGTTAATTACAGCTTGACAAAGCCTTCTCATGCTCCCAATCAGGTTCCTGGTGGTCCTTTGTGGGATGTTGTTCCATTCTTGGACCCCAGCATGGCACCAAGCTCCTGGACACTTCTTGTCTAGACTGGACGGGTTGAGATTGCAAGCTGCAACTCATTAAAGACATGTTCGATTGGATTGAGGTCAGGGGATCTTGCTGGCCAGTCCATACGCTCAATCCCCTCCCTCTGTCGGTACTCCCCGACAGCATTGGCTGCATGAGGACTTGCATTGTCGTCCATCAGAATGAATCTGTCACCCACTGCACCTGCATACAATCTTACGTGGACATCCAGGATCTCATCAATATACCACTGTGTAGTCAATGTACCACTTTCAAGGACACAGAGCTCTGTACGTCCATCCCTGCTGATGCCGCCTCAGACCATGACTGACCCTCCACCATAGCGGTCATGCTCAGAAATGTTGGCTGCATGGAATCCCTCTCCTGGTCTTCTCCATACCATAGAATGCCTATCTGTGTGGTCTAGGCAGTACCTTGAATCATCTGTAAAAAGGACAGGTCGCCATTCTTCTCTTGTCCATCCAACGTGGTCCATGGCCCATTCATATTGTGCCTGGTGATGGTTCTTGGACAGCAGAATGTGAATACATGGTCTTCTCGACAGACCACCTTTGTGAAACCTTGCCAAGATAGTCTGCGTCAAAACATTTACCCAGGATGCATTCTGAAGGTCATTGCGAAGCTGGGTTGCTGTGGCATACCTGTTCCTACAAGCCTGAATGATCAAAAACCAGCCTTCAGCTGCAGATGTTGCCCTGTCTCTGCCACCACAATGCCGTCTTACTGCTGTGCCATACTGCTGAAATCTTGCCCAGGCTCTGGTGATCACCGAATGGTGCACACCAAGTGCTTCACCAACCTGACGATGGGAAGCCCCTTGCTCCACCATCCCTACAGCCTGCCACATTTCTGCTTCAGACAAATGTCTTCTTACATTTGCATTTGCCATATTCAATCATTAAATCACAGGGGTTTGTGTTGAAATGAAGATTGAATACCCTACACATGTCATGTACATGTAGACAGTACACAAAAACATCATGAAAATCAAGGTGTACATGCTTTCCATGACTGTCACGAAAAGTCTGCCTGTCAAGAGAGCTAATGTAAACGCTGGGGACCATCTCAATACATTCCTCAATCATATCCACCAAAAATATCACAAATATGTCACAAGCAAATTTCACAATGATGTATCAGATATTTGGTGCTTTGCAAACTTTGAGTAGTATATTTAAAGGAATAGCTGCTTTGACATAAGTGATTCTGTATTCAATGGGTGATTTACAAGCCAGAACTTTTTTCCCAGCACCGTTCATACTAGTTCCTTCCTCATCGAATCATTAGTTATGCTTCGAAAAGTTTCCAGATTTCGTTATACAATTATCAACGGTCTGTCGCTTAGTGTGAAAATGAAAACGTCAAAAGCAAAATAAAGTCGGTTCACAAAAAATTAGATAACCAAAAATGAGATAATATTTTTAACAAAACCCAATCATTTCCAACCGGAACATTAACCCAGTCCCGTGGCCGTCTCATTTTGTGGATCCGTTATATCAAAATTGGTCAACTTTATTTCAGTAAATCTTCGTACATCTTGACATGCTTCGAACTTCTTTTAAAAATGTTTCTTCCAGCTGTTTTGCAAATCTGCACAAATTTGTACTTATATTTTTACTAACAGTAATAGCCAACAAATGGTAAGGCGTGAATGGGCACCAGCCGAAGAGAAACAGCGATACGAATTTCAACAAACACTGGTTCCGAAAAGGTTGTTTTGACTTTTTATCGATTCATTTGATCAGTACAGCTTCAGTCAAAACAAACAGACTCTTCACCTTTGGGTTTAAACATTGGAATTAAAATTTGTTTATTTAAATGAATTTTAATGCATGGGTTGTGTAATAAACACAGAATGCGATGTGTGTTTGAATTGGTGGGTGTTTTACATAAGTTGGAATGGCGTAGTCATATTTCGCGAGAGCCATATTCCGACTTATGTAAAACACCCACAGATTCAAACACACATCGCCTTCTGTCTATGTATATAGGAGGTACTGAGGCTAGATAGATCCACAAACATTAGAACTTCACGGACTGTCAAGGATATTCTTTGACAGATCTCCAGAGGTATGGAAATAAAGGGCTTATGTCGTAATCCTTTGGCAGGTTACACTACATAGCATGGCGGTAACCCATAGGAAAAAAGTGTTATGATCCTTGTTCACCTGCTCTGCTCTACTACCCAGCCATGCTTGTTTACGTCTTAACAGAATTTCTGTCAAAATAAATATCGCCTAATGCGTGATCTCGCCAAAGTGAGATCGCATGTTAGTTGTAGCTATTTATTTAGGTGGAAATACTTTTAAGATGGAAACTGTATGTCATTCTATTCATATATGGATGCAATACTCAATGTTTAAACCTAGATGGTTCAGAAAGACTGTACAGTCTTTCTGGTAACACATGCAAGATTAGTAATTTAATAATGGTATTGTTAAATTACTTTGTCATTACCGGTAATGCATTCGTGTATTTTAGAATTGATGCAACCCAGACATAACCTAAATGATCGTTCACGAGTTATTTCCAGGACTGGATATTGAAATGTTGTCCATCAGGTCCCCTGTACATCCATCACTGAAGTATGTCCTTTGCTCCTACAGATTTCAATGGATTTTTATGAAAAGTGCTGTGTATATGAAGTATAAGTATGAAGCTTTTAGATGTGCATGTGAAAAGGAATTTTTGATTTGCCAAATTTGTATACTTACGTCCTATATTTGTATTGCATTTTTACGAATCCTGGTTTGAAGTAATTGTATGAGAATGAAGTGAAGATGCGAATCTGGAAAGAAATTTTTTATATGGCTTCATTTCCAGTATGGGGATAAATGACGACTTGAACTGAATGAAAACAAAAGCAGGGTAATACCTGTGGGCTGTAGGGTGATGCATCCCAAACGTGGAGTGGAAAATGCAAATTTGATCTGGTTGAACATGGTGATGATAATTGGCCACCAGGGTCTATTGTAAAAAGGATTATGTCGACTGTTTATTGTTTTGTTCGAACAGTAGCTGATGTAATTTATTGTGGAGATAAATTGTACAATCCAATTGTTCTGGCCTAGTGCTCAACCTGGGTTATCTCTGAACAATGTTGATGAAACCAGTCAATATAGGTTTTAATTGAAAGAAATAGTCGAAACCCGTTAACTCGAAGTTCGCAGGACCGCCAGTGAACTTCGAGTTATCCAGTTGTTCGAGTTATCCAGATTTGGGTAATTTGATGCTTTTTATCAGCGAAGGAAAATGGGATACGATCACGTTGTTTGGATGCTCATCATCTACACATGCTTTGAACATTTATTTCAGCTTTCAGTCTTTCTAAATTGTTTGTGTTCACGAAACTGATGAAATAAATCACAACTTAAATTACAGTTTGTTGATATTATTTATTTTAAAGTACACAAAAAATAGGAATGTACAAAAACAAGGAATTCTGCATACAAATGTACAACAAGAAAGCGGGTCAGCATGAATGCAAATTCATCTGCCTTCAACTGCAACATTAGGTCCAAGTTGGCAGATTTTAGTCTCTGACAAACTTAAACCGACACCACATCTTCAAAAGTACTCTGCCACATCTGTGCCTTTTTAACTCCAAACTTCAGATGTCCTTCCTTGATGATGTCTTTCTTTTTTATCCATGTTGAAAGAGTGTTGGCTGGACTATTGAATTGTCTTGCAATTTCTGCCTTGGATTTCTGTCCATTCTCTACCATAAGTATGGCCTCTTACTGTGTCTCAGTACTTTTCGTCTCAAGTTTCCTTTTGACTTCCTTTCAAGTTTGTTCAATTCGTGTGCCTGGGTATAATATTTGTGCTCTCTATGGGAACCCAAATTTTAACTTAGTGCAATATGAGGCACTTTCTTCAAAAATCTTCTTCAGATTCACCAGTCAAAATCATTTCATATATGGTTTACAACATCTTTAGGGGAGTCAGATTCAAGTTTGATCAAATTGGGTCCATGGGTTAATATTTGGGCTCCCTAAGGTAGCCCAAATTTGAACTTAGTGCAATATGAGGAAATTTTTTTAAAAAATCTTATTGGCCTGCATGTTGACACCATCATTTCAGATATTAGTTATAAATGTGTTATCAAATTTTATTTTGTGCAAACTGATAAATAGATGTTATAGTCACTATTAGACAGGAAGTTAGTGAGGGGTATGGAAGATGTTGCACTGTTTTGTTAAATTAAGAAATATACAATTAAGCTGGATACACTGTTTAAATAAGTTGTGAAACACAGGAGTGATGGCTCTGTCTTACTTTTTTATCCCCCCTCCCCCCCCCCCCCCCCCCCCCCCCAAAAAAAAAAAAAATTTCGGGGGGAGGGAGGGGTGGAAGATATAGCTGTCCATCTGTCTGTCTGTCTGTAGACAGAGTTGGTTTCCGCCCTTTAAAGTTCCCCTTGATCGACTGAAACCAAACTTGACGTGTGGGTTAGGCATGATGAGAGGAAGAAACCTGTTCATTTTGGGATCATTGTGCCAAAGATCAAGGTCACAGTGACCTTGAACTTTAATTTTTTATCTGTGTTGGTTTGCGTTCTGTAATTAAAGTTCTGCACTGACTGAATCCAAACTTGGCATGTTGGTTAGGTATGATGAGAGGAAGAATCCTATTTATTTTGAGGTCATTATGCCACAGGTCAAGGTCACAGTAACCTTGAACTTGAACATTACCAGAGTTGTCTTTAATTGAAATTTTGCTTACCCGATTGAAACTAAACTTGGCTTATGGGCTGAGCATGATAAAAGGAAGAACCCTATTTATTTCTGGGTTATTTTGTCGAAGGTAAGGGTCACATTGACTTTGATATTTAAAGTTTTCACGGTCAGAGTTGGTTTCTGCTCTTTAATTAAATATTGTTTGCCTGAGTGAAACCAAGCTTGGCTTGTGGATCTGGCATAATGAGAGGAAGAACCCTATGTAATATTTTAGGTCATGGTGCCAAAGGTCAAGGTCACAGTGACCGTAAACTCAAAATTTTATCGGTCCCGATCAAAACCAAACTTGACATGTCATCAAATACAGGTCATCTCATCTGTATTATTTGAGTAAATACTACCAACAGTGGATGTGTTAATTTAATGTAATATATTACCAAGGTTACTTTATCAGTGTATTTTGTGGGGCGATTAACCACCCCTGGTGACTACCTCTAGTTTTGCAGATACCTACCTCTTACATCCATTGTAATAAACCTCTTTTTGGAGTTTTTCTAGATATTTGTCGTGAAGGGGAATACAGATATTCTCCCTGAACATAAATTAATTTTTAGCTAACCTGACTGAAAGTCGGCAACTGTTGTCATCACTTGGTATTTGTCATGTGTCATCCATTAAATTTTGAAAACTGGGCCAAATTGAAACGTATATTGCACGGCCATCTTTTAAGTATATCCTTTCTACTTTGTTCAAATAAAGCTACTGCTCCCTTCAGGCTAGGGTTAATGCCCAAAAAGCCTAAAAATCTTCTCATGAACTATCAGAGAGAATACTTTGATATTTGTTATGAAACTTCCTTTGATGGCGGAGATTAAAATTTGTTCAAGGCAAGTTTGTAAGTAGGGCTGTCATGATTATTTGATTAATCAACTAACCATCGACTATTGCAGTAGTTGGCAGTTTTTAATTATAGTCGATCGTCATTCATTTTCAAAGTGGTACAAGTCCGGCTTAAATTGCATTGTGAAATGAGGTGAATGATTATTAGCCTACATGTAGTTACATCTAATATCGAGTGGCCTTTGTTTTCTGCACAAATGTGCAATGTTACAAAAAAATTTAAAAAGGCTTTAAAGCATAGTTATTTGATCAGTATCTGTACTCTGGACATGAGTCCTTAATTCAAACGGTGAACCATTTGAATAATTTGCTGTTTCGGAAGTAACTACAGGCTGCATAGTAAATAGAATCTTCAGTCTTGTACACTCGAACAACCCCGATGGAAAAACCTTAATCGCGAAAGTGAGAAAGTTGACACAGTGGTCAGTTCACTTGTTACTGTTCGAATTAAGTTTTAACTAACTGTGTAGGAATGGATGGAAGTTCATTTTAAAAATTTCTGGAAAGTACTTACAGAAATGAAACATTTGCACAAACATTCTTCAGTTTAAATTCTTCAGATTTGATTGAGAGACATTTCGGTATTTCCACTTTATCTCAACACATTCATACATCATCAGTTTCAAATTTGTAAGTATATGAGAGTTGGTTTATTGAATTTTTATACCCCCCGCAAACAAAGTTTGGGGGGGTATATAGGAATCACCCTGTCCATCTGTCTGTCCATCCTTGTAAGCGCAACTCCTCCTAAACCGTTTGAAGAATTTTCATGAAACTTTACACAATGGAAGAAATCCATATGAAGATGTGCATGAAGCAATATAATTCCGTTCTGACATTTCCAAGGGAGATAATCTAACTTATCCCGTCTGTCCATCCTTGTAAGCACAACTCCTCCTAAACCGTTTGAAGAATTTTCATGAAACTTTACACAATGGAAGAACTCCATATGAAGAGATGTGCATGAAGCAATATAATTCCGTTCTGACATTTCCAAGGGGAGATAATGTAACTTATACATTTCAGGCGTGGGGGGGGGGGGGGGGGGAGGGGGGTATCACTTTGTGAGTTTGCTCACAGTACCTCTAGTTGAAAAATGACTAGTAATCAACTAACTGTCGATTAATGGAGGCGATTAGCCAACTATGAAAATCGATAGTTGCGACAGCCCTTTTTGTAGGTCAATATTTTGGCACTCGGTGGTAGCATGCCCATTTTAGGCTCAACCCAACATTTCTCCTTAATGAACCACAGGGCTGATTTGAACCAAATTTGGCTTGTAGTTAAATTGAGTTGTAAATACTTGATTTATGCCTGTAAAAATTTGCTCCCTCCTCCCCCCCCCCCCCTGCCCCCCAAACCCCAGGAGCTAAAATAGAAAAATATTCAAATGCCCATATTTAAAAAACTGCTGGGTCCAGAATATTGTTTTTATACGGCCACTCATATGAGCGGGCCGTATTATGCTATGGCAATGTCCGTCTATCTGTCTGTCCGCCTGTCTGTTAGCTTTTGTTTGTCCACATGATAACTTTAAAACAACAGATACTGTTTTTTTATGGTTGATTAGTCATGACTAGAGGATGGTTCCTTTCGATAACCAGCATTCTGGCATATCCAATATGGCCACCACGGCAGCCATCTTGGATTTTTGGGGACCTTTGATTGTCCACGCGATAACTTGAAAACTATAAATCCAACATATGCTACTTTTTTATGATTAATTAATCATGACTAGAGGATGGTTCCTGTCGATATCCAGCATTCTGGCACTTCCAATATGGCCACCATGGCATCCATCTTGGATTTTCAGGGACTTATGGTTGATTAGTCATGACTAGAGGATGGCTCCTTTTGATAACCAGCATGAATGTTCATCCATCCATCTGTCTGTCTCTCTGTCTGTCCATCTGTCCGTTAACTTTTTTTTTGCCCACGCGATAACTTGAAAACAATACATCCAACAGATACTGTTTTCTTATGATTGATTAGTCATGACTAGAGGATGGTTCCTTTCAGTAACAGTATCAATGTCCATCCATCCATCCTTGTCTGTCTGTCTGTCCATCTGTCCATTAACTTTTATTTGTCCATGCTATAACTTAAAAACAATACATCCAACAGATACTGTTTTTTATGGTTGATCAGTCATGACTAGAGGATGGTTCCTTTCGATAACCAGCATTCTGTTGTGTCCAATATGGCCGCCATGGCAACCTGGGAGTTTTGGTGACTTTTGATTCTCCATGCAATAACTTGAAAACAATATATTCAAGTTTAATGGGTCATAAGGTAGGAATGTACAATTATTTTGTAAGGAATTTTTTATCTTTTGTTCAACTAAAAATTTCTTTACAAGCCCAATTTCTTTAAGGGTAGCCATACATTGAGCCACCGCTGGCAGTGTGCTTGTTTGGCTTTCATAGGACCAGCAGTATCAAATGAAAAAAAAAAATACTGTTATTTTTTTGTCATAAAGTGTCATATGGGGATGCCCATTTTAACACTGTTGGCAATGGGAAAATGCCGAGTCATTATCTTGTGCTCCATCAACTAAGTACTCTTCTTCAGAACCCTTGGGCCAAATCTAAACTAATTTGGTACAAAGCATCTTGGTGGAGTTTACTTTTCTGAGTTTTTATTCCCAAAAAGTTACTATTCCCCTTGGGGTGGGGTTAATGCCCCAAAAACATAAAATGCTTTAAAACCCATCTTCTTATAAACAACTTGCAATAATGCTTAGATTTCTGGTATGGAACTTACTTTATTGATGCAGATTCAAGTTTTCTCAAAGGAACTAAGTAGGTCATTATTTGGGCTGCCTTTAGAGAGGATGTCCATTTTGGGCTCCACCCCAAATTTTTTTTTTCCAGAACCGATTGGCTGATTTAAACAAAATTTGTCATGTGGTATAAATGGGTCATAAGTACTTGATGCATGCCCGAAAATATGTTTGTGGGGTGTGGAGTAGAGAGAAGTTTAAAACAAAATAAATTTCGTATGGGCACTTGTTTAGTTTAAACAATATTTATTCAGTAATTAACATGTGTGTACATTTCACAATAACATTTGGATAACAAAGAATATGAACAACACTAGTTACAAGAGTATACACATGACAAGGAAATCAGAATACTATGTAAAAGAGGGATTCGACAGAAAGCTAAAGCTTATGTAAGTCGTCTCCCTATCATCATATGACGTACTCCTGTAGGTGGTTCAGGTCAGCGGAAGAACCCACACGTCATCACATGACAGCCGAGCCCCCCACCTCCTCGATTGTAACTTGGGTTACAATTTACATACTACGATTGGAGATCAAGTGGGGTAAGCGTCACATGATAACAGATACAGAGTAGAGGAAGGCGCCTCGACCATCAGGCAATGCCATGTGAGATTGTTTAAACTCCAAGGTGAAATGAACTAGTTTGTTGCATGAGAAACTTTCCTTGTACCAGCAGAAACAAATGGCCAAAAAAATTGCTTTGGGTTGTGTTGTGGCAAATCAAAATATTGCTCTTGCTGCCCATTACTTACTGACATACTCATCTCTTTTGACAATTTGAACCAGATGAGCATTTCAGCCTCACTTGAGTCTCTGTTTTTATACCACCCACTTGAAAAGTGGGCGGTATATAGCATTCATGGTGTCCGTACTTCCGTACGTCCGTACGTCCGTACTTCCGTACGTCCGTACGTCCGTGACGCTTTGGGGGTACACATCTGCTATCCGCTACTCCTCTTAAACCAGTGGGTGGATTTCATTGAAACTTACAGGCATTCTTTTCTATACATTATAGATGTGCACCTCCTATTTTGCTTTCAGGTATTTTTATTTTTTACTCTTTCCCAAAGGGCGAAATGAACTTAGCCAAATTGTTGTGATGCTTTAGGAGGGTACACTCCTGCTATCCGCTACATTAAACACACTTTTACTGTTGTAAAATGTTTCTTGGTTGGAGTGGGTGGTATCATTTAGTGAGCAGTGCTCACAATTTTTCTAGTTTTATTAGCTCTGCCTGACAAAGTCAGCAGAGCTTTTCTGATATCGAGTTGTCTGTCGTCCGTCCGTCTGTTGTACGGCGTCAACATTTTGTTTGTCTGAGCCATAATTTCTTTACCACTGGATGTTTTTTAACAAAACTTTATAACAGTATGTGTTGTCAATAGGCAGTGTGCCATCAATCACAATAAGGTCTGTATCCATCAAGGTCAAGGTCACAGGCAACATGGTAAAGGTAATACTCAGGAAAACGTCTACATTTTGATTGTTCAAGCCATAATTTCTTTACCGCTGGATATTTTTTAACAAAAACTTTATAACAGTATGTATTGTCACTAGACAGTGTGCCATCAATCACAATAAGGTCTGTTTCCATCAACGTTAAGGTCACAGACTACCTGGTAAAAGTAACACCATTGTATTTGCCTGGGGACGCAGTGGCTCAGTAAGTAGAGGTGCAGGCTACAAGCCGAGAGGTCCTTGGTTCGAATCCCACCTGCAGCAATCACGTTGTGTCCTTGAGCAAGACACTTCACCCCATTGCCCACGTGGTGGGCACGGTGATACTGTGTACTAAGGCGTACTGCACACTGATGGTGCACCTGTCTTCAACCACTGCTAACCCTGCTTGTGTGGAGTTATTATGTTGAGGAGCTGACAGTTGCTTGCCACTGTTCGGTGGTTCTCTCCGGGTACTTTGGCTTCCTCCACCCGTAAAACTTGTCGAGGTCATGATTAGTCATTGTACAGAAATATGTGACCTTAAAAACACCAATAAATAAATAAATGTATTTGCCAAAGTTTATTATGTTTTCAATTTTTGTCTATTAAACAACACTAATGAGCCTTCATTGAACAAGCTCAACAAACTTGTTCCAATGAGGGGCCATAAGCTATGTTTTTGAGACAAAAAATGATGATGTTGTCTGCTATCCGTGTTGGGTAAAGGGTTATCAGAATCAGAGATTGGGGATCAAATAATGTTACCCTGTATATGGCTGCCCCTAAAGTAGTTGCCCTGGGCAGAGCTATCTTGGCCGAGAGGCCTCTTGTATATTTTTTTACATTAAAAAAAGGAATGATGAAATGTTGAGAAAAGAAGGCTCGCCATGAGAAAGGTGTGTTCAACTAGACAAACTTGAATCTTGGTGCTCAAATAGAAATTGATCTCTCTATATATGAAAAAAAGTTGCCTATGTCGCTCGAAGCCTCCAGAATAGACAATCTAGCTAGTTTATAACCAATTATGTCTTATTTTTCCCTGAGGTCTCTCATACTATATGTCGTTGGTTAAATTTCTGTCTGCATTTTGGGAAGCATTTGTTGCTGAAAATCTTGATTTTTCGATGTTACAGTACATTCGCCGTGGACTGGTCATAATTCATGCGTGGGCAGTGATGTCCTCGCATCCGTTTACCATGTAATAAAATTCGCATCACCAAATTTTAATTAATGAAGCACCAGGTTGTACCTGGTGCTTCATTAATTAAATTTTTGATGATTATTCCTATAATTATTGTTTGGAATCTAATATTATTGTGTCCATGGAAATATTGCTCACGCATGGGAAGTGACCATTCCACGGTGGTCGTACTGTATATCACTGCAGGGCATTAAATTTCTGAGACAATTCCAACTATTTTCAGTTGTGTTTGAAGGCTTTTTAAAAATGCCTTCCTCATCATAAAATTGAGAAAAAATTGCCAGAGAAACAAAAGTTTTCTATAGACCTAAATTTCAACATGTTTTGTTAAAACTTATTTTGTTTTATTGTCCAAATGCATCTTATTTTGTTTTCTGATATTTGTAGTTACATCCTTTTGAGTATCCATCTTTGAATAATTTTTGAGAAATTAATATCAATTCAAAAGAGATGGTCTGTCGCCTTCTGTCTTGTTAACCCTTTCAACACTGGTCGTATCTTCCATGCCAGTTAAATGTCAGAAATTGGAAGAGTCCATATCCATAATTTGAGGGTAGAGCAATTAATATTTTCAATGTGCAGCCTGAAGGCTGCACGTTGAAAATATTAATTGTTCTACCACACACGTTCACTTATGAGCCATCTGACTTAATGAAATTATGATGTATTGTGTTCCTGGACCAGAAAAGCGGTCTCTCGTGTTGAAAGAGTTGAAGTAATGTGCACAGTTCATCAGGGTTTTCACACCCCAGGAAAGTGGAAAAATTGACAGCATGGTTTCTATATTCTGGAAAACTGCTTGAAAAAGTGCTGTTTTTTGTTTCTGGAAAACTGCTTGAAAAAGTGCTGTTTTTTTAGCTGCACTGGAAATCCATTGTTCTTAAAATGGAACAGACAAAGCATTCAGGCCGAATAATAGTAAAGAATCATGCGGTCAATTCACAGCTCTAGAGTGCATATTCCAGCATTCATGGTTAGAGAAGCCTGTTTAGTGACTAGAGCCGGTAGCCACAAATTGTCATTGTGCAAAATGTACAGTTGTAACTAAGATGTACTGGAATTTTGATTATTTGGTACAGGAAAAGTATGGAATTTCAGTCATAGAAATGTGTATGAACTGTTACATATATATGTTTGTCATGCCCTATAACCCATTGCACGATATCAAAATTTATTGTTTTAAATATTATTTTATAAAATTAAAAAAAATAAAAAAACTCAACAAAACCATAGCATGTGACCCCCCCCCCCCCCCCCCCCCCCCCCCCCCCCCCCTTATTGGAACGAACACAACAGGTTCGTTCCAACGAGGGATCACATGATATGGTTTGGATGAAATTTTTTGAAAAATTATATTTTTTTCAGCTGCTCAGTTTGCATTTTACACAGGTGGATGTGGCCGATTTGTCGTTAGGTAAAGGGCTAAACTGTTTTTTTGTATTTTTCGGAATCACAAAACTGTTTTTCTTTTTTCAGGGAAAACAAATTTAACATCACAGTATGGTTTGCCATCTAGTCATTCACAGTTAATATGGTTCTTTTTCTCCTATTTGCTGTTGTTTTTATTAATTCGGTAAGTGTGTCTCTTTTGGAAATTTTGAAAGCAGTAGCTGTCAGTCATATCTGGGAATAAAGTCCAGGCAGGTGAACAATCACTCTCACTGTTTCCATTTTCCAAGTGCCAAAAATTCAGCCATGGGATTTTCCCCTAAGTTCAGAAATGGGGTTCTCACAGTTTTTTCATTTTATTTCCCCAATGTCAATCATAACCAGAAATATATAACTAGACTGCCATTTGATATAATTTTCATTGTTGTTTATTCAAAGCCCATGAGTATGGTGAAAAAATGACTTGATTTTCTTCAAGATAACACAATATCCATTACATGTATTGCAAAACCCAAAAAACAAAAGCCGTCTAAAGCAGTTCCATATCTAAATATGTCCCAATAAGACTAAAATCCACACCTCTGATTGGACGAGAGCTCCCTTATTTGTGTGTCGCCGCCCCACAAAGTGGGGAGCGACATATAGGGATTACTTTTGTCATCTTGCGTCGTCCACGTCGTCCGTGTCACACTTTCTCTTATCCACCACTCCTCTTTAACCTACGAATGGATTTTGATGAAACATTTTTATACTGTACCAATGACCCAGACATAGCTGGTGCTAACTCTTAAAATATAGGGCCAAACACAAATTTTGCCCCCCAATTCCCAAAATTTGCATCTAAAACCAAAGAAAACATGTCCTGAAAGGCCCTCCACACTTCGCCTCTATTGCGCATGCGCAGTGTCAAGGACGTTCCGAAATTGGTGCCATTAATCATTCTAAGTTTGGCCCTTCATCAGTTAACATCTGACTGATCTTTGTGCTTGTAAATCTCAGTTTAAATGATGCCAGACACATAAATATTAGTGAAATGGTGATTCTAAGGAGGATAGAGAAGGAGGAGAGGAAAAAATGTGTGACAGATATTATCAGGGCTGTAACTTAAAATTTTTTAATGAAATTATGTTAAGTTACCTATTTTCGAGGCAGCAGCCATTTTGTTGTCATTCTGATTATTTAGTTATACTGTTTTTTAAGTGTTTTCCTCTCTCCCTGTCCTTTAAGTCCCCCCTTGCTATTCTCCCATGCTTTTGGCATAGTTTTTGTAATTATTATTACTAAATTTTCTTGGGAGTTTTAGCTGAATAACAGAATGAATTCTGTTCTTTTCCCCATGTTTACGTCTTCACCTACGGGTGGTTAGGCGTTGTGTTCTGCATCTACCATCTGATGTTCTGCAGTTTCTTCCCTGGAAGTCTCTGTTTTGCATCAGATAGTGTATTTTTGGTAACTGATTTCGGGCCTGGGTGCCTGTAGTCTTATTTTAGTGTTTTTACACTCATTGTTTACATTTACAACAGCCCTCTGTGTGAGGGGGGGATTTTTGGGAAATAATATCTTGATGTTATTTTAATCATAACTAGATACATTATTATTGTTCGTAAGTGTCGAATAAATTGTTTAAAATATTTTTTAAATTTTTGTCCACACTTAGGCTTGGGATCCATTGGGGCTCAACGTTACTTTTCAGAAACTTGGGCTGTTCTGAAAAAATATTTTTTCAAAATATTTTGATTTCAATTATTTTTTCTATATTAATGGATCATATTATTATTATGTATTTTGATTGCCAGGGGTTAGTGCGAGTACCAGGACTTGTTTTCTTTTCACATTGAAAGGATATTGATCAATTGTATTAAGAGGAAGTCTTCCTCTGACTTTATAATCATTCTATATGTGGTCAGTGTACTCGCATTAACTCCTGTTCTGTATCGTATGATTTCGATGACAATATGGGAAGCGTATGTCACGGTATGTTATTGGGGAATTGGACACTCCGGTCCTTTCCCCGCAGGGTCACTCTACTTTATCAATTTCTATTTCAGACGATCAAGATTAGGGTGATGTATCTGTGATGTCTTCCAACAGTGTGCCTCCGTCGTCACAATTAATGAAGGGCTAGCGGAAAAGTGCTCTTGTAAATACGCCAATTGCCTAAGAGGACCCTAGTAGGTTCGACGGCCTTTGACGTCCGCTAGCTCGCCCGGTGTAGCGTCCATTCACCGAATGGTTCGGCAGCCGGGTTCGTCCGTTGCGGTCTAGAAGGAATTTTGGGGTGATGCGAGCATTATAAATCAACCTAATGCACACCCAGTGACGGCGGATCGGAGGGAGAACGGAGGAAGCCTTTTAGTCCAGTTCATAGCCCGTTCCGGTCCATCCGGACGGCAAGCGAGAGAGGCCCCTCTCTCGTTCACAACATCTGGCCCCAGATGTTGTGGTACAAATGTGTCGCAAGCGGACCATACGTCCGTCGCTCGGGACGCTCCGTTGTATAGGCAGTCCGCGGAGACTGCTAAGGCTTCCTCTTCTCGTCAGCGCACACGACCGCACCTTGGCTGCGTGACCGCCTATATATTACCAGCTTCGCCGATCAAGGATTCTTCGGCGACCAGGTCACACCATCCGGTAGCCAGGGACACGAGGCCTGCAGACTCCGGACGTTCGCATAGGAAGTGTGCGGGAGTCAACGTACACAGAGCTTCCGGCGGCAATGCATCGTAAGACCGCTACTGCACAGGCCTCGGGAACGGACGTGCTTTCCTAAATAGCACAGTTTATCGCAGCATCCCAGCATCAACTGAATCTGTCGCATATTTTTTATCCGACGATGCTGGGTCGGGACGCTCCGCGGAAGCGGGTACGGACGTCCGAAAGTTTCATCCGGTCCGACGGGATACCGAAAGGGATTTGGAAGATTTCGAGCTTTCCCTTTCGGAACAACATATGCTGTTGTGTATGTCATCTGACTTGGTCTTCTACAGCTTCTTTCGTCGGACCAGAATGCTGCGATGCCGGATAAGAAACTGATAGCGTCGGTGGACTTAGAAATTTTTGGTTCGGTTCAGGGACATCGTCCCTCAGTTCCGACATAGTCCAATAATGTCACACAAACTTTCGAATTATTGAACGACGCTATATATATTATTATTTTATGCTTGCTATAACCAAGCATTTCTGGTTTCTTGTTCGCAAAGTTACGGAAATGTCTTTCAAAAGTGTGCCTCTGTCGTCATAGTTAATGAAGAGCTAGCGGCAATAAGTGCTCATGGAATATGTCTATCGCCTACGGAGTGACATTCGCTAGCTCACCCGGTGTAGCGTACATTCATCGAATGGTTCGGCTGCCGGGTTCGTACGTTGCGGTCTAGGAAGGAGATTTGAGTGATGCGAGCACTTTAATTACTTTAGTACTCACCCAGTGACGGCAGATTGAGGACAGATCGGAGGAAGCCTGTTAGTCCGGTTCCTGGCTTGTCCAGGTCCGTCCGGGCTGTGAGCGAGAGAGGTCCCTCTCTCGTCCAACAACATAGGGGACCGCATGTTGTGGTTCAGATATTTTACATTTGGAGGATATGTCCGTCGGTCGGGACGCTCCGTTATATTGACAGTCCGAGAGACTGTCCTTAATGCTTCCTCATCCTCACAGCAGGGCACACGACCGCACATTGGCTACGTGACCTCGAGTATCCGATCAGTTTCGTCATTCAGTGATTCCACGGCGAATAGGTCGCGCCATCCGGTAGCCAAGGGACACGAGGCCTATACACTCCGTTCGCTCACATATTGGTAGTATGCATGGGGTAACGATCACGGAGCTTCCAGCGGCAATGCATCGTAAGACCGCTTCTCCTCAGGCCTCAGTGACGGACGTGCTATCCGAGTTAGCACAGTTGTTTCGCAGCATCCCAGCAATTGACAGTTTCTCGGTCGAATCAGGAATTATCCGACGGCGCTGGGTCGGTGCGGTCCGCGGTTGCTTCAGGTACGGACGACCGAACGCTTTATAGGGTCCGACAGGATGGCGAAAGGGATTCAAAAGATTTCGAGTTTTCCCTTTAGTAGTATCGGAAGCTGCCTTTCATATCTTCTGGCATTATCTTCCAGTGATTGTTATTTCGGACTTCATTGCTGCGATCTTGGATAAGAGACTTATAGCGTCATTGGACTCGGATTTTTCGATCGGTTCAAGGACATTGTCCCTGACTTACCGACGCAGTCCAATATTGTCATTACAACATGTGTTTTATTTTTTGACGCTATATATATATATATACAAGCCTGCTACCAAGCATGATAGTTTAGTTTCTTGTCCGCGTTGCTCATTTCTGCCATTTTATCATTTATACGAATAGTTTATTTTGGCAGAGCAGGGCATACTGAGAGTTCATATGCGTCTAGACGGTGTGGTTAAAGACTGGATATATTCTTTTTCGCCGTTTATGTCTTTTCCAACTTCAATGTTGGAAACGACATGATGTATAGTAGACTTAACTTAGACGCTTTATCATAAGTAATCCGCCTTACTGAGGCGTTATCATTACGTCTTCAAGAAAAGATTTACGGGATATTATTCTCAATGTAATTTCTTTTGAGGGCAGTAGTTTGTTCACGTATAACTCCGCCCTTCAGTGGCTGATTGGAGTTGGTTAGACGTGACGCAGCCCTAGCTACATCCACACGCGTGGATAGTAAGGTTAAGAACTCTCTCAGAGTCGCTTCGTTCTCGGAGGAGCTTCTCTTCGACGGCTACTTTTCGGCAATCCATGAATTGCTCGATTTACACGTTCTCTTGTCTATCTAGTGTTACAAGAGATTCAGACTGGGGCAAACATTCGGTGGTTGACTCAGAGAGTGCCACCGCAGTTGCCGGACCCGTGTGTGGCTGTTATGATGGTTGCCAGTCAAACAGATTGGGATATAATACTGATCCCTACGGATTCGAAGTGCCAGGGTCTTTGGGTTCCGCAGTCTCTTAGCAACCAGTTTTCTTCCGCGGAATAATGTCTTTTAGGCTTGCTTTATGTCATTGCATGAACATTATTCAGTAACGCATGCCCAAATCCTGTCCTTTAATTCGACAGTAGTGGCGTATCTCCGGAACCAGGGAGGCACTCTTTCGTTTCCGTTATTCAATTTAATGGAAAGAATCCGTCTGTTGGTTATAGTACACCAAGTTCTGTTTTGGTCCGTCATATTCCGGGTCGTCTGATTGTTTTACCGGACTCCCGTTCTCTTACGGGTCACTTGTTGCTGTCAGAATGGACTCTCAACAAACAAGTATTCAATCAGATTTGCTATCTATGGGAGCGCCCAATGATGATTTATTTACGACACAGCTTGCTAATCAATTGCAGACGTATGTGTTGGCTTGTCCAGATCTCTGAGCTAATGTTGTTAACGCTCTATTGATCTATAGGACGGAATGATAGGTTACGCGTATCCTCCGGCGCCGTTGTTTCAGCAGGTATTGCTAAGATAAACAACCACAATACATTTCTGTTGATAGCATCTCTATCTTCACAGAGATCATGGGTAATTTACTCTCTTGTCTACTGAGGGTCTTAACGTGAAATCTTCCTCTATGTGAGGATCTTTTTTCACTGGGTAAATCGTGTCATCTTTATCACAACCCGCAAGGTCGCAACCTTCATGTATTCCGTTGTGTGGTCCGTATTGCATTGTAAGTACTGTACTGGACGAGCTTTGGACGCGATTTCTTACTATAGGAGATCCTCTTCTTCGCTATTCTATGCGGCTAAAGTGGAGGCTCTTCCGTCGTTGGTGTAGGGATCATTATGTTCATATTGTTGATCCCTCCATACTACTCATTGCAATTTTTTAGTATACTTGTTTCACAAGATCTACTGCAGCCTGTTATTATTAAGGTTATAGGTTTATGTTACCTCATACCTATGCACTCTACGATAGTTTACAATTGAGTGTTATGTCTCTTTATCTAAGTCAGTTAGTAACTTTTTGATAAATAGACTTAGAATCTTTAGATTAAATTCCTATATGGATTTTAACTTCGGTTCTTATTTAGCTAAGTAATCATTTGAGCCTCTGGAAACAGTAGTTTTCAAATTCTGACCTTTTAGACAGTAATTCTGTTGGTTTCTCTTTTACTGTAGAGTCAGTGAGTTTCATGCACTATCGATGGATGATTTTCACTTTCGTAGTTTCGGAATCACTACTTCCGTTACTATTTAGGTTGGATTTTTGCATAAGAGTTAGGCTCCTATTATCCGGAACCTATTATTTTTAAGGTCCTTCCGTCTTCGTATGGGCATAGGCCTTTACTCTTTCCGGGTAGAGTTTATGTATTTATAAACAGATATCTGTTTTTTACTATGGGCGTAAGCTTCTTCTGTCTTTGATGCCTAGTAGAAGGACGTTACGCTCCATTTTATTGTTAATGGATTCTATTAACTATCGGTACTGCTTATGGTATATCATTGACTTAGCAGTTGTGCTTAAGATTTCGGCTCATGAAGTAAGAGTTCTTCTACTTCTTGGGCTTACATTAATAGTGTCGCTATTATAGATTTTTGAAGGCCGCTCATTGCGCTCAGCCATCCACATTCATGAATTTTTATCTCAGAAATATCGAGTCCATTTCTGGAGGCCTCTATTGTTAGGTCTATTATCTACTGCTCAGAATGTCATTCACTTAACAGTTGCTACTATAGCTAGGTAGGCTGTCTGTTTCGGCAGTGTCTCCGTTCTGCTGCCCTCTTCGCTCTGGGCTATTTGACCCAGGGCAAGAAAAAGGGGGGGGGGGGGGGGGGGGGGGAGGATGTTCCCTTGGGTCACCTGTTTTACTATGAAAACAAGGGGATACCTCCTCCGGAGTTAGTAATTCTGAGCTGTTACTGGGATGGTTGTTTAGTGAGAAGTTTAGGTTTTTAAAATTCATTCAAGTCTTAGTTTTTAAAAGTATAGCTTTTGAATATTGCATATGTCAACGGACATGATTATGCAATCCTCAGACACTTTTAGGAGTATAAGAGTCTCTATTCTCTAGACTTACTTTATTTATTGGCTTACTTTAAAAATTATTAGTATAAGGATTATATTGGATATTAATAGAGTACATGGATGTATGAAGCTCAATTTTGGAAGGTGTTGTATCTTTCTAATTTATCATAAATAAGAAAGATACATGTAAGGCCTATTACTTCTTTTTCCCTACAGGGGATGACTCTATTTTATTTTATTGAGCGTATTCCATTTTGCTCTATGTCCTTGGCCCTCCAGCCTTTTTACTATTCAGCTATGTCTGGGTCATTGGTACAGTATAAAAATGTTAAAAAATTTATAGTAATTTCTATATTTTTTATACTTACCAATGACTCAGACGGGGATGGCCCTCCCAGGAGTTGGGAACTCTTGCCTCCCCGCTGAGTACATAGCGCTTACCAGGCACTGGTTATTAGAATGATTAATGGCGCCAATTTCGGAACGTCCTTGACACTGCGCATGCGCAGTAGAGGCGAAGTGTGGAGAGCCTTTCAGGACATGTTTTCTTTGGTTTTAGATGCAAATTTTGGGGATTGGGGGGCAAAATTTGTGTTTGGCCCTATATTTTAAGAGTTAGCACCAGCTATGTCTGGGTCATTGGTAAGTATAAAAAATATAGAAATTACTATAAATTTTTTAACTTTCAGTGATTCTTTATCACATAATGGCATTGTGCACCTCCTATTTTATTTTTTGATCCGCTGTATTTTTTCCAGAGTTATGCCCCTTTTCCACTTAGAATTCCGTCTGAAATACTAAAATATAGTGCAGGCAACACACGTCTTCCATGGAAGACTCACATCTAAGTTTTCTATGTTTACGGCTCCAGTGGCAAATTTTACTGCTTAATGTCACCACATGAAATATTTTAAAAGATGATAACAATAAGAGGAAATTCAAAGAGAATACAAGGTACAGAATCATATTTTTCGAGGGCAGTGATCATGCTATGAATGTATACTCACAACCCACTTGGAAGTTCATGATTTGAACTGCGATGGACTAACCTCGACTTTTATCTAAGTTATTTTGATTTTTTGTTGTCCAGTGACGACGTGGTGGCATGCATGAGAGGGTTGTTTACTAAATTTGCCTTGTTTATTTCACATGGTTTTTGGGCTATTGATGGGTTTTATTGGAATATCCACATTATTGTGATGAATTGACGGTAACATGGTCTGAGGTTTGTGGCTCGGAGCATTCAGTACGCGTCAAGTGTACCCCATCTCAATATTTGTGACAAGAATTCAAGGTCACGCAAGTCAAATTTCATGAACTCTCTTCTAGGCCATCGCTGGATAAACACAGTGTTAATTCTTTTAACCCTGGTGACATCTTCTGTGTCATTTGAATGGCAGCAATCGGAACAGTCCATGTTCATTATTTGGAGATAGACCAATTAATAATTTCAATGTGCGTAATTTTCAATACAATGTTTTTCAACACCACCAAATATTCATCTTATATATCATTTACATTCTGAAAATATATATTTTATGTGGGATTGAATAATCATTTCTGTTGGAATAAAGTATCTTTAGCAAACCCCAAAATTATCTTAGCTGCAGTTTATGCTGGCAAAAATTTGCCACTGTAAAGTTACTCACCGACGACATTTATGCCGACATTGCCTGTCATAGCAGGCACAGAAACGTTATTTACAATCCATTAATAAATAAAGGATGAGTTTGTAATTAGTGTTCCAATAATTTTATTTAATTGAAAAAAATATGTAGTTCTGTATAGCCAGATGCAGTTGCAGCTTTTGATAGTATTACACAACAGACACCAACGTGTGTTTGCAGTTACCTTTCGAACTCTATGCTAGTGTTGAAACGATTAGCCAACTAATCGATGTCGACGCAGTTATTAAATTAGTCGATCCCTAAATCTGCTAGTCGATTAGTCGGAACATCTGCCCCAACCATACACCATCCCCTTAAATTCACCCAACATTGTTGCGAACGTCACAAGTAAACTCCCGAAATCAAAAAACAACCCACGGAAATAAAGCGTTTGATGTTTCCGACTGCATGAATAACAACCCTAGTTGGCCAACTGACCAGAGATTGAATAAGACCAGGGGTGCGTGAAGTAAACAGGGAAAAATATATGGGTGAGCTTATTCTCGAGGGAGCAGCCTGCAGGAAAATTAGGACCAAAGGTGACATGAAATTAGGCCACCTACGGACATCAATTTGTTCACCAGGTACTGGTAAGTTCGAAATGTCTTACAGAAACATCAAAGAGAAATTATGGAAGAACACATACCAGTTCAGATTTGAAACAATTTGTTATCACTAAAGAACCAATTACAAAATCCATGTGCTTTTTATATTTTTATACTGTACCAATGACCCAGACTTAGCTGGTGCTAACTCTAACAAAACCAGGGCCAAACACAAATTTTGCCCCCCAATCCCCAAAATTTGCATCCAAAACAAAAAGAAATCATGTCCTAAAGGACCTCCATACTACGCCTCTACTGCGCATACGCAGTGACGCAGACGTCCCGAAATTGGCGCCAATTATCATTCTCTGTTTGGCCCTTCATCAGTCAACATCTCACTGATCTTTGTGCTTGTAAATCTCAGTTTAAAGGATGCCAGACACGTAATTTTTGGAGAAAATGTGATTCTAAGGAGGATAGAAGGAGGAGAGGAAAAAGAAGTGACAAAAAATAATCAGGGCTGTACTTAAAATTTTTTGATGAAATTATGTTAAGTTGCCTATTTTCGAGGCATGGGCCTCTTGTCATTCTTGCTAATTGTTGCACTGCTTATTCAGTGTTTCCTCTCCCCTAGCCTTCTAAAGTCCCCCCTTGCAATTCTCCCATGCTTTTGGCATATTTTTGAGAAATTTCATTTCTAAAATTTCCTGGGAGAGTTGCTTGGTTACAGAATGTTTTCTGTTATTTTCCCCATAGTTACGTTTTCACCCATGGGTGTATAACGTTTGTGTTCTGCATCTTCCATCTGATGTTCTTCAGATTCTCCCCTGGGAGTCTCTGTTTTGCATCAGATAGAGTGTAATTAATGACTGATTCCGGGCCAGTTTTTTCAGTGCCTGGAGTCATGTTTTCTGGTGTTTTTACACTGTTTGTTTTCATTGGCAACAGCCTTTTTTGAGGGGGGCTGTTTGCCTTTGCTGTAGTTTATCTCACTATAAGATACATTTATATTATCCGTAAGTGTCTCATTAATTATTTAATATAAATTTAAAATTTTTGACCACACTTTGCCATCGGATCCATCGGGGCTCAACGTTACTTTTCAGCAACTTGGGCTTCGCTGAAAAAATATTTTTTTCAAAATTATTTTGTTTTGCAATTGTTTTTTCATTTATTAATGGATCATGTTATTATGTATCTTTGTGTCAGGGGTTTTTGCGAGTAACTAGGACTTATTGTTGTTCTTTCACAATGAAGGGACGTTGTTCAAATTGTAATAGGAAGAAATCTTCCTCTGACTTTCATGATCATTGTATTAATTGTAGTCAGTGTTCTCGCATTAATCCCTGTCCTATATGTGAATATTGGGATGAGAAACATTGGAAACGTGTGTCACGATATGTTGTTTCTGGAGAAAGCGCGATGCCGGCTCTTTCTCCGCAAGGTCACTCTACTCTCTCAGTTTCTATTTCAGAGGAACCAGAACAGGGTGATGTTTCCATGTTATCTTCTACAAGTGTGCGTCCGTCGTCACAAATGAATTTAGAGCTAGCGGCAAAAGTGCTCATGGAGATTAGACAAATGTCGTCCGCTAGCTCGCCCGGTGTAGCGTCCATTCACCGAATGGTTCGGCAGCTGGGTTCGTCCGATGCGGTCCAAGAGGAAATTTTGGGTGATGCGAGCACTATAAACATAATAGATGCACACCCAGTGACGGCGGATAGTAAGCGAGAACGGAGGAAGCCTTTGAGTCTGGTTCCTAGCTCGTCCAGGTCCAGCCGGGCCGCGAGCGAGAGAGGTCCCTCTCTCGTACAACAACATCTGGGACCAGATGTTGTGGTACAAAATGTGTCTTTAGCGGAGCATACGTCCATCGCTCGGGACGCTCCGTTGTATAAGCAGTCCGCAGAGACTGTTAAGGCTTCCTCTTCTCGTCAGTGCACACGACCGCACCTTGGCTGCGTGACCGCCGATATATTACCAGCTTTGCCGATCAAGGATTCTTCGGCGGCCAGGTCACACCATCCGGCAGCCAGGGATTCGAGACCGATGGACTCCGGACGTTCGCATAGGAAAAGTATGCGGGAGCCATCTGATGCGGAGCTGCCCTCGGCGAAGCAGCGAAAGACTGCGCCTCCGCAGGTCTTGACGCCGGACATTCTTGTGCAGATAGCACAGCTTATCGCAGCATCCCAGCAGCCGTCAGAAACGGTGTCGGATCGAGAATTATCCGACGGCGCTGGGTCGGTACGCTCCGCCGAAGCATCGGGGGCGGACGACCGGGAACATCATGAGGTCCGACCGGATGGTGAAAGGGATACGGATGACTTGGAGCTATCACTTTCGGAACAACATAAAGCTGCCGTGGACTTCATCCGGCACTTTCTCCCTCAAGTTGTTCCGTCGGGCCAGACTGCTGCGCTTCCGGACAAGAGAATTATAGCGTCATTGGACTCTGAATTTTTTGAGCGGTTCAGGGACATCGCTCCCGAGTTTCCGTCGCAGTCCAATAATGTTGCAAGAACATTTGAATTATTGAACGACGCTATATTTAAACTTGCTTCCAGGACGGGGAAAGCAGGTTTCTTGTCCGCTAATACTCTCAACCTGCCTTTCATTAATGCAAGGAATAAATTCGATACGGCAGGACAGGGTATACCGAGAGTTTCTCTGCGTATGGACGACGAGGCGGAAGACTTAGAGCTATCATTACCGTCGTCAGCTTCTATTCCAACCGTGGTGTTGGAAACAGCTATTGCGTCTAACAGAGCCAATTTAGATGCCTTATCTTACGCAGATCACCTTACTAAGGCGTTATCACTGCGCCTTCAGGGGAAAGAGTTTCAGGATATACAATCCTCTTTAAGACTTCTTTCAAGGGCAGTAGCTTATTCCACGTGTAACTCCGCCCTTTCAGTGGCAAATCTGGAGTTGGTTAGACGTGACGCAGCCCTAGCTACATCCACACTAGTGGATTCTAAGGTGAAGAACTCTCTTAGAGTCGCTTCGGTCTCAGGAGAACTTCTCTTTGACGGCAAGCTTTCCGCTATTTATGATAAAATTACAAAGAAAGCTAAGGATTCTCTGTTGTTCAAATCTGCTCCTAAGAAGTCGGATACAGCAGACACGAATAAGACAGGCACTTCTGGGTCTAATGTGCCCAAGAGAGGTTCCTATAGAGGTTCCGGTGCGTCCTCTTGGTCTTATTCGAGAGACCGTCAGGATAGCGACTCTCGTTCGGGACATCCTTCAGGCCGGGACAATTGGCCGGATGCCCCGAGGTCGACGGGGCGAGGTGCGGGTCGTGGAAGTCGTGGTTTCTCCTACCGCAGGCCTCGCAGGTCCAGGAGGTGATGGCTTAAACCTCTATCGCGTTCCGGTTGGCGGAAGGTTGTTGAGCTTTTCACAAGAATGGGCGTCGATTACGGACGACCCTTGGGTGAGAGGAGTGACTTCAGAAGGTCTAAAGATATCCTTCAAACGAAAGCCTCCATTAACTCGAAGTCCAAAGTGGACTCATCTTCCGTCAAATCCGCAGAAAAGAGACGCTCTGTTATCAGAGGTGCAGTCTCTTTTAATGAAGAACGCGGTAGAGGTCGTAGAAAACCAGGAATCTCCGGGATTCTACAGCCATCTGTTTCTGGTTCCGAAACCAGACGGCTCGTTCCGTCCAGTCATAGATTTGAGCTGGATAAACAAGCTGATCGTCGCTCCGAAGTTTTATATGGAGACGATTCGATCGGTCAGAGTGAGTATTCGGGTGAATGATTATGCAACGAGCATAGATCTCAAAGATGCGTACTTTCACGTCATGGTACATCCGACATTCCGAAAGTATCTACGCTTCGCAGTCCTAGGAGTGGTGTATCAATTCCGAGCGATGTGCTTCGGATTGAATCTAGCACCCTGGGCTTTCACTCAGGTAATGAACTCGGTAATGATCTACTTCCGAGCTCATTCGTCTGCGGTAACGTCGGCCTACCTGGACGACATTCTTCAGAGGTACGGCAACGAGTTAACGCTTCAGAACGATGTTCAGAATCTTCTTCTATTGCTCCGACGTCTCGGTTTTATAGTAAACGAGGAGAAGTCGGATCTGGTGCCGTCCAAGTCATTCACTCATCTGGGAATGAGCTTCGAGACGCACAACAATCTCGTTCGTCTGCCGTTAACCAGAGCGAAATTAGTCAGTTGTTACGCTCGCTATTGTCTGCACGCAGACAAAGTCACGGCGAGAGAATTTATGAGACTGATAGGTCTGTGCGGAGCCGCCGCGGATCTCATTCCGATGGGGCGGTTACGCACACGTCCTCTTCAGATTTTCTTGACTCAGAATTGGAGTGTGAAAATTCATTCGCTCGATGTAGACAGTCTCTTGTCAGATCAAGTGAAACAAGAGATTCAGACTTAGGCAAACATTCAGTGGTTAACGCAAGGAGTTCCGCTGCAGTTGCCGGATCCGAGTTTTACCGTTATGGCGGATGCCAGTCAAACAGGTTGGGGTGCATCATTAATCCCAACGGATTCGAGATGCCAGGGTCTTTGGGATCCGCAATTCCTGTGCAAGCACATAAACATCAAGGAAATGATGTCAATTTGGCTTGCGTTACGTCACTGGATGGACATTATTCACGATGCTCATGTCCAAATCCTATCCGACAATACGACAGTAGTGGCGTATATACGGAATCAGGGAGGCACTCATTCAGTTCAGTTGTTCAATCTAACGGAAAGAATCCTTCTGTTTGCGCTAGAACATCACGTTCTTCTTTCGGTCCGTCACATACCGGGTCGTCTGAATGTGCTAGCAGACTCCCTTTCACGAAAGGGTCGCTTGTTGCCATCGGAGTGGACTCTCAACAAACAAGTATTCAATCAGATTTGCTACCAATGGGAACGGCCAATGATAGACTTATTTGCGACACATCTCAACAATCAGTTGCAGACGTATGTGTCTCCGTGTCCGGATCCAAGAGCATTTGCAGTAGACGCTCTGTCGATCCCTTGGGACGGAATGATAGGATATGCGTATCCTCCAGCGCCGTTAATTCAACAAGTATTGCTAAAGATAAAACAATCTCAATGCAAGATTCTGTTGGTAGCATCTCTGTCGCCACAGAGACCGTGGATAAATCTACTCAGGTGTCTGTTGTGGGACCTACTGCGGAAGCTTCCTCCACGGGAGGATCTTCTTTCGCAGGGGAAATCGCGCCAACTCCATCACAACCCGCAAGGTCTCAACCTTCACGTTTTTCCATTGTGCGGTCCTTCTTGCATGGCAAGCACTTTACAGGACGAGCAGTGGACGCGATTTCTAATTGTAGGAGGACCTCCTCTTCGCTAAACTATGCGGCTAAGTGGAAGGTTTTTCGTCGTTGGTGTAGGGATCATTCTGTAGATATATTCGATCCCTCTATACCAGACATTGCAAACTTTCTAGTATACTTGTTTGACAAAATCAAACTGCAGCCTGTTACTATAAAGGGTAAAAGATCTATGTTATCTGATACCTATGCACATCATGATAGTTTACAAATTGGATCTAATGTCTCTTTATCGAAGTTGGTTAGAAACTTTTCGATAAATAGACCCAGAACTCTTAGATTAATTCCTAAGTGGAATTTAGCTTGGGTTCTTCTTAAATTGAAGGAAAAGCCATTTGAACCTCTTGGGACAGTAGATTTCAAATTCTTATCTTATAAGACAGCTTTTCTCTTAGCTTTCTCTTCTGCTAGAAGAGTCAGTGAGCTTCATGCACTATCGGGGAAACGTTTCTTTCTGTCTTTGATGCCTAATAGAAAGGACATTTCAGTCCATTCTATTGCTAGACGGATTCAGTTAACTATCCGTACTGCTTATGAAGATTTATCTTCTTCTCAGCAGTCTGTGCTTAAGATTTCTGCTCATGAAGTAAGAGCTCTTTCTACTTCCTGGGCTTATGCTAATAGTGTTGCTATTACAGATTTAATGAAGGCTGCTTATTGGTCTCAGCCATCCACATTTACAAATTTTTATCTCAGAAATATTGAGTCCATTTCTGGAGACCTGCATTGTTTAGGTCCATTATCTGTTGCTGAGAATGTCGTCCACTAAACAGTTGCAACTATAGTTATGCAGGCTTTCTGTTCCGGCAGTGACTCCGTCCGGCTGCCCTCTTCGCTCTGGGCTATTGGACCCAGGGCAAGGGGAAGGGGGGGGGGGGGGGCGGGTGTTCCCTTAGGTCACCTGCTTTATAGTGAAAAGCAAGGGAATGCCTCCTCCAAGTCAGTATTTCTGAGTCGCTTCCGGGATGGTTTTAAAGTGTAATATTAATGTTAAAATTCATTCATGTCTTATTTCTAAAGTGTAGCTCGGTGTGAAGCATTTGTATATGTCAAGTGTCAAACAGGCTTTAATATACAATACTCGGACACTTTTAAATGACTATAAAGAGTCTCAATTCTCTGGACTACTTTATTTATTGGCTTGCTTTAAAAATAATTAGTATAAGGGTTATACTGGATGTTAATAGAGAACATGAATGTTATTGTGCTCAATTATTAAGGGTAGTGTATCTTTCTAATTTAATATTAAATAAGAAAGATACATGTAAAGCCTAATACTCCTTTTCTCCTTAAGGGGTTACCTCTTTACTATATAGTTGAGCTTATTGGATTTTCCTCTATGTCCTAGGCCCTTCAGCCTGTTTACTATTCAGCTAAGTCTGGGTCATTGGTACAGTATAAAAATGTTAAAAAATTTATAGTAATTTATATATTTTTTATACTTACCAATGACCCAGACGGGGATGGCCCTTCCTGGAGTTGGGAACTCTTGCCTCCCCGCTGAGTACATAGCGCTGACCAGGCACTGCCAGTAAGAATGATAATTGGCGCCAATTTCAGGACGTCTGCGTCACCGCGCATGCGCAGTAGAGGCGTAGTATGGAGGTCCTTTAGGACATGATTTCTTTTTGTTTTGGATGCAAATTTTGGGGATTGGGGGGCAAAATTTGTGTTTGGCCCTGGTTTTGTTAGAGTTAGCACCAGCTAAGTCTGGGTCATTGGTAAGTATAAAAAATATATAAATTACTATAAATTTTTTAACTTTCATTTTGTAAATACATGCGGACAAATTCCTGGAAATCTGCGAGTTTCCGGGAAATTGAAAGTGAAACTAGCTTTTCCTCGAACTGCAACTGAGTTAAGAGGAAACCCAATCAGGTCAGGTGATGATTTTCAAAGCAGACAATATGGAAATTAGTAGGCGTGTTCGATGTATGCATAATTATGGACAGATAAGAGGTTAAGTCATAATACGAGAAGTTGTGTGGGAGTGTTCGGTGTACAATTGTTGACAGGCTGATGACTGCTGTGGGTGTTAACTGTGCTTAATTTTCGACAGGGGATGTACATCACGCATGCGTGAAGAGCACTTCCTTTTGTTAACATTCAATGGGATGGAACGAATAATATAAAAAAAACCTGAATAATGATTTATTAAAATATCAGTGACTATATTGAGAAAAAATGATTTTAAACAGAAGCTACCAACATTAATTCTCTCTCGAAACTGAAAGAGGTTTTGAGGACTTTGAAAGCTTCACTTGTCATTGTTTCATTGCAAGTATTACTGTTAGTTTTAACCAGGAAAGAACGGCGGTACACGTGTTTGATAACAATAACATGGGGGCTTCGACTAGTCGATTAGTAATCGATTACTGCTGGCAACTAGTCGATTCCTGAAAATCACTAATCGTTTCAACACTACTCTATGCTCCAAGAGAATAAGTATTTGTAGAGTGAGAAAACAAACATAATGTTTTTACATTTTCCAGGAATGCTGTCACACACACCTGGGTTGAAAACGATAAGAATTTGCCCCCCTGGTCAATATATTCACTTAGGTCGTCTATTTTACTGGGGGGTGGGGGGGGGGAGGGGGTGCATGATAATGTAGGTCTGCACGGTAGTATACCAGTAAACCGGTAATTACCGGTATTGAGAATGATACCGGATGAAAACCGGTATTGTTTTAAAAGTACCAGTATATCATAAGAATTGGTGTCGCATCAAATTATCGAAGTTGAAGTCGATATATTATTAGGAAAAAACAGTCGATGAATTCTATCATGTCTGTCAACTTCTGTGATGAAACGCACTTGAGCTGTGAAAGTAACAAGTAAGTATACATGTACCAACAATTTGAAACTGAAACTGAAAGTTGAATATTTCGGGTGTGCGTTGAATTCAGGGAATGAATACTTTGGCACATTTGTGTATGTAATCTCACGTTTTCTCGTGTGGATAATAAAATTACTCACAAAATCATTATAGGGATTGTTTATTTTATTTATTCTATTCCTCTCAAAAACAGATAAAACCTGAAGCCACGTTGATCAGCATTTTCCATCAACACTGTCATTGTGAACTTTGAACTTACAAATATTAATAAGCTGTTCAATTGCAATGAAGGCGTGGATTGGTCGTCCCTGTCACTTTTCGTCCCAGTTTTAAAACGACAACCAGCAATCTAAAACTTAACTATTTTTTTGTAACTTCAAATATTTTTTTTACAGATGTTATCCCAGAAATTAATAATGAATTCAAATAAACCTAGTATTTATATCTTAACACTTTAAGAACTGTGCTAACCACACATCACATCAGGTGAAGTTTTGGGGGTATGAACATACATGGTACAGAACAGAAACAAAGGGAAAGGGAAGCCTGCACAAAAATAATCCATTCAGACATTAATAATTGCCACTCACATGAACATTAATTACTGGCCATATCTATCAACACTTAAAATACAGTAGGTCATAAGAACCAAACAATGGAGAGGAAAATGCATGGTGCGAAATGCACACACTCCATAAAACAGCTGTATTAATTAATAGTCATGAACAAAGGAAAAATAAACACTGCAGTCGGCTCCAGTGACGAATTGTGGGATATTCTTTTCGAACAGAAAAGTCACGGCACTTTATTGTTTTCCCACATGTCTGAGCTGTCTCTGTGATGTGATTTTAAATCAAAATAAAATAACGATGTGCACGTTTGTAAAAAAAATGCTTTCTTAAAGATATTGGTTTCAGCTGAACATAAGGTACAGTAAATTTTATTCAATTGTTAATCGCCCAAAATATAACTGTTTTGACTGTTGTCAGTAGTTTACAAACTCAGTTCCCCAGAACATCGCCTGAGTTTTTCACCCTCTGAACTAGTCTACGCTATACTGGTATAGCACAGTATTTTTTACCAGTATTGAAATTTGAATACTGTGCAGCCCTATGATAATGAGAAATGACAAATTGGTTTTTGTTTTGGAATGATGGTATGACACTGAAATGGAATGATGATTGCTGTGAACTCATCTGGCCTGTGGTAGGTGCATATAACCATAAAGGGGTAATGAGAGAATGTCCAGAAGTGTTTAGTCCTCAAAATATTGTGTCCAAAAAGATCAGTCTTAGTATTATAACATTTGAACAGCTTTTTAGAGTGTGGTAAATGTGGCTACTAAATACACATACCTCAACATTCATCTGAAGGTTTGGTGTTTTAATGCCCATTACATAACATAATCACTATATCCTGCCAGCACAGTTCACAGAAATCTAAAATATAACTTATGACTCATGAAATGATACATATTTGAGGCAAAAATAAGCGTTTTTATTTTTTTGAAAAAAAAGTGCAGTTGATGTCTTCTGGCCATGTTGAGTAAAGAAAGTGCTGACTAATTATGAACAGTAGAATGAAAATGCTTAGTTAGCAGTTAAAAGTAGGGTTAATCAGATGACTGGAAACTCATTTTTAGCTCACTTGTCTTAAAGGGCCACGTGAGCTATTGCCGTCACTTGGCATCTGTTGGCATCCATAAACTTTTAACATTTTCATTTTCTCTAGAACTGCTGAGCGGATGTGAACCAAACTTGGCAGGAATGGTCTATGGGAGGTCCTCTACAAACGATCCTCATTTTGTTCCTTTAGATGAAAAACATGGCTACCAGAGGCATTCTTTGATTCTGATTGGTAAATTTTTAAAAATCTCTGAAACTGCAATGCCAATTGTTTTGAACCTTCACATGATTGATGACTGGAACACCCTCTATCAATGATACTCATTTAATGTTGATCGGGTTGCAAACATGGCCGCAGTTGCGGCTCATAGCTGCCATGAAACCCCATGGGAAATCACATTTTCATCTTCTTCTCTGGAACTTATGAGCTGATGTGAACCAAACTTGGCAGGAATGGTTTATGGGAGGTCCTCTACAAACTGTCTCTTTGTTCTTGTTGGACTAAAAACCTGGCCGCCAGGGGCATTCTTTGATTCTGATTGGTCAAGTTTAAAAAATCTCTGAAACTACAAGGCCAAATATTTTGATTTCACACGATTGATGACTGGGAACCCTCTACCAAATAGTCCTCATTTAATATTGATCGGGTTGCAAACATAGCAACAGTTGAGGCTCATAGTTACTATGGAAACCCTATGGGAAATCACATTTTCATCTTATCTGGAAACCCGGGAAGTAAGCAGCACTTACTTGTTTACTGTGGTAAACCAGTTCCGCTTTACTAGTAAAATAGGACCCAGTCACCAATGCTTGGGGTGAAAGTCCTCTAAAATGGGCAAGATGTAGATCAACGATTGACTAAACTTGTCTTCATCTCCATGTTGTGTCACGATTAGCCATGGTGCATAAATATGTGACGTTAACCCCCCAACAAACAAACAAAATCTTATCTGAAACTACTTGCCCAATGTGAATGAAACTTGGCACAAATAATGTATGGAAAGTCCTCTGAAAACAATCATCATTCTGTTTCGCTCAGATGAAGGAACATGGCAGCCAACTGCATTCTTTGATTCTGATTAGAATAATTGAGGGAAATGTATTTCTTCCAGGTGAGTGATTACAGACTCTTTTGAGCCTCTTGTTTAATTTGTTCTATGCGTGTACAAAATTGTGGGTTTTTATGCTCCCTAAATTTTTTCTTTGGAGTATATAGTAGCCACTTTGTCCATCCATCCTTTCAGGCATCCATCATGCCATGTGTCTTTCTGTCCCACCATTTGTCCATTCATCCAATCTAACTTTGTCCAGTCAATAAAAAATATTCAGAGGACTGATCATGTTCAAACTTAACACCATGATTGCTTATGAATCAATGTTGTGTCAAAGTCATAGCTTCATGGTGAAGGTTGGAAACTGTTCGTTTGTTTGTTTCTCTCTTCTAAGTTTGTCCTGTCCATAAAAAATTATTCAAAAGACCAATCTTGTTCATACTGCACACAAGGATTGCTTATGACTCAAGGGTTTGTCATGCTCTTGATCCAATGTCACAGCACCAAGATCAAAGTAACTAACTGTTCATATGTTTGTTTTTCCATTCTAAGTTTGCTGAGTCCACAAACAGTTATTCAGTTGACTGTTCCTGGTTATTTATGTTTCAAGGGTGTGTCGTGACCTAACCAAAGGTCATAGCTGCAAGGTCAGGGTCACTGACTGTTCATTGTTTCTTCATTCTAAGTTTATCTGGTCCATTAAAATTATTCATCTACTGATCTTGCTTATACTTTGCACAATGATTCCGCACGGGAACCCCGGGAAGTGAAGCAGTGCCTGTTCACTGCGGTAAACAGGCTCTGTTTTACTGGTAAAATTGGACCCAGTCACCAATGCATGAAAGGTGCAAACCCTCTCTAAAATGGGCAACATGGCTTATTAACACTCACCCCTGGTCTTGAGTTGATACTCGTGTTGTGGTCACGATTAGCCATTGTGCAAAAATATGTGACCTTAAACACCAATAAATAAATAAATAATAAATAATATTTGCACAATGACTGCTTATGACTCAAGGTTATGTCACGGCCTTGACCCAAGGTCATACTTTCAAGGTCAAGGTCACAGACCATTTGTGTATTTGTTCACACCTAACTTTTTTCATATCCATAAACAAATGTTCAATGACTGATTTGGTTTATACTTCATACAATCGTTGTTAATGACTCAAGGGTGTGTCATGATCTTGACTCAATGTCATAACACAAAGGTGAAGGTCACAAAACCATTTGTCCTCTTAACTTTGTCTGGTTCTTGAAAAATATTCAATGGGTCGATTTTATTCATAGTTCACATAATGATGTCATAACTTAAAGGGCAAGGTCAGAGATCGATCTTGTGTTCTAAGTTTGATTGGTTTGGAAATATTGCCCTCCTGTGGAAAGTGACCAGTCCATGGCAACCGTACTGTATTACAAACTATCACTGTCATGTCTACAAACTATCACTGTCATGTCTTATCTTTTGGGCCCATATTCGGGTAGCATCCATCAGTTCTGTTGATATTTTCTATTTATTTTTCAACTACTTGGAGACATGTTGACAGAACAATACATTATATTTTTCAGGTTATATAAAAATTATAATTGGGTAGATGATATATGGAAATATGTAGCCAGTTTTTGTGGTTTCTGTGCGGCATTTTTAGTCTCATTTAGCAGGTTAGTATTATTACATTCAGATTTTGTTATGTTTGGTACTGTCCAGTAAACATTAAATCAAACTGAATTTGAAAATGACAGAATTAACGTCTGTTTCTAAATAGAATTTTTGTTTAACTGTTTGAGTGCTAGAAGCCACTATCATGGCTCTATTGAATAGTGCTGGAAGCCACTTTAGTGGCTTTATGCTGTATGCATTAGCTTGATGTTTGTTCAGCAGTAGAAGCAGGCCTGGCATTCTTAAAAATGTAGGAGGGCTAAAAATCACTTCTCTCGCATGGCCTAGGGGAGCGATCAGCTCTCCTCAAGCTTACACAAGCTAAAAGTGGCAAAATGAAGATTTACTATTAATGGATTCTGCCTAGTGGGTTTTATACATCTTATTTGGTGCTAACAGGGTAGTCTCTGTGAGATGGCTACAATGTCCCCCCCCCCCCCCAACAGCCCCCCCCCCCTCCCATGCCCCCCCCCCCCCCCCACTCCCACACCTCCGGGCCTCGGCAAGGCCCGGAGGTGTAGGAGGGACAGTGTAGTCATCTTACAGAGACCACTAACAAAGCAGAGATCTGAAAAGATATGGGTTTTAGGAACAAGCTGTTATGGTAATCATTATATTTTTTTACTATAAACCAATGGTCCAGACTAGCTGGTGCAAACTCAAAGTTATCAAGGGCCAAACACAAATTTTGAACCCCCCCCCAATCCCCCAAAATTAGATTGCAAGACCGAAAATCAAAAGTCCTATCTGGTCCTCCATACTTTTACTCTCCGCGCCTGCGCAGCCGTCAGGAAGTGACCGCTATTGGCGCAAACATCATTCTTTGTTTGGCCCTAAAGTCAGCAACATTGAACTGACATCTGTGCTTTTAAATCTCATTTTTGAGGTTGCCAGACACAAATCAATGGTAAAATTGGTGGATCCAAGGACATAAATGGATGATGGAAGTGAACAATGGTGGTTAGAAACGTTCAGAGCTGTAACTTCATAATAATTATAAAAATTATTTCATGTTTCCCAATTTCGGGACATTCTTGCTGATGATTTATCCGCTGTTTGTTAAGTGTTCCTTCCCTTTCCCTCCTTGAAGCCCTCCTGTTAAACACTCAAGCTTTTTGGCTTATTTTTATCAACATTTTTATTAAATTTCTTGGGAGTTTACCGTGTATTACAAAATATTTATTCTGTTTATCCCCATGGTTACGTCCTCACCCTAGGGGTGTTAGGTTGTTTAGTCTTGCATCTTCTATCCGATGTATTGTTTTTTCTTCGTATGAAGATCTAGCTTTGCATCTGGTAGCAATTAAATTGGTTACTGACTTTGGGCCTTTTTTCTGTGCCTGATGTCTTGTTTCCGTTTTTTTTATAGACGTTGTTTACATTGACAATATCCTCACTTAATGTATTATTTTATTTTATATTACTGTAGAATTACTGTAGGATACACTGGTTATTATTCCGGTAGTGTAGCTCAAAAAAAAATTTGGATTTTGTCTACATTTAGGCTCTATCGGGATGCCCTTGGGCTCATAATGTTCCCTTTGAGAATTTGGACATTTTTTCAAAAATATTTTGAATTTAATTTTGATTGCTATTATTCATGTATCTTAATTATATATTTTGTTGTGGAGTTTGTAGGAGTGATATCGACATTGGTCGATGCACTCCTGTGGATTCTTGTCCTACGTGTGTGCAGTGGGATGATTAACATTGAAGGGTGTTGTGGTACGTTGTTGGCAGTGAGGTCCATAGACCGGACCCCGCATCACGTTTTAATTCATTTTTTCAGTTTCTATTTCAGAGGAACATGAACATGGTAATGATATTGTGACACCCATTCAAAGTGTGCTCCCACCGTCGCTCTCCGTTAAGCAAATAGAGCTGGCTGCAGTGCTCATGATAATCAAGGGATAAGGCCTCTAGTCAATGTTCTTAATATCTTGCAAACAGCTAGCTTGACTGGTGAAGCAGTTACTCTGTCCGTGGGAGCCATGACACCGGGTAAGTCTGTTGCGGTCGAAGTAAGTGTTGATGTGGGTAGAGCAAGCACTTAAAAATAAAAAAAGCTCACCCAGCGATGATGAAAATAGGGAGGATATAGGGAGGAAGTCAGCAAATTTCTTGTTGTTCTAATAGACCGTGAGTGGGAGAGGCCCCTCTCTAACCTAACATCATTTGGGGCCAAATGTTGTTATGAGAAACTTGCACGAGCCGGAGTATACGTCAACCCGCCGCTTGGGATGCTCTGTCTAGTCTGCAGCCGGGGTCAGCTTCAGTCACAGCTTCCTCCACTACGTTTCACTAGCCGAAATCAAATTTTCTTGTTGGGAGGCTGGGCGAGGTCCGATGTGACCGTGAGCGGGAGAGGTCCCTCTCTATCCTAGCAACATTTGGGGCCAAATGTTGTTATGAGAAACTTGCACGAGCCGGAGCATATGTCCATTCGGTCTCGTCTTCAGCCAGGGTCGGCTTCAGTCATGGCTTCCTCCGCTACGTTATTAAAGCACACACTACCGCAGGCTAGCTACTCGACGTCAGATATCCAGTCATCTGCACGAAGATGGAGCCATTCTTTGCCCGTGAAGTCGGACCTTCTGGTAGCTAGCAATCCGAGGCATCGATCAACGGGACGTTCGGAGAAAAAATCTATCTCCGGATCTTCGTCCCAGGAGAAGCAAGCGGCGAAAAAACAAAAGACCGCTGCTCATCAAGCCCCGGGAATGGACTTTGCTGTCGCAGCTTGCGCAGCTATTAGCAGCATCACAGCAAATGCAAGATCAGACTCCAGTGGTGAGCTGTCGGATGGTGCTGGGTCGGTCCGGTCAATTGTGCATGTAGAAGAAGCCATAAGTTTCTCTACGGGACACTCCGCTAGATTTGGGGTCAGATCTACATTTGGAGAACCCAGTGCATCCTGTTAACAGTCGGGGTTGACTGTGTCCGTTGTGACAAACCTTATTGAGTCCGAACACACATAAAAACGTTCCTTCCACACTGCAGCCGGGGCTGGCAGAAGTTATGGCTTCTACTCACATGGAAGTGCACGAAAGAGGATTAAGCCTAGAAGTTTCTAAGTGAGATATCTGCGAGATCTGGGGACAGATCGCGAGTGCAGAGCATTTTTCTTCCTGTTAACAGTCGGGACAACTTTTTTTGTGTTGTAAGAAACTTCAATGAGGAGGAGCATCTGTCCTATGTGACGAGTCAGGATGCTTCTTCCGCACTTCAGCCAGGGTCAGCTGTGGTTACGGCTTGCTCTTCTTCCATGGTCTGGAGCAGACCGCGAGCTGGAGATTCTTCTCCTTTCCGTCAGCACTTGGGGTCGACTGTTTTTTGATTCGAAAAACTTTAGTGAGTTGGGACGCCTGTTCACGTTTGCGGTTCGGGATGCTCCTTTGACACTGCATCCGGATATTCGGTGACAGCTATGGCATCTTCCCTTGCTTCATTAATGAAGCACATTGACCACAGACTAGCTATCTGGCATGTTAGGGTCAATAGCTAATCGTCTGAGGCTTTTTTATACGGGACATGTGTTGAGGATCTGGGGTCAGATCTCAGTCCCGTGAGCAGCTTATGGTAACAAGTGGATTATCATTGCTCTGCTAGCCTCGGTCACGCACCAGCTGCCACAGATTGCTCTGCGTATTGCAGCATTCCAGTAGTCACTGGTACTACTGTTTAACAGACTCCGAGGGTGAGCTGTCAGACTGCATTGGTCCAGTCATCCGTTCAGTTGGATGGTGTTGACCATATTTGCTGATGGAACATTTGGATGGTGAGAGGGCTAAGGAGTGTGAGTCTCCATCCCTCACAGAAGGGCACTTTATTAAAGACTATAAAATTTCAAGTCTTAAGCTCTTAAAATATTGTTCCACCTGAATATAAGTCTGCGTTTAGATGAGCAGGCCAGGGATGAAAATATGTCCCTACCTGCATCATTTAATTCAATTCAATTTATTTCACAGCATACAAATACAAACATGAGGCGAAAAAAAGAAGGTTACAAAATCATAGACAGATGTATACTCTGGGGAATAACATAGTCTTACGACTGTCTTCCTGTCATCCCCTGGACAATCTAATAATGTGAATTAAAAGAACAGAATGGCAAATGGCAAATGTTAAGGTTAAATAAACTATATCTGGACAGCAAGTAGTTGTTACTTTTATTTTGAGACCGAGTTGATTGGAACTGGTTATTATTTTCTTCATCATGGATCAAACTCCAAAATGTTCTATCATTCGTTATTTTGATTTGGCCCATTGAATGAGTAATTGAGTAATTGGTTGATCAGTTGATCAGTTGATCAGTCAATTGAACAATTGGGCACTCAACTAATTAATTAGTTAATGAATTAATAAACTGACTGTGTTTCTGAATAAATGAAATAATAATAATATATTTTTGCAAGTAGACCAGTAGACCAGTAAGGTAAGTTAATGGGGGTGATGTATAATCGGAAAACCATAAATCGTAAATTGGAGGGGAACGTGTTCCTGAGCTCGCGAGGAGAAAAAGAAGTCGATAACGACCCGAGAGTCTACTTATTATGCAGCAGTTGGCAATTAAATAATCAACTAATCAATCAGTTAATCAATTAATTAATTGACGGTATTTCCGAATAAATGAAATAATATATTTTTGCTGAGTAGACCAGTAAGGTAATGGGTGATATATAATCGGAAAACCGTAAATGGCAAGGTAATATGTTCCTGAGCTCTCGAGGAGAAAAAATGCGATAACAACCCAGGAGACTAACTATTAGGCAGCAGGCAGTCAGGACATCTCGGGTAGGAACAGCTGATATCAGCTTATATGTGTTTAGAAATTGATCGATTAATGTTTTTCTGAATAACCTGCAGTTGGAGGTTCTTAACGTATCAAGGTCGTTTCACATTTTAGGAATAGAAAAATATGGAAGAGAGGCTGATAACTGGGTGCATGGTTTATGTGTATTTAGGTTTCCACATTGCCTTGTATTCCTTTTGAGGGGTTTGAGTACACTTGGAATGTAGTTTCAAAACTGACAGGGAGGTTGCGTTCTGACCAATTGTGCATGAATAGAAGTGAGTGTAGCTTGTACAAATCGTTAAATTTGAGAATTTTCAAACATTTGAAAAGGGGGTCCATATGTGAGTTGTACTTTTTGTTTGCTATGATATGAACAGCCTTTTTCTGCAACTTCAGAATTTGTTTGCTTGCTGGTGTGTTACCTCATATTTGGATCCCATAAATTAAATGGCTTTGAATTAGGGTGAAATAAAGTGAATGTAATGTCTCGAGCGGCAGAAAATTTTGAGCTCTTCTCAGAATACAGATTGCCCTGGATAGCTTTGTGCATAGAGCAGATACATGCTGATTAAATTAAGATTCGCGTCCAGGTTAATTCCCAGAAATTTTATGAATTTGTCATGACTATTATTACCTGCAAATATTATGTCCGAGTTGTTCAAGGAAATTTTGGGCTGTGCCTTGTTGTATTTATAGTTGTCGTTTTGAGGGTGAAGAAGTATAACCAATTGTTGATTTTCGATAATTCATTGTTGGCCATCTCCATCAGGAGATTGAGGTCATTCCCAGACTTATAAGCTGTTGTGTCATCCGCGAATGATAGAATGCTCATGTCAGTAGACTCACAAATGTCATTAATAAATAGTACAAATAAAAGAGGGCCAAGTACAGAACCCTGTGGTACCCATGTAGTAATATTTAGTAGGTCAGAGGATTCACTCGTGAATCGCACATATTGGAATCTCCCAGAGATGTAGTTCTGAAACAAGAAGTAGCTGTACCTCTAATGCCGTAATGTTCGAGTTTCCTAACGAGTATATGGTGGTCAGTGGTATCAAAGGCTTTAGAAAAATCTAAAAACATGGATAGTGTGCAGTCTTTAGATGCTTCGTTATTCATTATGGAAATGTGGCTGATAAGATGCATTATTGGATGAAATGTTGAATGTCCCTTTCTGAATCCAAACTGGTAGTTATAAATAACGTTGTTGTCATCTAAGAAATTTGTTAGCCTTTTTATGCATTAATTTCTCTAGGATTTTTGAAAACGAGGGAAGAATAATTATTGGACGGTAGTTGTCGAATGACTGTTTATCGCCAGATTTAAAAATTGGTATTACTTTTGCGATTTTCATTTTGGATGGGTCCATTCCAGTCGAAAATTACGTATTTATAATATGGATTAAAGGAACGACTATTTCGTGTATAATTTCTTTAAGCAGTTTAGGAGAAATATTGTCCTGGCCAGCCGAAGTTTTTGTGGAAAGGCTTTTTATGGAGGATACGACTTCTTCGATGCTTGTAAGTAATATGAAAAATGAATTGGAGACACTATTTTTTAGGTAATCAGAGAATCGATGAGTGGAGCTTGCCATATTGTTGATTACTCGATTTCCAATATTGGTGAAGTAACTGTTGAATTTCTCAGCAATGTGGATGGGGTCGCTAAACTCCACGTTATCTTCAATAAATGATGATGGTAGGGAAGGAGGAAGGTTTGACTTATTTATTGCTTTACGGAGAATTTCCCATGTTTTCTTAATGTTACCCTGATTTTCTAATAGTAATTGACTATAATAATTCTTTTTTTGTTTACGTTCAAGTTGATTAAAAATTTGGCAATAGGTTTTGTATCGCGTAATATTGTGGTTACTCGGGGATCTGTACTTTCTTTCCAGAAGTTTATGTTTGTTCAGGGAGGATTGTTAGAGGCTGGAAGTCATCCATGGTTCTCGTTTGATGTATATTTTCGAGGTCTTTATTATTCTGAACGGGAAGGCTTGGTCAAACGTTGTGTTGAGAATTGTTATAAATTTCTCATACGCTTCATTTGCTGGTCTCTTGGCACACACATGGCTGAAGTCAGTCTCAGATAGTAGTTGTTTAAATAGGTTGATGTTCCTTGTGTTGAAGATTCTCTTAGGTTGGTATGTGTCAATACAATGGGTTGTTTTGAGATTTTCGATATAGAATGTGGCGAAATGATCGCTCACATCAGTAATAATTATACCAGAGGTGTTTGGGTTTAGTTTGTTACAAAATATATGGTCAGTTATTATGGCCGAGTGACTTGTTACTCTTGTTGGTTTAGTTACCATGGGCGTGAATCCGGTGCTGAACAGCAATTCTAGATAATGATTAGTTTTTTGGTGTTGGTTAAAATTTAATAAATCTATGTTTAGTATATGCTCGGAATAATGAAATGTGCTATTTCATTCAAAAGAGCCAATCTGGACGCAGTGTCCTAAGCAGATCACCTTACCAGAGCTATGGCGCCACGTCGCAATGGAAAGGAATATGAGGACGTCGTTCCTTGCTAAGAGTTCTTTCCAGGGCAGTCATGTATGCCACATACAACTTCGCGCGGACAGTTGAATTTGGAGTTGGTAAGACGTGGTGCTGCCCTTGTGTCGTCATCACTTATAGATGACAAGGTGGAAAGCTCTCTCTGAGTCGCTCCGGTAATATACTATTTGACAACAAGCTTACATTGCTATATGAGTAGGCTACAAGAAAGCTTCTAGTGCTCCACTTTTGAAGTCAGTGTCTCATCAACACACTTCAGCAGACCGGAGTAAGCGAGGCCGTTCTGCTTCTAAGAAAGCATCACAAGAATGTCTCGCGAGGTTACATAACCCTCCTATATTTACTTCGGAAGTCATTTTATAGCGACTCGGAAAGGGGTATAGATCTGATCAAGGCTTTGGATCTGATGGCCCAAGGTCGATGATTAATGGAAGGTTATTATCTTCACGAGAAACTGGATGTTAATCACGAAAGTTTCTTTCAAAGAGAGTAGTGGAGGTAAAGGCTCTCTTATTGAAGAGAACAGTTGAGATCGACGAGACAAGCTTCGTGGGAAGGACTTAGTTTCTCCTCCTGTAAGCATCGTAAGTCATACAGGTGATGTACATGACCTCTAATGCTTGCCAGTTGACGGAACTATAATCTTGAGAGGTCATTGAGAATAGATTTCGGGTTGCTTTCCACTTGGCGATATGTTATCAGCCTCGCAATTAAGTGGATAAATTGTGGAAGATCAGTGGATGAGAATGTAGTCTTGGCAGGTCTGCGGCTATCAGCCCGAGCAAGCTCCACTTACAAGAATACTTGTTAGACAAATCTTCCAAGAGAGGCTTTCCTTCTGGAGGTATAAGCTTTCCTGTTGAAAAAAGGCATTAGACGGCGTCGAAATTATTCTCCAGTTTTTTATTATCACCTCTTTCTCTTCCTGAATCTGGATGGATAATGCATTGATAGGCTGAGATATTCCTTGGCTTCAAGACAATTATGTCATTGTGGATGCCATAGTAGCCTTCTGTACGGTTACAGTGGGCTCTTGGGTTAGGCTCTGTCCGCTGTCTTTTGGGAATAAAACCAAAAAAGATACTGTGCTTTTTGGTTTGTTTTTCCTAGGTGTCATAGACTTGAGTCTTATTGTTACACCATAGTAGCCTAGCTAAAATCATGAGTGAGATTTTTTCAGTATTATGCAGTGGCATAACTGAATTTATTATCTCTTGGGACTGCGGTCTCTTTGGGAATTCAGGGCTGTTTATATAGCGGCTCTTCATTCCCTACCTTGCGTGACGATAATTGTAAGTCTCCATTAAGTGAGCCTTCAGGGTCGCAATTTACAGCGATATATCTGTCTTCACGAAGATGGAGACTTATAAGCTATGGCTAGCATTGTAAGTCTCCTTAGTGAGCTTCTAGGGCTTCAGTTATCAGCTTTTAATGGTCTTCACGTACAGGAAGACCTTTAGCTGCTTCAGCTAGGCTGAGTTAGTTGTCCTATCGGACATGATAACATTTGTTAGAGGAGGTTATTCTCTTCTAACTGGTATGGTTTGATGTGAGTTATGTAAATATGGTTTATATGTTCATCAGATCCTTCTCCGCCCTTAGTGGCATTATGGAATCGGTTAGACGTGAGGGAGCCTTGCGGTTCCTATACTATTTGATGACTAACACAAGAACGATTCAAGTAATGCGGGTGAGGGGGGTTCGATATGATTTTGATTCCCCCCCCCTCCCTCACCGCCAATGTGTTAAGAGGAAATTACTGGGCAAGACGTAGTTTTCTTCCCGTAAGCCTCGTATATATTTAAGTATATACATGCATTTCATGACTTCTCGATTGACGGCTGGGTCGTGTTCTATGGTGACCTCATGAGCACATCCACTTTTTAGTTGGTTTGTTTCCTGTGGTTGTTCGTTTATATGTCCTATACGAGCATATGATTCATCATCAATAAATTGCTATCTTTTGGGTACCTGTAAGGCAGTCTAGTCAGTTAACTGGTATTCAGATGATTACATGCTGGATTTCAATGCTCATGTGCATAATAAGTGTATTATTAGGCAGACGCATTATTGTATGTTATGGACCTTAGAAACAATGAATTATTTCGAGGGCGGTCCGTGATGAGTATGTTAATCATAGCTCGTTCCATTTCTAAATCCAGGTTTCTATAAGTTTCGATACTCAATCGAATACAACTTGTCTATGCATTCTCATATATTCGCACGTGTCTGAGAGCATAGATATCAGATAGAACACGTCTGGGAGTGTTATTTATTGGAATTTATTGTACACCTGAACGGGGTCACCTGTGGATTACCTCGGAAGTGTGTTTACTATCCAGAGATCGTCCATTGTGATTCTATTGGACATGTGTTTGTTGTACATATTATATCAACGGTTTTCGACCTATCTACGTATGCCGACTCCAGTATGCGTTACTAGCGGGCGCTATTAATTACTGGGATCGCTGCGATAGCCTTAGCTTCTGAAGTGGCATTAAGCACCAATTTATTAATAATAATTAATATCTGGGTGCCTGTTCGATGAATATATATTGTTATTTGGTACCGCTTTTACTGATTTCATACCGCTCCCCTCTTTGTTTTTGAAGAAGATTCCTTCAAAAAAGGGAGGGGGTGATTTTTTAAATCTCCTCTGGCTGGATAAGTGTGTAACTATGAGTGAAGCTGTTTTGTCTGTAGATTATATCCTGGATGCAGCTTGTGTATTATTGTATATGGCGTATTTTTTGGGGGGTTAACCTCTCACTCTCAAATACACCAACCTAATTTTTAGGGCTTAGTCCGGATTAGCCTTAAAATTGGGAACTCTTTACATCCAATTAGCATAGTCATTCATGCTAAGAATATGGAATTACTTGAATTTGGCTCCTTATTTATGATATGTCTTCTCTATTACTGTATAGAGAGACATACATGTAATTCCTTTTAAATTTAATTTCCTTTCACCTTGGATTGCAGGCTTGGGAACTATGTTGGTCTGCTAATTCTGAAGTCCTAGGCCCTCTGCCTTTTTACGTTTCAGCTAGTCTGGGCCATTGGTTTATAGTATAAAAGTATGATAAATTTAAAGTAATTTGTATATTTTTTTATACTTACCAATGGCGCAGAAGGGTATGGCCCTCCCTTGAGTGGGCACTCATACCTCCCCACTGAGTTATTATGTAGTACTCTCTTCTACAAAGAATGATGTTGGTGCCAATTCCAGTCACTTCCTGACAGCTGCGCATGCGTGGAGAGTAAAAGTATGGAGGACCAGATAGGACTTTTAATTTTCAGTTTTGCAAGCAAATTTTGGGGATTGGGGGGGTTCAAAATTTGTGTTGGCCCTTGATAACTTTGAAGTTGCACCAGCTAGTCTGGGCCATTGGTAGGTATAAAAAATATACAAATTACTTTAAATTTATCATTTTCTAAGGCCAGGAGGGCTAGTTTTTGCCCTCCTTAACTTTTTTAAGGCGAGCAGTAGGCAGGCGAATAAATCACTCTCCTGAAAATGCCAGGCCTGTAGAAGAAAATTTTTTTATGTCAAATTGTTCGGTTGAAATTTCTTGGAGACTGCCTATTGGCACTCTCCAATAAATTGTAACAAAACAATTATTTTTTAACAAAATCTTTGCTAAAGTCAAGTTACTCTTCAGGGTATTTGATGACTGGATTTGCATTGCAAAATGCTCTTCAAAAATGTTCAAATGCTAACCATTTTCTTTCATATTGGCCTTATACTCACTATTTATTGTAACTTTTTGAAACCAAGATGGAAATTGCTAATCAAATTTTTAAAAACGAGAAATACCCTGCTCTTTCTGGTAGTGTGCATCTTTGAAAAAACTACCCATGTTTCAAATCACCTTTGAAAAATAATTTAGCACTCAACCAGTTAAAAAAACCATTCTTTAACAACTATGCCATATTAATTTAAAATCTTTCAGAAAACTACATATTGCTTCATTCTGCAATGCTGGATGAGTGGTTGCACCTGTAGTTATCGAGACCACTATTTACAAGTGTTTGTTGCCTTTTTGAAAAAATTTCTCCCACTGAATTTAGAAGTAATCCACCTTTCCTGTACTGTATAGCATACTCACTCTGATTATATTTTTATATGACAACCAATGGCCCAGACTAGCTGGTGCTAACTCAAATTAATCCAGGACCAAACACAAATTTTGCCCCCCAATCCCCAAAATTTGCATGCAAAACCGAAAAAATTAAGTCCTAGATGGTCCGCCATACTTTTGAGATCTGCGCATGCACAGTATCCAGGAAGGTACCAAAATTGGCGCCAACCATCATTCCTTCTACAGATGCCTGTTAAATGTTATAAACAGCGGGGAGGTATGACAACCAATGGCCCAGACTAGCTGGTGCTAACTCAAATTAATTCAGGGCCAAACACTAATTTTGCCCCCCAATCCCCAAAATTTACATGCAAAACCAAAAAAAGTCCTAGATGGTCTTCCATACTTTTGAGATCTGCACATGTGCAGTATCCAGGAAGGTACCGAAATTGGCGCCAACCATCATTTTTGTTTGGCCCTAAAGTCAGCAACAATGAACTGACATCTGTGCTTTTAAATCTCCTTTTTTGAGGATGCCAGACTCGCCTGACCTAGGGGAGCGATTAGTTCTTCTCAAGCTTACAAAAGCTCAAAGTGGCAAAATAAAGTTTTACTATTTCTGCCTAGTGGGCTTTGTACATTTTATTTGGTTCTGCTAACAAGGTAGTCTATGTGAGATGGCTACACTGCCCCTCCCACACCTCCGTGCCTCGTCAAGGCCTGGAGGTGTGGGAGGGGCAGTGCAGCCATCTTACAGAGACCACTAACATAGCAGAGATCTGAAAAGATATGGATTTAAGGAATATGCTGTTATGGTTATCATTATTTTCTAACCTCAGGAGGGCTAGTTTTTGCCCTCCTTAAATTTTTAAGGCGAGCAGTTGGCGAGCGAATAAATCGCTCTCCTGAAAATGCCAGGCCTGAACTTTATAATTATTATAAAAATAATTTCATGTTTCCCATTGTCAGTACATGTGCCTGACATCATCATTCTTGCTATTGATTTACCTACTGTTTGTTAAGTGTTCCTTCCCTATCCTTCCATGAACCCCTCCTGTTAAACTCCTAAACTTTTTGGCTGTTTTTTATTGAAATTTTTTATTAAATTTTATAGAAGTTTAATGTGTATTACAGAATGTTTATTCTGTTTATCCCCATTGTTACGTCCTTACCCTAGAGGTGTCAGGTCGTTTTTGGTCTTGCATCTTCTATCTGATGTATCGTTTTTTCTTTGTATGAAGATCTAGCTTTACATCTGGTAGCATTAAAATCTGTTACTGACTTTGGGTCTTTTTTCTGTGCCTGATGTCTTGTTTCTGGCCGAGCATATGTCCACACCTGCCGCTTGGGACGCTCTGTCTAGACTGCAGCCGGTATTGCCTACAGTCACGGCTTCCTCCGCTACGATTCATAAGCACACACAACAAGCTTTTGTTAGTCTATGAACAGGCTACTAAGAAAGCTTCCAGTGGTCTGCTTTTGAAGTCGGCATCTCACCAACACGCTTCAGCAGACCAGGGTAAGCGAGGACGTTCTAAATCAAAATCATCAAAGGGAACTCCTCGTGAGGCTTCAAGAAACTCTCATATAATTACTCCGGAGGTCGTCACTACAGCGACTCGGGAAAGGGGCGTAAGTCTGGTCAGGATTATCAGATGCCTCTAAGCTGACGGGGCGAGGATCTTCAAGGGGAGGACATAGTTTCTCCTCCTGTAAGCTTCGCAAGTCCTACAGGTGATGGTCAAGACCTCTATTGCTTGCCAGTTATCGGAAGGTTATCAAACTTCGCGAGAAACTTGATAACAGTCACGGAAGATCAGTGGATGAGAAGTGTAGTTTCGGAAGGTCTACGGCTATCATTCTGAGCGAAACACCCATTAACAAGATGTCTGCGTTGGACAAATGTTCTGGCGGATCCTTTCAAAAGAGAGTCTCTCCTAGCTGAGGTACAGGCTCTCTTATTAAAGGAAGCAATAGAGGTCATCGAGAATAAGAATTCTCAAAGCATTTACAGTCACCTGTTCCTCGTTCCGAAGCCAGACGGCTCGTTCCGACTGGTAATAGACTTGAGTTGGATAAACAAGTTAATCTTGCCTCCAAAGTTCTATATGGAAACCATTCGGTCGGTAAGAGTGAGCATTCAAGTGAACGACTATGCGGCAAACATCTTACTTTCTTGTCCTGGTACATCTGGCATTCAGAAAGTACCTGCGGTTCGTCGTGCAAGGAAAGGTTTATCAGTTCAGAGCAATGTGCTTTGGTCTGAACCTGGCTCCTTGGGCTTTCACTTGAATAATGAACTCGGTAATGTCATACTTCCGAGCTCATTCATCTGCGGTAAGGTCTGCTTACTTGGACGACATTCTTCAGAGATACGGCCAAGTCATTCACTCACTTGGGAATGAGCTTCGAGACTCACAACAATCTGGTTCGTATGCTGTTACCCAGAGTGAAATTAGTCAGTTGTTATGCTCGCTTTTGTCTAAACTCAGACTCAATAACAGCGAGTGAGTTCATGCGACTGATGGGACTGTGCGGAGCAGCTGCAGACTTATTTCGATGGGCCACCTGCGCCCGCGTCCCCTCCAGATATTCTTTACACAGAACTGGAGTGTGAAGACACATTCACTCGAAACCAGTATTGCTTTAACAGACCTAGTAAGACAAAAGGTACAGATTTGGGCAGATCTTCAGTGGTTAACTCAAGGAGTTTTGCTTCAACTGCTGGACCCGGCTTTCACGATTATGACGGATACGAGTCAGACGTGCTGGGACGTGACCCTAAATCCCGGAGACTTGTAGTGCCAGGGTCTTTGGGACTCTCAGTTCCGAGAAAAGCACATAAACATCAAAGAAATGATGACGATATGGCTAGCACTACAACATTGGACTCACCAAATAGCGAATGTTCAAATTCTATCGGACAATTCAACAGTAGTTGCTTACTTCAGGAACCAATGCGGCACTCACTCGATTCCATTATACGAATTAATGGAGACAATTCTATTCATTCTGAATCATCATGTTCATCTCTCAGTCCGTCACATACCTGGTCGTCTGAATGTATTAGCAGACTCGCTCTCTCGGAAAGGTTGCCTGTTGCCATCGGAGTGGACTCTCAACAAGCGAATATTCAGGCAGATTTGCTCCTAGTGGGATCGTCCCATGATAGATCTTTTTGCAACACACCTAAACAATCAGTTACCGACTTTCGTGTCGCCATGCCCAGATCATCGAGCATATGCAGTAGACACTCTGTCGATTTCATGGGACGGGATGATAGGATATGCATATCCTCCAGCTCCGTTGATTCAGCAGATTCTGTTAGAGATCAAACAGTCTCATTGCAAAATCCTGCCAGTAGCACCTTTGTCATCACAGAAACCTTGGATCAATCTTCTCATGTGTCTGTTATGGGACGTTTCCCAGAAGCTTCCTCCACGAGAGGATCTTCTTTATCAGGGGAAGTCCTGCGCACTGCATCACAACCCGGAAGGTCTCAACCTTCACATACTTCTGTTGTGCGATCCTTCTTGCACGGAAAACATTTTACAGGACAAGCAGTGGACGCAATTTCTAACTGTAGGAGGGCCTCCTCTTCGTTGAATTATGCAGCGAAGTGGAGCATTTTCTTCCGTTGTTGTAGGGATCAGTCGATAGACATATACGATCTGTCCATACCACAAATTGCCAATTTCCTGGTCTACTTGTTTGATGATCAAACTGCAGCCCGTCACTATTAAGGGCTATAGGTCTATGTTATCAGATACTTACGCTCATCATGATAACTTGGCTATTGGATCAGATACTTCTTTATCCAAGCTAGTTAGAAATTTCTCTATCAATAGACCAAGAACCCTCAGGTTAATTCCTAAGTGGAATTTGGCTTGGGTTCTGTTGAAGCTCAAAGAAGCTCCTTTTAAGCCATTAGCCATCATAGAGTTCAAATTCTTGACCTATAAAACGGCGTTTCTTGTAGCATTTGCATCTGCTAGAAGAGTCAGTGAACTTCATGTATTATCTGTTGATGAATCTCATTACCGTAGTGTGGGTAATACCATTACCCTCACTACGGAAGTGGGATTTTTGGCTAAGAATCATATTCTGGATAAGCAGCCGGAGCCTATTGTTATCAAGGCTTTACCATCCTCGATAACCGTAGACCTTTGCTGTGTCCAATCAGAGCAATGTGCATTTATAAATGTCAAACAGATTTTATTAGAAAGGGAAGAAAACGTTTCTTTTTTTCATTCCTAACAGAAAAGATATTTCTGTTCATTCTGTCTCTAGATGGATTCAGTTGGCAATATGCATTGCCTACGAAAATCTGTCTTCGGATCAACGTTCTGTTAATAAGATTTCAGCGCACGAGGTTAGAGCACTGTCCACTTCATGGACTTATTCTAACAGTATAGCCATTACTGATCTCATGAAGACTGCTTACCGGACACAGCCCTCTTCATTCCATCTCTGGTGACCTTAGATCTTTGGGTCCTCTTTCTGTTGCTCAGAATGCTGTCCACTGATGTTACATCTATAAGTTCTTTAGGCAGTCTGCTCCAGTACTGATGCTGTCCCGCTGCCCACTTTCGTTTTGTGGAATTTTACCTCAGAACAGGGGGGGGGGGGGGTATGGTTTTTCCCTTATGATTATCTAGCTTTATAGTGAAAAGCAAGGGAATACCTCCTCCAGTGACATTAGTCTTGCATCAGTTCTGGGGTGGTTTTAAGGTGTAGCTCGGTGTGAAGCAGTAACTATGTCTCATTTATGTACTGTTTTTTAAAGTGTAGCTCACTGTGAAGCATTTGTATGTTACGTGTCAAACGAGCGTTAATATACAATCCTTGGACACTTTTTAATGAATATAAAGAGTCTCATTCTCTGGACTATCTTTATATATTGGTTTTCCTTCACCGAATTAGCATAACGGGTTATGCTGGCATCAAATGGAGAATTATATATTATGTAATACTCAATTACATTGTTGGTGTTATGCCTTTCTCTTTTCTCGTTTGACATTATTTTTTAGCTTTTGAATACGATAACCATGGAAAATGGATATTATTGGTAATAGAGGAAATTTTTCAATATGCCAAAAAGTTGACGGAGCGAACTGGTATGGCTTCAGTATTGAGTATGAGACCCATTACTGTTAATTACAATGCCTTCTCATGCTCAGAATCAGGTTCCTGGTGGCCCTTTGTGGGATGTTGTTCCATTCTTGGACCAGCATGGCACCAAGCTCCTGGATACTTCTTGGCTAGACTGGATGGGCTGAAATTGCAAGCTGCAACTCATTCCAGAAATGTTCGATGGATTGAGGTCAGGGGATCTTGCTGGCCAGTCCATACGTTCAATCCTCTCCCTCTGTCGGTACTCCCCGACAGCATGGGCAACATGAGGACGGGCATTATCATCCATCAGAATGAATCTATCACCCACTGCACCTGCATACAATCTGACGTGGACATCCAGGATCTCATCAATATACCATTGTGCAGTCAATGTACCACGTTCAAGAACACAGAGCTCTGTACGTCCTTCCCAGCTGATGTCGCGCCATGATTGACCCTCAACCATAGCGGTCATGCTCAGCAATGTTGGCTGCATGGAATCGTTCTCCTGGTCTTCTCCATACCATAGAATGCCTACTATCTGTGTGGTCTAGGCAGTACATAGACTCATCTGTAAAAACGACAGGTCGCCAATCTTCTCTGGTCCATCCGCTGTGGTCCATGGCCCATTCATATCATGCCTGGTGGTGGTTCTGGGACCGTGGAATGTGAATACATGTTCTTTTCGATCGGAGACCACCTTCGTGCAACCTTGCCCGGACAGTCTGCGTCGAAACATTTACCCCGGATGCATACTGAAGGTCACTGCGAAGCTGGGTTGCTGTGGCAAAGCGGTTCCTACGGGCCTGAATGATCAAAAACCGGTCTTCAGCTGCAGATGTTGCCCTGCCTCTGCCACCACCATGCTGTATTACTGGTGTGCCAAACTGCTGGAGCACACCAAGGGCTTCACCAACCTGACGATGGGTAGCCCCTTGCTCCACCATCCCTACAGCCCGCCACATTTCTGCTTCAGACAAACGTCTTCTTACATTTGCATTTGCCATATTCAATCATTAAATCACAAGGGTTTGTGTTGAAATGAAGATTGAATACCCTACACATGTCATGTACATGTAGACAGTACATGAAAACATCATAAAAATCAAGGGGTACATGCCTTCCATGACTGTCACGAAAAGTCTGCCTGTCAAGAGAGCTAATGTAAACACTGGGGACCATCTCAAGACATTCCTCAGTCATATCCACCAAAAATATCACAAATATGTCACAAGCAAATTTCACAATGATGTGTCAAATATTTGGTGCTTAGCAAACTTTGAGTAGTATATATAATTCCTATCTTCTCCTATTCTCCTGTAGGAGCTATCCTTTACTGAAGTAATTGTGAGATTGGATTTTCCTTTAAGTCCTAGGCCGTCCAGCCTTTTTACGATTCAGCTAGTCTGGGCCATTGGTTGTTGTATAAAAATATGATAAATTTTAAGTAAATTTGTATATTTTTTAAACTTACCAATAGCCCAGACAGGTAAGTCCCTCCCATTAATGGGCACTCATACCTCCCCGCTGTTTATAACATTTAACAGGCATCTGTAGAAAGAATGATGGTTGGCGCCAATTTTGGTACCTTCCTGGATACTGTGCATGCACAGATATCAAAAGTATGGCGGACCATCTAGGACTTAATTTTTTCAGTTTTTCATGCAAATTTGGGGGATTGGGGGGCAAGATTTGTGTTTGCCCTGGATTAATTTGAGTTAGCACCAGTTAGTCTGGGCCATTGGTAAGTATATAAAATATACAAATTACTTAAAATTATAATTTTCTGAGTTTTGTATTGCATTTTGGTAAAAATATTGTTTTCGTACTTTATTTCTGGTGCACTGAAGCAAATAATTTGATAAACAAAAATTTGTTTGAGCTGTGAGAAGTATGTTTTTTAGACAATTTTTTCTGATTTTTTATGGAAGGGATAGTGACTTTTTTCCCTTCAAACTTTTTTGTCAAGTTGTGTTAACAACCGAGACCTATGGTTTGACGATGGTCAGTATGCGCCCAGGCAGGCATCTGGGTATTCCTGCACTGTTACTGCAATAACTTGAACAAAAGTACTCCGATTTGACTAATATTTGCCATACAGGTCTTTTGCAATAACATCTCAAACAAGTTTGAAAACTGGCCCAGTCTGAATTTTTGTTACTGAGTTATGGGCCTTAATTAGTCAATTTTTGCTATAAATTGAACAAACATTCTCCGATTTAACTAATATTTGCCATACAGGTCTTTTGCAATAATATCTCATGCAAACATCTGCATGAAATTGATCTTTTAGAGCCTATCCAGTCTGCATACAGAGCCAATCACAGTACAGAGACAGCTTTACTGCGAGTCAACAACGACATTGTTAAATCAGTGTCTGAGGGTAAGGCTGTACTGCTTGTTCTCTTGGATTTGTCAGCAGCATTCGACACAGTCGACTCTGATATTCTTTTGCAGACATTGACACAGCATGGCATATGTGGAACTGTCTTATCATGGTTTGCATCATATCCAGAAGGTCGCAGTCAACAAATATATATCAACAAGACCAGTTCAGAAAGCAAGATGTTAAAGTGTGGTGTTCCTCAGGGCTCAGTTCCTGGTCCACTTTTGTTTACTCTGTACACTTCTTCTCTGGGTCGTCTTCTTAAAAGGCATGGCATATCATATCATCTGTATGCTGATGATACCCAACTGTACATTACATTTAATTCATCTCTTCAAAGTGACTCAATCACTGCAGTCAGCAACATGGAAACTTGCATAAATCTGGTGCGGGAATGGATGATAGATTTTAAACTGAAAATGAATGACTCTAAAACAGAATTCTTGGTGATATCCAGGGTTTTCATCTCAGAATGCCTGAATTGCCTACACCAACTGTTACATCAATTCAGGTTGGAAACAACATCACCATGAAAAGTGAATCGGCCAGGAATATTGGACTGATTATGGACTCAAATTTAAAGCTAGACATCCATATCAATAAAATATGTCAAAAATGTTACTGGCAGCTTCGGAATATTGGAAGACTGAGAACTTATCTTAACCAGTCAGCACTTGACTTGCATTCCTTCATCACCTCACAACTAGACTATTGTAATTCAGTGTTAGTGGGGCTGCCGCAGTATTTGATTCAGAAGCTTCAAAAAGTTCAGAATATTGCTGCTAGGATAATTACTGGTACCAAATGCTCTGAACACATAACACCTGTTTTAAGACAATTACATTGGCTTCCAGTTAAACAGAGGATTGATTTCAAAATATTGATCTTAGTATTCAAATGTATCCACAAACTGGCTCCAGTTTACATGCAAGAGCTCATCACTGTATACACTCCATCACGCAGTCTGAGATCTAATGATCAAATTCAACTAGTCATACCTTTTAGCAGATCTAATCTAGCTAATGATCGTGTGTTGTCCATCGTGGGTCCAAGATTGTGGAATGCGTTGCCTATTAGTGTCAGAAATTCAGAAACTATCAACATCTTCAAGAGAAATCTTAAAACTTTCCTATTTACTGAAGCATTCTCCTGAACCTCCCAAGAGGAAACTGAAACATGTGACTCTTTATTTTCAGAAAAGTGTATTTTATTTCTGTGAAGCGTTTTAGGGCACTCTTCGTGGTTTTACGCTTTTACAAAATCAATTATTATTATTATTATTATTAAGTTCAAAAACTGGTCCAGCTTGATTTTTCGTAACTGAGTTATGGGCTTTAATTAGTTATTTTTTATGAATTTTGAGCTTGTTAGTGCAATAACTTGAACAAATGTTCTCCGATTTGACTAGTATTTGCCATACATGTCTTTTGCAATAATATCTCAAACAGGTTTTAAAACTTAATTAATTTTTACAAATTCTGAACTTATTAGCATTATACCTTGAACAAAGGTTATGGACATGCAACGCTCTCCGATTGCTGCCACAACTCAACGCCTGCATCTCCGATGAGCACCTTTTGTTTGATTATTCTTTTGATTATTTGTCATTAATTTCATAATTAAAAGAACACATGGTCATAGACAGCACCATTAACAGCGATGTTTTGAGCAGCTATTTCACCCCTATTTCAGATTGTAATAATCACCACTGTTGATCAGAAGCTTCAAAATAAAACAGGAAATAATGTTGGTCTTGAAAATGATAAATCAAACTTTTTGGGTGCACTTACATGTGCCATGTAAGTTGTTTTTATTGTATTTATGAATTTTTGAATATTTAATTTGTTATTATTATTTTTTTTTTATTTATTGTTTTTTTTTTGGTGGGGGGATTGGAGAGAGAGGGGGGGGGGGGTGGTAGGGTTGAGCATGTTATTGTCATATTCATGCAGCTATGGCCATGATGTCCAACATGGAAACCATTACAGAAAGAATTGATTTTTTGGAAGGTTTTTTGGGGAGTCAAATACCAACTCTTACCTCCACCCATTGTATGTTCCAAACTGGGTAAACACACCCTGTACGCATCCATTGGAAATGCATTAAAAACACGCCCTATTGTCTTCATAAAAAATTTAAGACTAAGGCTTGTGAGCAAGGGCGGCACTACAGGAGGGGGTTGACTCTCTTAAAACAGTCCTTTATCCCACTTCCCTCCCTCCCTCACAAACCTACCTTCTTGAGTGTCCAAGACCTCCCTCCCCCCCCCATGCCCCCCTCCCCCCCCCCCCAAAAAAAAATGGAAATTTGAAACCACAATGCTGTTCAATTACCCACTCACCCTTCTCCCCCTCATTCACAAAGTTTTTATACCCCCTGCAATGAGTTGTGGGGATGGGGGGGGGGGGGGGTATACTAGAATCCCCTTGTCTTGTTTACATTTTACTACTTATGTGCCTAGCATTTGTCATAAATGGATATTTATGTGGCTATCCACGTAACCGAAATTTTCTAGGCATGTAAAAATCATCTATGTGACTAAATAAGACACTTTACATCATAGTCACATTAAAGGTTGGAATAGTGATGTCCAAATTTTTGGACATTCATCCATTGGCAGCCACAAAATTGATAGCCTCTTAAAAGTTGAGAAGCCACTTAAAAATATAAGACTCATAAAATTATATATGGACAGCCACATAAAAGTTGGGAAGCCACTTAAAATATTTGGACAGCCATATAAAAGTTTGGAAGCCACTTAAAAATATAAGCCACATAAGATATATATGCACATGGGCACATAAATGGCCATTTCTTAGTAGAAAAGCCACATAATTGGCAGCCACATAATTAAATAGCCGCATAAAATTTGAGAAACCACTTAAAAATGTAAGCCACTTAAAACATGAATGGACATTGGACACATAAATAGCCAAAAAGGCCACATAATCTTGAAAAACCACTTAAAAATATAAGCCACTTAACTACTTGCATCCACATAATTGAGAGCCTCATATTTACTCCGATGTTAGTATGTCTGGTGATTTTCTTGGACATTTAAGGACCAATCTGCTCGAAGCTTGGCATGAATGTTCACCACCATGGGAACCCTGTGCACCTGCGATTATAGTTTTGGTTGGATTGTTTTTGCCAGAATATGCCCCTTTTCGACTTGAAAAACCAGGCATAGATTTTTGTTCAGAGATTTTGTCAGATGTTTATGGGTCGATTCCTTTGAAATTTGAGATGGATGTTTACTACCATGGGAACTTGTGCACCTGTGATTATAGTTTTGATCAGACCTTTTTGCCAGAGTTATGCCCCTTTTTCATCTTGGAAGGTCTGAATTTTGCCCGGAGATTTTCTCTGATGTTTACGGGTCGTTTCCTTTGAAACTTGGTATGGATCAGGGTTCATATGGATCCTTTAAGGTGCTTGAAAGTGCTTGAATTAAAAAAATCAAATTCCAGGGCCTGGAAAGTGCTTGAAAATCATGTCTTCAGTAGTAAAGTCCTGGAAATTGCTTGAAAAATATGTAGTGTCAATAATCTAGCGTGTTTGTGAAAAAGCATTGCTGTAATAACTTGCGTAATTGGATAGGTTGACACTGCATAAAATTGGTGTTTTTGTCATAAAAAAACAGAGCCAGCCTCCTTTATCGTGCATCTGGCATTCCCGGTATTATTCAGCCCTTTACGTGACTGTTTATACAATATAAATAACTTTTCCCGCATAACACAAATACTGTCCAATCAGAGCTCTGCTCTCATGCAACATTCGTTGCATTAGGTAATCAAGTCGCAGCTTTTATTCTCGCCGATAATGTGACCTGGATAACTAACTAACAATACATTTGTGTTACTGGGTGAAGTTATTGTACAGCTATGCCCGGAATGCCCAGAAAATGTAAATTCAATGCGGAATGGCTGCAAATGGAGAAATTAAAAGCATGGCTAGAAAAGCATGGCTAGAAACGGTGCCACGTGTAAATGAAGCCTGATGTGGACTTTGTAAAAACAAACTTCGACATTGGCAGTGTGGCAGAATCGGCTTGAAAGAAGCACAATGAACGTATAAAAATGTCCAAAAGTTATGCTTATGGAACATCGGTGAAATAGGGTCAGCATTATGTTATCAAAAGGTCCTGGAAAGGTCCTGGAAGATGCTTGGAAAAAGTCCTGGAATTTTTTTTCTCAAGGGTGTATGAACCCTGATGGATGCTCACTACTAGGGGATCCTGTGCACTTGCCATTATACTTTCGATCAGATTTTTGTTGCCAGAGTTATGCCCCTTTTCATCTCAGAATGCCTGAATTGCCTTTAATTTTGTCCGGAGATTTTCTCGGAGACTTATGGGCCGATTCCTTTTAAACTTGGAAAAGATGTTGACTACCATGGGAACCTGTGCACCTGCAATTATAGTTTTTATGAGACTTTTTTTGCCAGAGTTATGCCCCTTTTCATCTTAGAATGCCTGAATTTTGTCCGGAGATTTTCTCAGATGTTTATGGGTCAAGTCCCGTGAAACGTGGTATAGATGTTCAATATCATGGGAACCTGTGCACCTGCACGTATAGTGTCGATAGAACTTTTTTTACCAGAGTTGTGCCCCTTTTCATCTTAGTATATTCATGGCATCGAGGGGTATGGACAGTCCCATCTGGGACAGTAACACCTCTACTTTTGGTTTATTTGTCAGCAGATCTGAAGGAGGTGTATGACCAGAATAAATCAACAGTCAACAGGCAACGTAAACAAAGAAGAAAAAGAAATTTTTTATTTTTGGGGGTGGGTTGAGAATCTTTTTAAGTCACTTTTAGTGAAGGAAAATTCACTTATGTAATCTTTGGAGGCAATTCAGATGAGGACACTCTCTAACCTCCATATCGCCAAATCCTGAGGAATCTTGGCAAATCACTCAAGAAGTGGGATTTCCACTCATGCAAGTTCAAAGAAAAAGCACAAGTGCATAGCTTATTTCAGCAACTGGACCATTGGGTTTGTTGGAAGCAATGTATTGTTGAAACCGTTTCTTCAGAATTTCACTGCTGAGCTCACAGTTATTTTCTGCTCAGAAATTTCACTCCCTGGGTGTTTCTGTATGAAACCACTCTTCTCATCCTGGAGCTGAAATTTTGTCAGTGTACAGGTTGTAGGATAACCATAATCAAAATTAGATCATCTACAGTATGTTCATTTTGAACTCAAAGTGATGGACCAAAATGCAAATGTTCAAAACCACCTTGGAGATGAGCTGACTTGGGCTTCTCCAGACACATGTTATTTGATCATTGGGAAAGTCTGAAAAGCCTTGGTGGAAAAATAATACTTTCAATATGTTGTTTCAAAGGTTTTGGTGAATAAATACTTGAAACACTCTTTTGTTTTCAGTCATTTGAATACATTCTGTTTAATTCATTATTCCAGTAAATAGAGACATCAGTCTGAATATCAGTTTATCCCAAACAACCATGTGTTGACTGAAACCATATGGTTAACTGGTTGAGTGCTAGAAGTCACTATCAGGTCTTTCAGAAAAATGAGGGTACCAGAGCAAAAGCCAGTATTTTTCTTGTTCATGTTTCATATTCAGTCAAATGCAAATAATATTTTGTTTATAATCATTTGTTGTATTACAAATTATTGGAGAGTGCCTGTGGGCACTCTCCAATAATTTTTATTAAAATAAAGTTGGAATAACAAAATCACAACTCCATAAATAATCTAGCCCTCAACCAGTTAACCACATTTGAAGTTTTCCCCTATTTCTAGTGGTGGTTGGTATGCGATATTTTTATACTGTACCAATGACCCAGACTTAGCTGGTGCTAACTCCACAAAAAACCAGGGCCAAACACAAATTTTGCCCCCCAATCCCCAAAATTTGCATCCAAAACAAAAAGAAATCATGTCCTAAAGGACCTCCATAGTACGACTCTACTGCGCATGCGCAGTGACGCAGTCGTCCCGAAATTGGCGCCAAATATCATTCTCTGTTTGGCCCTTCATCAGTCAACATCTCACTGATCTTTGTGCTTGTAAATCTCAGTTTAAAGGATGCCAGACACGTAATTCTTGGAGAAAATGTGATTCTAAGGAGGATAGAAGGAGGAGAGGAAAAAAGAAGTGGCAAAAAATAATCAGGGCTGTACTTAAAATTTTTTGTTGAAATTATGTTAAGTTGCCTATTTTCGAGGCAAACGCCTCTTGTTGTCATTCTTGCTAATTGTTGCACTGCTTATTCAGTGTTTCCTCTCCCCTAACCTTCTAAAGTCCCCCCTTGCAATTCTCCCATGCTTTTGGCATATTTTTGAAAAGTTTCATTTCTAAAAATTCCCTGGGAGAGTTGCTTGGTTACAGAATGTTTTCTGTTATTTTCCCCATAGTTACGTTTTCACCCATGGGTGTATAACGTTTGTGTTCTGCATCTTCCATCTGATGTTCTGCAGATTCTCCCCTGGGAGTCTCTGTTTTGCATCAGATAGAGTGTAATTGATGACTGATTCCGGGCCAGTTTTTTCAGTGCCTGGAGTCATGTTTTCTTCTGTGTTTACACTGTTTGTTTTCATTGGCAACAGCCTTTTTTGAGGGGGGCTGTTTGCCTTTGAGGTAGTTTATCTCATTATAAGATACATTTATATTATCCGAAAGTGTCTCATTAATTATTTTATATAATTTTAAAATTTTTGACCACACTTTGCCATCGGATCCATCGGGGCTCAACGTTACTTTTCAGCAACTTGGGCTTCTCTGAAAAAATATTTTTTCAAAATTATTTTGTTTTGCAATTGTTTTTTCATTTATTAATGGATCATGTTATTATGTATCTTTGTATCAGGGGTTTTTGCGAGTAACTAGGACTTACTGTTGTTCTTTCACAATGAAGGGAACTTGTTCAAATTGTAATAGGAAGAAATCTTCCTCTGACTTTCATGATTATTGCATTAATTGTAGTCAGTGTTCTCGCATTAATCCCTGTCCTGTATGTGAACATTGGGATGAGAAACATTGGAAACGTGTGTCACGATATGTTGTTTCTGGAGAAAGAGCGATGCCGGCTCTTTCTCCACAAGGTCACTCTACTCTCTCAGTTTCTATTTCAGAGGAACCAGAACAGGGTGATGTTTCCATGTTATCTTCTTCAAGTGTGCGTCCGTCGTCACAATTAAATAAGAGCTAGCGGCAAAAGTGCTCATGGAGATTAGACAAATGTCGTCCGCTAGCTCGCCCGGTGTAGCGTCCATTCACCGAATGGTTCGGCAGCCGGGTTCGTCCGATGCGGTCCAAGAGGAAATTTTGGGTGATGCGAGCACTATAAAAATAATAGATGCACACCCAGTGACGGCGGATAGTGAACGAGAACGGAGGAAGCCTTTTAGTCCGGTTCCTAGCTCGTCCAGGTCCAGCCGGGCCGCGAGCGAGAGAGGCCCCTCTCTCGTACAACAACATCTGGGACCAGATGTTGTGGTACAAAATGTGTCTTTAGCGGAGCATACGTCCGTCGCTCGGGACGCTCCGTTGTATAAGCAGTCCGCAGAGACTGTTAAGGCTTCCTCTTCTCGTCGGCGCACACGACCGCACCTTGGCTGCGTGACCTCCGATATTTTGCCAGCTTCGCCGATGAAGGATTCTTCGGCGACCAGGTCACACCATCCGGCAGCCAGGGATTCGAGACCGATGGACTCCGGACGTTCGCATAGGAAAAGTATGCGGGAGCCATCTGATGCGGAGCTGCCCTCGGCGAAGCAGCGAAAGACCGCTCCTCCGCAGGTCTCGACGTCGGACATTCTAGTGCAGATAGCACAGCTTATCGCAGCATCCCAGCAGCCGACAGAAACGGTGTCGGATCGAGAATTATCCGACGGCGCTGGGTCGGTACGCTCCGCCGAAGCATCGGGGGCGGACGACCGGGAACATCGGGAGGTCCGACCGGATGGTGAAAGGGATACGGATGAATTGGAGCTATCCCTTTCGGAACAACACAAAGCTGCCGTGGACTTCATCCGGCACTTTCTTCCTCAAGTTGTTCCGTCGGGCCAGACTGCTGCGCTTCCGGACAGGAGAATTATAGCGTCATTGGACTCTGATTTTTTCGAGCGGTTCAGGGACATCGCTCCCGAGTTTCCGTCGCAGTCCAATAATGTTGCAAGAACATTTGAATTATTGAACGACGCTATTTTTAAACTTGCTTCCAGGACGGGGAAAGCAAGCTTCTTGTCCGCAAATACTCTCAACCTGCCTTTCATTAATGCAAGGAATAAATTCGACACGGCAGGTCAGGGTATACCGAGAGTTCCTCTGCGTATGGACGACGAGGCGGAAGACTTAGAGCTATCATTACCGTCGTCAGCTTCTATTCCAACCGCAGTGTTGGAAACAGCTATTGCGTCTAACAGAGCCAATTTAGATGCCTTATCTTACGCAGATCACCTTACTAAGGCGTTATCACTGCGTCTTCAAGGGGAAGAGTTTCAGGATATACAATCCTCCTTAAGACTTCTTTCAAGGGCAGTAGCTTATTCCACGTGTAACTCCGCCCTTTCAGTGGCAAATCTGGAGTTGGTTAGACGTGACGCAGCCCTGTCTACATCCACACTAGTGGATTCTAAGGTGAAGAACTCTCTTAGAGTCGCTTCGGTCTCAGGAGATCTTCTCTTTGACGGCAAGCTTTCCGCTATTTATGATAATATTAAAAAGAAAGCTAGTGATTCTCTGTTGTTTAGATCCGCTCCTAAAAGGTCGGATACAGCAGACACGAATAAGGCGGGCACTTCTGGGTCTTATCCGCCCAAGAGAGGTTCCTATAGAGGTTCCGGTGCGTCCTCTAGCTCTTATTCGAGAGACCGTCAGGATAGTGACTCTCGTTCGGGACGTCCTTCAGGCCGGGACAATCGGTCGGACGCCCCGAGGTCGACGAGGCGAGGTGCGGGTCGTGGAAGACGTGGTTTCTCCTACCGCAGGCCTCGCAGATCCAGGAGGTGATGGCTCAAACCTCTATCGCGTTCCGGTTGGCGGAAGGTTGTCGAGTTTTTCTCAAGAGTGGGCGTCGATTACGGACGACCCGTGGGTGAGAGGAGTGACTTCGGAAGGTCTAAAGATATCCTTCAAACGAAAGCCTCCATTAACTCGAAGTCCAAAGTGGACTCATCTTCCGTCAAACCCTCAGAAAAGAGACGCTCTGCTATCAGAGGTGCAGTCTCTTTTAATGAAGAACGCGGTAGAGGTCGTAGAAAACCAGGAATCGCTGGGATTCTACAGCCATCTGTTTCTGGTTCCGAAACCAGACGGCTCGTTCCGTCCAGTCATAGATTTGAGCTGGATAAACAAGCTGATCATCGCTCCGAAGTTTTATATGGAGACGATTCGATCGGTCAGAGCGAGTATTCGGGTGAACGATTATGCAACGAGCATAGATCTCAAAGATGCGTACTTTCACGTCATGGTACATCCGACATTCCGAAAGTATCTACGCTTCGCAGTCCTAGGAGTAGTGTATCAGTTCCGGGCCATGTGCTTCGGATTGAATCTAGCACCCTGGGCTTTCACTCGGGTAATGAACTCGGTAATGATCTACTTCCGAGCTCATTCGTCTGCGGTAACGTCGGCCTACCTGGACGACATTCTTCAGAGGTACGGCAACGAGTTAACGCTTCAGAACGATGTTCAGAATCTTCTTCTATTGCTCCGACGTCTCGGTTTCATAGTAAACGAGGAGAAGTCGGATCTGGTGCCGTCCAAGTCATTCACTCATCTGGGAATGAGCTTCGAGACGCACAACAATCTCGTTCGTCTGCCGTTAACCAGAGCGAAATTAGTCAGTTGTTACGCTCGCTATTGTCTGAATACAGACAAAGTCACGGCGAGAGAATTTATGAGACTGATAGGTCTGTGCGGAGCCGCCGCGGATCTCATTCCGATGGGACGGCTACGCACACGGCCTCTTCAAATTTTCCTGACTCAGAATTGGAGTGTGAAAATTCATTCGCTCGATGTAGACGTTCTCTTGTCAGATCAAGTGAAACAAGAGATTCAGACTTGGGCAAACATTCAGTGGTTAACTCAAGGAGTTCCGCTGCAGTTGCCGGATCCGAGTTTTACCATTATGACGGATGCCAGTCAAACAGGTTGGGGTGCATCATTAATCCCAACGGATTCGAGATGCCAGGGTCTTTGGGATCCGCAATTCCTCTGCAAGCACATAAACATCAAGGAAATGATGTCAATTTGGCTTGCGTTACGTCACTGGATGGACATTATTCACGATGCTCATGTCCAAATCCTATCCGACAATACGACAGTAGTGGCGTATATACGGAATCAGGGAGGCACTCATTCAGTTCCGTTGTTCAATCTAGCGGAAAGAATCCTTCTGTTTGCGTTGGAACATCACGTTCTTCTTTCGGTCCGTCACATACCGGGTCGTCTGAATGTGCTAGCAGACTCCCTTTCACGAAAGGGTCGCTTGTTGTCGTCGGAGTGGACTCTCAACAAACAAGTATTCAATCAGATTTGCTACCAATGGGAACGGCCAATGATAGACTTATTTGCGACACATCTCAACAGTCAGTTGCAGACGTATGTGTCCCCGTGTCCGGATCCAAGAGCATTTGCAGTAGACGCTCTATCGATCCCTTGGGACGGAATGATAGGATATGCGTATCCTCCAGCGCCGTTAATTCAACAAGTATTGCTAAAGATAAAACAATCTCAATGCAAGATTCTGTTGGTAGCATCTCTGTCGCCACAGAGACCGTGGATAAATCTACTCAGGTGTCTGTTGTGGGACCTACCGCGGAAGCTCCCTCCACGAGAGGATCTTCTTTGGCAGGGGAAATCGCGCCAACTACATCACAACCCGCAAGGTCTCAACCTTCACGTTTTTCCGTTGTGCGGTCCTTCTTGCATGGCAAGCACTTTACAGGACGAGCAGTGGACGCGATTTCTAACTGTAGGAGGACCTCCTCTTCGCTAAACTATGCGGCTAAGTGGAAGGTTTTCCGTCGTTGGTGTAGGGATCATTCTGTTGATGTATTTGATCCCTCTATACCAGACATTGCTAACTTTCTAGTATACTTGTTTGACGAAATCAAACTGCAACCTGTTACTATAAAGGGTTATAGATCTATGTTATCTGATACCTATGCACATCATGATAGTTTACAAATTGGATCTAATGTCTCTTTATCGAAATTGGTTAGAAACTTTTCGATAAATAGACCCAGAACTCTCAGATTAATTCCTAAGTGGAATTTAGCTTGGGTTCTCCTTAAATTGAAGGAAAAGCCATTTGAACCTCTTGGGACAGTAGATTTCAAATTCTTATCTTATAAGACTGCTTTTCTCTTAGCTTTCTCTTCTGCCAGAAGAGTCAGTGAGCTTCATGCACTATCGGTGGATGATTCTCATTATCATAGTGTTGGGAACACTATCACCTTCACTACTAATGTCGGTTTTTTAGCTAAGAATCAGGCTCCTAATAAATATCCGGAACCTATTGTTATTAAGGCTCTTCCGTCTTCAGACGGGCGTAGGCCTTTACTCTGTCCTGTTAGAGCACTACGTATCTATAAACAGAGATCTCAGTTCATCAGAAAGGGACGGAAACGTTTCTTTCTGTCTTTGATGCCTAATAGAAAGGACATTTCAGTCTATTCTATTGCTAGATGGATTCAGTTAACTATCCGTACTGCATATGAAGATTTATCTTCTTCTCAGCAGTCTGTGCTTAAGATTTCTGCTCATGAAGTAAGAGCTCTTTCTACTTCCTGGGCTTATGCTAATAGTGTTGCTATTACAGATTTAATGAAGGCTGCTTATTGGTCTCAGCCATCCACATTTACTAATTTTTATCTCAGAAATATTGGGTCCATTTCTGGAGACCTGCATTGTTTAGGTCCGTTATCTGTTGCTCAGAATGTCGTCCACTAAACAGTTGCAACTATAGTTATGCAGGCTTTCTGTTCCGGCAGTGACTCCGTCCGGCTGCCCTCTTCGCTCTGGGCTATTTGACCCAGGGCAAGGGGAAGGGGGGGGGGGGGGGCGGGTGTTCCCTTAGGTCACCTGCTTTATAGTGAAAAGCAAGGGAATGCCTCCTCCAAGACAGTATTTCTGAGTCGCTTCCGGGATGGTTTTAAAGTGTAATATTAATGTTTAATTTCATTCATGTCTTATTTTTAAAGTGTAGCTCGGTGTGAAGCATTTGTATATGTCAAGTGTCAAACGGGCTTTAATATACAATACTCGGACACTTTTAAATGATTATAAAGAGTCTCAATTCTCTGGACTACTTTATTTTTTGGCTTGCTTTAAAAATAATTAGTATAAGGGTTATACTGGATGTTAATAGAGAACATGAATGTTATTGTGCTCAATTATTAAGGGTAGTGTATCTTTCTAATTTAAATATTAAATAAGAAAGATACATGTAAAGCCTAATACTCCTTTTCTCCTTAAGGGGTTACCTCTTTATTTTATAATTGAGCTTATTGGATTTTCCTCTATGTCCTAGGCCCTCCAGCCTGTTTACTATTCAGCTAAGTCTGGGTCATTGGTACAGTATAAAAATGTTAAAAAATTTATAGTAATTTATATATTTTTTATACTTACCAATGACCCAGACGGGGATGGCCCTCCCTGAGTTGGGAACTCTTGCCTCCCCGCTGAGTACATAGCGCTGACCAGGCACTGCCAGTAAGAATGATATTTGGCGCCAATTTCGGGACGACTGCGTCACTGCGCATGCGCAGTAGAGTCGTACTATGGAGGTCCTTTAGGACATGATTTCTTTTTGTTTTGGATGCAAATTTTGGGGATTGGGGGGCAAAATTTGTGTTTGGCCCTGGTTTTTTGTGGAGTTAGCACCAGCTAAGTCTGGGTCATTGGTAAGTATAAAAAATATATAAATTACTATAAATTTTTTAACTTTTCAGTTGATCAACAAAATACATTAATTTAGTACCTTCAGAAATGAGTTCTCACTGCTTCAGTTCCTTTTCTAACGTATGGCACCAAACAGTGATGCTGTTCTTGGAAAGTTTTCTCTGGATGTTTCCAAAAAATAAATTGTTGAGGGCTGGTAGAATTTGTTAACCCTTTAACCAGCGTAACGGCCAAAACTGCCAGCGCTAATTAATTTTCATTTTTTGTCTCAAAAACATAGGCTATGATCCCTCTTTGGAACAAGCTCATCAAGCTCGTTCCAATGAGGGGTCATAACCTATGCTTTTGAGACAAAAAATGAAAAAAATTAGTTATTCAAGGATTTTGTTTGCAAGTGTCGTCTGCTTTTCATGTTAGTTAAAGGGTTAAGAGAGAACCTTAGGCATTCTGAGCTATTGTATTCTGATTAAAGTTCTCCTGCATTTCATTAAGACTAGTTCTATTGATGAAGTCACTAATTTTTGTCATTGTAATAAGGTAGAACTGTGGGTGCATATCAGCGGTATGGAACTCAGGGAAGGGCTATGAGAAATTTTAGGCCTAGTAACTGACCACACTCAAATTTTGTAAGTTCCTTCCATGCAGGTCTTCATCATTACTTTGTTTTTTTCACACATGAGTTGTCCCTTACACAACGAATGGGACAGATGGGACATAGGGAGATCACCACAATATCCCTGCTTTTTAAAAAAAATTTGGGGATAAAAAGTCTCAGAAATGTTTTCCCTCTTGCATCTTTGTTCATTATGCTTGGTAACTAAATGTAATAGGCATTACTGATCTCCATTTGAATGACTGACTGTGTGTGATGCATTATGCAAGTCCTAGCTACTCCCCTGCCAAGTAGGGAGAGTGCTGTTGACTTATAGCAGTTGCAAATCAATGTCCATGCCCCCCACCCTCCTCCCACCTACCTGTCCCCCATAAAAATTATGCCCTCCTGGACATCTGGGCCCCGCAAAATTGTTAATGGTGTCTTATACTTCTGGAGGAGGGAGGTGGGTGGGGGTGTCAGATGTCATTGATATAGTAATCAGCAGGTGGGGGGGGGGGGGGGGGCTGGTCCAAACTCGATATAATTCAGAGCAAATTTTAAACCCCCCAATCTCCATACTTTTGTTAACTGTGCATGCACGGTAACCAGGAAGGTACCGAAATTGGTGCCAAGCATCATTCTTTGTTTGGCCCTAAGTCAGTGCACAATGATCTGACAACTGTGCTTTAAATCTCCTTTTTTGAGGATGCCAGGCACAAATCAATGAAAGAATTGGTGGATTCAAGGCTATAAATGGATGATGGAAGTGAATAACGGTGGTTTCAAATGTTCAGGGCTGTAACTTTATAATAATCATAAAAATTATTTCATGTTTCCCATTGTCGGTACATGTGCCTGACGTCATCATTCTTGCTAATGATTTACCTACTGTTTTTCCTTCCCTATCCTTCCATGAACCCCTCCTGTTAAACTCCTAAGCTTTTTGGCTGTTTTTTATTGAAATTTTTTATTAAATTTCTTGGGATTTTAACGTGTGTTACAGAATGTTTATTCTATTCATCCCCATTGTTACGTCCTCACCCTAGGGGTGTTGGGTCATTTTGATCTTGATCTTCTATGCTATGTATCGTTTTTTCTTTGTATGAAGATCTAGCTTTCCATCTGGTAGCATTTAAATTGGTTACTGACTTTGGGCCTTTTTGTGTGCCTGTTGTCTTGTTTCGGTTTGTTTCTATTGGCGTTGTTGACATTTGGCAACGCCCTTAACATGTAGTATTTAATATTATAATTCTTTAGAATTACTGTAGGATACATTGATTATGATTCCAGTAGTGTAGCTCCAAAAATTATATATTTTATTGTGGAGTTTGTATGAGATTTCAAAATTTTTTTTATAATTGTTTCAAAATTAATTTGATTGCTGTTATTCATGTATCCTTATCATGTATTTTTGTTGTGGAATTTGTAGGGGTGCTATCAACTCAAGACCTCTTATTTCAGCAACCAGTTCGACTGGTGAAGTGGCCAACCCGGTAGTGGGAGCCATAACACAGGGTAAGTCCGTTGCACTTGTATGGATTCTTGTCCTACTTGTGTACATTGGGATGACAGACATTGGAGACGAGTGTCATGATACGTCGTCGGCATTGAAATTCCTATGCCGGAGCTGTCACTGCAGGATAATTTGAGTTTTTCAGTTTCTCTTTCAGAGGAACAAGAACATGGTGATGGTATTGCGACACCCATCCAAAGTGTGCTACCGTCATCGCACTCTGATGAGCAAATAGAACTGGCTGCTAAGGTGCTCCTTAACATTAAACAGGGAATAAGACCTCTTATTTCAGCAGCCAGTTTGACTGGTGAAGCGGCAAACCTGATAGTGGGAGCCGTAACACAGGGTAAGTCTGTTGCGGTCGAAGGATGTGTAGAATTGGGAAGAGCGAGCACCTCAAAAACTAAAGCTCACCCAGCGACAACAAAAGGGAGGAAGCCTGCAAGTTTCTCTTCTGGAAGTTTCCGCTAGGTCTGATAGACCTTGAACGGGGGAGCCGTCTCTAACCCAGCAACATTTGGGGCCAAATGTTGTTTTGAGAAACTTGGCTGACTCAGAGCTAACATCCACACCTGCCGGTTGGGACGCTCTGTCTAGACTGCATCCATCCGGGGTCGGCTACAGTCACGGCATCTCCCTCAACTTCAGAAAAGCACACGTGACCGCACGCTTGCTACCCGACTTCGGATATCCAGGCAGCTGCGCGAAGACGCACACAGTCTTTGCCCATGAAGTTGGGCCATCCTGTAGCTAGCGATCCGAGGCTTCGTTCATTGGGATGTGCAGAGAAGAGATCTACGTTGGGATCTCCATCCCAGGAGCAGCAAGTGGCAAAAAAAAACAGAAGACTGCTGCTCCTCAAGCCTCTGTAATGGACTTGTCGCAGATTGCGCAACTCATCGCAGCTTCCCAGCAAGTGCAATCGCCGCCTTCTGCAGACTCCAGTGGTGAGCTGTCTGACGGTGCTGGGTCGGTCTGGTCATCTGTACATACAGATGCGGTTGACCAAAATTCTCAGCTGAATCAGTCGGATGGTGAAAGGAACAATGAAGAGGATTACCCTTCCCTTTCGGAACAACATATGGTAGCGATGAATTTCATTCATCAATACTATCCTGACCTTGTTCCACCTGACCAGCAAGCTGCGACTGCTAGGCAGAAACCGCTGTCGTCTCTAGACAGGGATGTTCTTTCTTTCCTGGAATAATTTTGGCAGGTGTCGGAGGCTTCGGCCATGTTAACAGCACCATATTCAACCTAGCAAGTGCCAAGTTTCTTATCTGCATCTTCAATCGATATACCGTTTCCTGGACCACATTATTTTAAAACGGTTGGAGAAGATGCCCCGAGAGCTCCTCTGCATTTGGATGAGCAGACTGGGGATTTAGATATGTACTTGCCTACATCATTCAATTTATGCTTGGACGTGGTGGAATCTTCTATTTCATCTAATAGAACGATTCTGGGTGCTATGTCCTACGCAGACCATATCACCTGGGCTATAGCGCAACGTCTAAATGGAAAGGAATTTGAGGACGTTTGTTCCTCGCTAAGAGTTCTTTCCAGAGCAGTCATATATGCCACGTACCACTCCGCCCTGACAGTGACAAATTTGGAGTTGGTTAGATGTGATGCCCTTGCATCGTCATCAGTTATCAATGACAGGGTGAAAAGCTCTGTCCGAGTCACTCCGGTCTCCGGACACACTCTATTTGACGACAAGCTTTCGTTAGTTTATGAACAAGCTACCAAAAAAGCTTCCAGTGCACTGCTATTGAAATCTGCGTCAAAACAACACGCTTCATCAGCAGGCTGGAGGACGCGAGGTTGTTCCACTTCACAATCATCGAAAGGGAACTCCTCACGAGGGTACAGGAAACCCTCTTAAAGTTACTCCGGAGGTCGTCAATATAGAAACTCGGGAAAGGGGCGCAAGTCTGATCGAGACTATAAGTCAGACGCCCATTGGCCGACGGGACGAGGTTCTTCGCGGGGAAGAGGAAGTTTCTACTCCCACAAGCCTCGCAAGTCGTACAGTTGATGGTCTAGACCTCTGTTGCTTTCCAGTTGGTGGAAGGTTATCAAACTTTGCGAAAAACTGGATGGAAGTCATGGAAGATCAGTAGCTGAGTAATGTAGTCTCGGCAGGCCTGCGGCTATCGAGCAAAGCCCCCACTTACAAGATGTCCACGTTGGACAAATCTTCCGGCGAATCCTTCCAAAAGAGAGTCTCTCCTTGCAGATTTACAGGCTCTCTTATCAAAGAAATCAATAGAGGTTGTTGAGAATCAAAATTCTCCAGGTTTTTACAGTCACCTGTTCCTCATACCAAAGCCAGACGACTCGTTCCGACTGGTGATAGACTTGAGCTGGATAAACAAATTGATCATAGCTCCAAAGTTCTACATGGAAACCATTCGGTCGGTAAGAGCGAGCATTCGAGTGGACGACTATGCGGCAAGCATAGATCTAAAGGACGCCTACTTTCATGTCCTGGTACATCCGGCATTCAGAAAGTACCTGTGTTTTGCTGTGCAAGGAGAGGTTTATCAGTTCAGAGCAATGTGCTTCGGTCTGAACCTAGCTCCTTGGGCTTTCACTCGAATAATGAACTCGGGAATGTCATATTTCCGAGCTCATTCGGCAGTGGTAATGTCTGCTTATTTGGACGACATTCTGCAGAGATAGAGCGACAGAATAATTCTTCAGAACGATGTTCAGAGTCTGCTTGAGTTGTTCTGGCATCTCGGTTTCATAGTAAACGAGAAAAAGTCTGACCTAGCTTCGTCCAAGTCCCTCATTCACTTGGGAATGAGCTTCGAGACTCACAACAATCTGGTTCGTCTGCCGTTACCCAGAGCGAAATTAGTCAGTTGTTATGCTCGCTTTTGTCTAAACTGTCCCGTGGTGACTACGAGGAAGTTTATGTGACTGATGAGGCTGTCCGGAGCGGCTGCGGATATTATTCCAATGAGCCAAGTGCGCATGCGTCCCCTCCAGATATTCTTTACTAAGAACTGGAGTGTGAAGATGCATTCGCTCGAAACCAAGATTGTTTTAACGGACCTAGTAAAACAAAAGGTCCAGATTTGGGCAAATCTTCAGTGGTTGACTCAGGGAGTTCCGCTTCAACTACCGGATCCGACCTTCACGATTATGATGGATGCGAGTCTAACAGGCTGGGGTGCATCCCTAAGTCCCACAGACTTGAAGTGCAGGGTCTTTGGGACCCTCAGTTCCTGGAGAAGCACATAAACATCAAGAAGATGATGTCTATCTGGCTTGCACCACAACATTGGATTACTCAAATAGCGAACGTCCATGTTCAGATTCTGTTGGACAACTCGACGGTAGTAGCTTCTCTCAGGAACCAAGGTTGCACTCATTCAATTCCGTTATGTGAATTAACTGAGAAGATTCTCCTATTCGCTCTGAGTCATTACGTTCATCTCTCAGTCTGTCATATTCCGGGTCGTTTGAATGTACTAGCTGACTCGCTTTCATGAAAAGGTCGCCTGTTACCATTGCAGTGGACTCTCAACAAGTGAGCATTCATTCAGATCTGCTACCAGTGGGATTGTCCGATGATAGATCTTTTTGTGACACACCTGAACAATCTATTACCGACGTTTGTGTCACCATGCCCACACCATCGAGCGTACGCAGTAGATGCTCTATCGATCTCAAGGGACGGAATGATAGGATATGCATATCCTCCTGCTCCGTTGATTCAGCAGATTCTGTTAAATCAAACAGTCTCACTGCTAAATCCTGCTAGTAGCACCTCTATTATCACAGAAACCATGGATACATCTTCTCAGGTGTCTGTTATGGGATATTCCCTGGAAGCTTCCTCCTCGAAAGGACCTTCTATATCAGGGGAAGTCCTGCGCACTGCATCATAACCCAGAAGGCCTCAACCTTCACGTATTTCTGTTGTGTGGGGCTTCCTGCACGGAAAACATTTTACAGGATGAGCAGTGGACGCAATTACTAACTGCAGGAGGTCCTCCTCTTCATTGAATTATGCAGCGAAGTGGATGGTTTTCTTCTGTCGGTGTACGGACCGGTCTGTAGACATCTATGATCCGTCCATTCCACAGATTGCCAGTTTCCTGGTCCACTTGTTTGACATACTCAAACTGCAGTCTGTCACTATTAAGGGCTATAGGTCTATGTTTTCAGACGCTTATGCTCATCATGATAACTTGGCTATTGGATCAGATTCTTCTTTATCCAAGCTAGTTAGAACTTTCTCCATTAGTAGACCTAGAACCCTCAGATTAATTCCTAAATGGAATTTGGCTTGGGCTCTGTTGAAGCTTCAAGAAGCTCCTGTTGAAATTCTTGACCTATAAAATGGCCTTTCTCTTAGACTTTGCATCTGCCAGAAGAGTTAGTGAACTTCATGCATTATCTGTCGATAATTCCCATTACAGTATTGTGGGTTATACTGTTACCCTTATATGGAAATGGGATTTTTGGCTAAGAATCAGATTCCAGATAAGCGCCGGAGCCTGTTATCATTAAGGCTTTACTGTCCTCGGACAACAGTAGACCTTTGCTGTGTACAGTTAGCAACGCGCATTTATAAACGTTGATCAGGTTTTATTAGAAAGGGAAGAAAAAGATTCTTTCTTTTGTTGATTCCTTACAGAAAAGATATATCTGTTCATTCTATTACTAGATGGATTCAGTTGGCAATACGTATTGCCTATGAAAGTCTACCTTCAGATCAACGTTCTGTCAACAAGATTTCAGCTCATGAAGTTAGAGCACTGTCCACTTCAAGGGCTTATTCTAACAGTATAGCCATTATTGATCTTCTGAAGGCTTCATACTGGACACAGCTCTCTTCATTTACCAAGTTTCACCTTAGAAATTTCCATCTCCGGTGACCTTAGTTCTTTGGGTCTTCTTTCTGTTGCTCAGAATGTCGTTCATTAATATTACATCTAGAAGATGATTAGGCAGTCTGCTCGAGCACGGACGCCGTTCCGCTGCCCGCATCGTTCTGAGGAATTTTCCTTCAGAACAAGGAGAAGGTGGGGGGGGGGGGGGGGGGGGACGGTTTTTCCCTTATGTTTTTTGGCTTTATAGTGAAAAGCAAGGGAATGCCTCCTCCAGAGACAGTAGTCCAGCATCGGTGCTGGGTGGTTTTAATGTGCAGCTCGCTGTGATGCAATAACTATGTCTCATTTATGCACTGTGTTTAAAGTGCAGCTCACTGTGAAGCATTTGTATATGTTACGTGTCAAATGAGCGTGTCTATCCAATCCTCGGACACTTTTAAATGAGTATAAAGCGTCTCATTCTCTGGACTAGCTTTATAATTGATTTCCTTCACCAAATTAGCATAAAGAGTTATGCTGGCATTAAATGGAGAAATGGTGGTGTTATGTCATTCTCTTTTCTTATAACAGAAGGACATATGTAATTCCTCTGTCTGCTTCTATTTTCCTGTAGGAGCTATTCTTTATCAAAGTAATTGAGAGATTGAATTTTCCTTTAAGTCCTATGTCCTCCAGCCTTTTTACCATTCAGCTAGTCTCGGCCATTGGTTGTAGTATAAAAATTTGATAAATTTAAAGTAATTTGTACATGTTTTATACTTACCAATGGCCCAGACAGGGATGACCCTCCCATGAGTGGGCGCTCATACCTCCCCACTGATTATAACATTTAGCAGGCACTGTAGAAAGAATGATGCTTGGCGACAGTTTTGGTACCTTCCTGGTTACCATGCATGCACAGTTAATAAAAGTATGGAGGACCAGATAGGACTTAAATTTTTTGGTTTTGTATGCAAATTTTGGGGATGGGGGGGGGTTCAAAATTTGTGTTTGGCCCTGAATTATATCGAGTTTGCACCAGCTAGTCTGGGCCATTGGTAAGAATAAAAAATATACAAATTACTTTAAATTTATCATTTTTCACTCTTCGCGGCCCTGCGTACTTTCTAACACTTGTTATTTAAAGCTTAAAGCTGAGAGCACAGGGAATCCTATATTAAGCTGTCAAACATATGATTTTCTCAGCTTTAACTGTCTGTTGAAACTCAATATTTCATTTGTAGACCTAGCCTATCTTTAATGTTCTCTTGAAAGTTTTTTTGTATGCTGATCTTCTGGGAATTCTAAGGTCGGATTCATTCTTTTCACTCCCCACCCGTAAAATTGTAACAAATGTTATTTGTTCTCAACCTACTCACAGTTGTTTACAAGTGGCTGTAACGCAAGTGCAAGCCCTACTTCGGAACTAACTCAAGCTAATAACTTTTCCAAATGAGTTGGAAAAGTGGAAGAGTGCAAAAGCACTATAAAAAGATCGAAAAGGGTCGAGCGAGACCGGCGCTCGACGTTACAGGTACTCTCTCTGCACACCTCTTGCATTTACTGAGCACATGCGCAACAACTGTGATGTCAGTTCCTTTTTTTCCGCCATCATGCATGGTCGGAATTTTTGTGACTCGTGCTGCTCAGCTTGTTTCTTTGAGAACAACTTGAATAACTTGCTAGGATTATTGTTATATGTGCATTCTAGGATTGTATCCTTTACTCAAGCTCGAAATTGTTTTGTTTTCTTTATATTTATGCTCATTTTAGCTTGTCTTATCTCTGCGTATCTTGCCTTTTCTGCACACGGAAACACGACCCGTGTTGATCGGTTTTCCGCTGGTTGGAAGCTTGGTTCTTTGAATTATTTTTGGAATTCTTCCCACAAGAAATTCTTCTGTCACCTTTTTATGTGTACCCATACCATGTATGGTACACATAATGTCGGCATCCGGGGTGACCCTCCGTCGTTCGTCCATCCTTTGTCTGTCCATCCATCTGTCTGTCTTTCTGTCCGTTTGTCCGTCCGGCATCCATATCCATTTCTTTGGCATTCGATAACTTGAAAAATATTGCTTGGATTGTCATGTTACTTTATATTTATGTTCAGGTTACTGATATGCCAAGCTGTATAGTTTTTGGTGTAAATATGATAATTTTATCCTGAGATATTAACCCTTTATCCTTCAAATTGAGAATTCTTCCAATCCCTTTGGCATGAGATAACTCAAAAAATATCAATACAATTGTCATGTTACTTTATATATATCTTCAGGTTACTGATGTGCCGCGCTGTATAATTTTTGGTGTAAATCTGATAATTTGATCCTGAGATATTAACCCTTTATCCTTCAAATTGAAAATTCCTCCAATCACTTTTTGAAAAATATTGCTTGGATTGTCATGTTACTTTATATATATCTTCAGGTTACTGATGTTCCAAGCTGTATAGTTTTTGGTGTAAATCTGATAATTTGATCCTGACAAAATGCCCTCACATGGATTTTACCTGTCCACAAAATTGGTCCTGAGATTATAACAGCTTTCTACTAGTTGCGCGTATGGGTACACATCTGACAATTTAATCAACCTATTTTGGGGAAATGTCGAAAACACTCCCTTGTCCTTCTTGTATGCAGGTGAAACATGTTGATGATGTTCACAGTACTTGTGTCACCTGCAACAATTGTTTTCAGGCCCATCCCTGTGGTGTTTGTGAGGTTTGGTCTTCCAAGTTCTGGGCTTCCGTTAACAAGGTGGTTCTAACAAGAGCTAGACCCCTTGTTCTTGGAGCAAAGGTAGCCAGGCCTCTTCGGATATTTCTGAGAGTGCACGTGGTGACTCTGTCACACAGGATGTTAGGCAGCCTTTTTCGGTAGCAAGTTCCTCTGCAGCCATTGGCGGTGCTGGGATGCCTGAAGTGGGGACTGTGGTCTCCCTTCCTTTGGCTCCAGTGGTCACCCTTGAGGCGACTGTTTTCATTGAGAGTTCTCCTAGTTCAGCTCGGTCGCTCTCTCCAATTTACCACCTGCATCATCTGCAGTTGCTGAGGAATTTGTTCATGCTGCTCCTATCTTGCATGATAGTGCTTCTACCATCTCTTCTGGGGATGGTGTACAATATCGGGGCCCGAAGCTGTATCTGGTGGTGTGCCACAGAGCTCCCAGTCTTCCCTGGCTTCTCAGTGAAGCTGTACAGGTTTGCTGGCTGCCCCATTTCATCTGGCCAGGTTTGCTCCTGACTGGTTGGGTCGGTCGCTTCGGCAGTGATTCTGCATTCCTCAGGCGATTTGTTTGTTGTTGGGGATGGGGCTGGGACATTGGCAACCAGGGCCTTCTGTTTGGCAGAGGCCAGTGACGACTCCTGTTAGCTGTCAACCTTGGGACCTTCCTCCGGTGATTTCTCACTGTGTCCCAAGTCTGGCTGTCGATCGATGCTTGTCGTCGGTCTCAGGGGATGGGCAGTTGGGGCCTTCTGTTTCTCAGGTCAATGGCAGGTTCCTGTCATTCTTGGGGCAATCCTCCGGTGTCTTCTCATCGTCTTCTCATCTTGTCACAGGTCCAGCTACTGATCGACGTACGACGTCAGTCTCTCTAGAGGATTTGCAGGCAGGGCCTTCTGTTTTGCAGAGGTCAGTGAATGCCTCTGGGCATCACTGTTGAGACTGTCCTCCGGTGTCTTCTTACCATCTCCCTACTCTGTCTGCTGATCGATGTTTGTCGTCGGTCCCTTCTGAGGATTTGGATTCTTCTTCTAGACGGGTCCATTGGGAAGACACTCCATCAAGCGTGGCTGCTCCGACGGATTTTCAGGGTGAGCTGAGGCAGGCTGTTCTGGCACTCACCCGGTTGCTTTCTAGCAACCCTCTAGTTGGCTTCCCTGTGCCTCCTGAGGTGCAACCTCCTTTGGTCAGTTGCAGAGTTCCTCGCCTGCCCTTTGGATGCTGTTCAGCATTTACAGGAGGTTTCCACTGGTCAGCCTGAGTTGGGCTACATCTCTTCTGCCACAGAGGATGACGATTTGCTTGAAGGCGACTGGCCTCCCTCATCAGTCTTGGGGCAGGCTTTAGATTTTGTTTTTGGCTTATTGCCAGACATTCAGCATTCAGACCTGCCATCTGTGACCACCCGGCCATGGTCCTCTGTGGAGCGCCGCAGCCCTGTCGAGCCTTCTACCTCTGGGGTTTTGCTCCCTCTGCAATCGGCTCAGCTTGTTGAGTCCTTGCAGGGCATGGATGCCAAAATGCGTTCCAAGGCCCTAAAGGGTTCTTTCTTTTCATGATCTGATACATTTTTACCTCCATCGTGGTTTTGTATCTACGAATCCGTCTGTCCATCAGTCTTCCAAGGGTTGACTACTGTGGACGAGGACAGTGTGCTGTTCTGAGGTCTGCCTCTTTGGTTGAACATCTGCTGTTCCATGGTTCCGTGATGAGGTTCTTCGTCATTTGAAGGACCAGCTTTTGTTACGGCAACTGGACCAACCTGCTGCTGCGGTGGTGGTCGTTCGAGGCCCGCCAAGCACCCAGCTACATCGGCCATGCCTTCGGCTTCTTCTGCTCAGAAGAAATGCTGATGCGGTCAAGCTTACTGGCAGCCTCAGGGAGAAACGTCTGAGGACTCTGTTGCTTCCCGAGGGTGTGGTTTCTCCTCCTGGGGGGCCTCGTCGAGGCCACAAGTGAAGGTCCTCACCTCGATTCGCCTCCAGTCGGGGGAAGGCTGTCGCTGTTTTTCGACCATTGGACAGAGATAACGTTGGACTCTTGGGTCCTCGCTGTCATCCAATCAGGTCTGCGACTGTCCTTCCGTCGGAACCCCTGTTTATCTCAGGTGCCCCTCCCAACTCGGGTCCCTTCCGATGCTCAGCATTGGGACCTTCTGGTGCAGGATATCGACAGTCTCCTCTCCAAAGGGGTGATCGAGGTGGTCAGGAACACCCTTTCTCCGGGGTTCTAATCGAGGCTTTCCTTGGTGCCAAAGAAAAATGGCCAGTTTCATCCTGTCATCGATCTGAGTATCCTGAACGAGTCCATCATAGCACCTCATTTCAGCATGGAGACTCTCAGGTCGGTTTGACGGTCGATTCATCAGGGCGATTTTGCAGCCAGTATCAACCTGAAGGATGCCTATTTCCATGTGCCCATTCACCTGGCGTCACGGAAATACCTTCGGTACTCGTTTCTGGATCATGTCTTTCAATTCAAAGCTCTCCCATTCAGTTTGAACCTGGCTCCTTGGGCCTTCACCCAACTGATGTCACATGTGCTCGCTTTTCACCATACTCATTCGGCTGTGACTTCATCAGCTTACCTGGACGACATCCTCCAACAGCACCACACTGCTGCAGTTCTGGAGTCCAATGTCCAATGGTTGCTTGGCCTGCTGGCATCGCTGGGTTTCAGAGTCAATTGCAAGAAGTCGGATCTCCTTCCTTCTCGGCAATTTCGTGATTTGGGAATGGTTTTCGACACTTTTCACAATGTGGTGTCGGTTGCCAAGGCTCGGGCATTGATCCTTTCCGCCTTGGCTAGGGACCTGCTCCGATCCTCCTCAGTCTCGGCCAGGACTTTCCTTTGCAGTGACAGATCTCATTCCGCTTGATTGTCCGACCTCTCCAACACTTCCTGTTGGATCATTGGCGTTAGAATGTGGATCCTCTGGACCTGGAACTTCCTATTCCTCGGTTCTTGCTTTGTCACCTCCACCCTTGGACCGATGTTCCTGGGTTGAATCAGGGTGTTCTGTTGGATCTTCCTTTAATCAGGGTGTTCTGTTGGATCTTCCTTTGGCCGATCGCATCCTTACTGCGGAATCCAGAGATCGGGGCTAGGGTGCAATGTTGGATCCTCTCGGTCTGTCAACTCACGGCGAGTGGGACAGCGAGCAGGTGGCCCTTCATATCAACCAGAAGGAGCTCCTTGCTCTTCTGTTCAGTTTTCAGCAATGGGTCTCTCACCTGTCGAATCACACAGTCCTGCTTCTTTCAGACAGTTTGACAGTGGTGGCCTACATCCGGAATCAAGGGGGCACGCATTCGATTCCCATGTATCGGCTATCTCGGGATCTTCTGCTGTTAGCACGGGATGTAAATGCTCGGGTGACCATTCGGCACATTCCTGGACGTCTCAACGTCCTAGCCGACTCCCTGTCTCGATGGGACAGTGTCCTTCCCACCGAATGAATGCTGCATAGTTCGGTGTTTCACACCATTTGCGAGCGGTGGGGTTGTCCTCTTGTCGACCTTTTCGCCACTCACTGTAATCATCAGGTAGAGGCCTTTGTCTACCCTTGTCCGGATCCACTCGGGCGGGCGGGCGTAAACAATTGGTTTCCGGATGATAACTTGATAATGGTGCCACCCACATTCATGAAACTTCATAGGTAGGTTGGCCTCGGTGAGAGGAAGAACCCTATTTATTTTGGACTCAATAGGTCAATGGTGAAGGTCACAGTGACCTTGAACATACTAAATCACAAACAAGTGGTTTCCGGATGATAACTTGACTATGGTTGAACCCACATTCATGAAACTTCATCTGTAGGTTGGCCTTCATGTGAGGAAGAACCCTATTCATTTTGGACTCGCTAGGAGGTCAAGGTCACAGTGACTCTGAACATAGTAAATCAAAACATTTTGTTTCCGGACGATAACTTGATAATGGTTTGTCCCTTGTTCATGAAACTTCATAGGTACGTTGGCATCAGTGTGAGGAAGAACCCTATTTATTTTGGACTTGCTAGGTGAAAGGTCAAGGTCACAGTGGCCTTCAACATAGTAAATCTGTAAACAATTGGTTTCTGGACAATAACTTGATAATCATTTGACCCACGTTCATGAAACTTCATATGTAGATTGGCATCAGTGAGAGGAAGAATCCTATTTATTTTGGACTCGCTAGGTCACTATGACCTTGAACATAGTAAATCATAAACAATTGTTTCCGGATGATAACTTGACTATGGTTCAACCCACATTTATGAAACTTCATATGTAGGGTGGCCTTCTTGAGAGGAAGAACCCTATTTTTTTTGGACTCATTAGGTGAAAGGTCAAGGTCACAGTGACCTTCAACATAGTAAATCGTAAACAATTGGTTTCCGGATGATAACTTGATATTGGTTTTACCCACATTCATGAAACTTCATAGGTAGGTTCACCTAGTTGAGTGGAAGACCCCTATTTATTTTGGACTCGCTAGGTCAAAGGTCAAGGTCACAGTGACCTTGAACATAATAAATCATAAACAATTGGTTTCCGGATGATAACTTGATAATGGTTCCACCCATGTTTATGAAACTTCATAGGTAGGTTGGCATTGGTACAAGAAAGAGCCCTATTTATTTTGGAATCACTAGGTCAAAGGTCAAGGGCACAGTGACCCTTCACATAGTAAATTGTAAACAACTGGTTTCCGGACGGGAAGTTGATAATGATTAAACCCACTTTTGTGCTGTCACAACTCGACATTGGATCGGTGATCCTATCGGCATTTTCATACTATAACCTAATGGCCCAGACTTAGTTATCAAGGGCCAAACACAAATTTTGAACACCCCAATCCCCAAAATTGGCTTGCAAAACCAAAAATTAAAAGTCCTATCTGGTCCTCCATACTTATACTCTCCGCGCATGCGCAGTCGCCAGGAAGTGGCAAGAATTAGCTCCAAGATCATTCTTTGTTTGGCCCTAAAGTCATCAACAATGAAATGACTTCTGTGCTTTAAAATCTCCTTTTTTGAGGATGCCAGACACAAATCTATGCAAGAATTGGTGGATCCAAGGCTGTTATTGGATGATGGAAGTGTTCAACGGTGGTTTTTGACGTTCAGGGCTGTAACTTTATAATAATTATAAAATTATTTCATGTTTCCCAATTTCGGGACATATGCCTAACGTCATCATTTTTGTTAAGGATTATTCCACTGTTTGTTAAGTATTCCTTCCCTATCCTTCCATGAACCCTTCCTGTTAAACTCTTAAGCTTTTTGGCTAATTTTTATTGAAATTTTTTATTAAATTTCTTGGGAGTTTAACATTTATTACAGAATTTTATTCTGTTTCTTCCCCATGGTTACGTCCTCACCCTAGGGGTGTTAGGTCATTTAGTCTTGCATCTTCTCTCCATTGTATCATTTCTTCTTGAAATCTATGAAGATCTAGATTTGCATCTGGTAGCATTAAATTGTTGTATGACTTTGGGCCTTTTTGTGTGCCTGATGTCTTGTTTACATTGACGTTGTTTGCATTGACAATGTCCTCATATATAGGTAGTTTTTTATGTTCTATTACTGTAGAATTACTGTAGGATACATGGATTATTTTTCCGGTAGTGTAGCAAAAAAATTTGAATTTTGTCCACACTTACGCTCTTTCGGGATGCCTTTGGGCTCTTAATGTTCCCTTTGGGAACTTAAGCATTTTTTCAAATTTTTTTTTTTTTTTTTTCAAAAAAATATTTTGAAATGATTTTTGATTGCTATTATTCATGTATCTTAATTATATATATATTTTGTTGTGAAGTTTGGAGGTCTGATATCGACTTGAGTCAATCCACTCCTGTGGACTCTTGTCATTCTTGTGTTCACTGGAATAACTTTTGTTGGAGACGGGTGTCACGGTAAGTTGTTGGTGGTGAGGCTCTGAGGACAGGCCTCTCACCACGTTACAATTCATTTTCTCAGTTTCTATTTCAGAGGAACATGAACATGGTGATGATATTCTGACACCCATCCACGTGTGCTACTGTCGTCGCACTCCGTGGAGCATATAGAGCTAGCTGCAGTGCTCATGATTGCAAGAGTTAGGACCTTTTGTTAAGGGTTTTAATCTCTTGCAAGCAGCTAGCTCTACCGGTGAAGCGGTACTCTGTCCGTGGGTGCTGTAATGCCGGGTAAATCCGTTGCGGTCCAAGAAATGGATTGGGTAGAGCGAGCACTTTAATATAAATAGCTCACCCAGCGACGATGGAAATACGGAGGAAGTCAACAAGTTTCTTGTACTCGGCGAGGTCTATAGACCATGAACTGGAGAGGCCCCCTCTCTAACCTAATAGACATTTGGGGCCAAATGTTGTTATGAAAAACTTGCACAAGCCGGAGCATATGTCTGCCCTCCACTAGGGACGCTCTGTTTAGTCTGCAGCCAGGGTCGGCTTCAGTCACGGCTTCCTCCGCTACGTTTCACACAGTTTTCTGGTTGGAAACTTGCACGAGACGGAGCATACGTCCGCCCACTGATCGGGACACTCCATCTAGTCTGCAGCCGGGGTCTGCTTCCTCCGCTACGTTATTAAAGCACACACGACTGCATCCTAGCTACCCGACTTCGGATATCCAGTCTGCTGCACGAAGAAGGAACTACTCTTCGCCCATGAAGTCGGATCATCCAGTAGCTAGGGAGACGAGGCCTCTATCATTGGGACGTTCAGAGAAGAGATCCATCTCTGACACACTGTCCCAGGAGCAGCAAGCGGCTAGGAAACAGAAGACCACTGTTCCTCAGGCCTCGATGACAGACTTGCTGTCGCAGATTGCGCAGCTGATCGCAGCATCCAAGCAAGTGCAGATGCAGCCTCCCTCAGTCTCAGAACCTGAGCTGTCGGACGGTACTGGGTCGGTCCAGTCATCTGTTCATGTAGATGCAAGGGACCGAGATTCGCAACTGATTCTCTCGGATGGTGAAGGGGATAAGGAAGAGGATTACCCTTCCCTTTTGGAACAGCAAAGAGTTGCGATGGATTTCATCCATCAATACTACCCTGAATTTGTTCCAATGAATCAGATTGCTGCGACGACAAGGAAAAAACCGCTGGCGTCATTAGACGCAGACTTTATCCAGACAAAGGAGAAAGTCCTTTCGTTTCCGGTCCAGTCTAGACAGGTGTTGCAGGCCTTCGGCCATATAGACGACGCCATATTTAACCTCTTGAGTGTGAGAAGGGAAGGTTGTTTCTAAGCTACATCTTCCATAAACATACTGTTACATGGACTACGTTCATTTAAAAATGGTTGGAGAAGATGTTCGGAGAGCTTCTCTGCGTTTGAATGAGCAACCCGGGGATCTAGATATATCCTTGCCTGTATCATTCACTATTCGCTCGGACACAATTACAACGGCATTTTCATCAAGTAGAGCGAATTTGGAAGTAATGTCTTACGCAGATCACCTTACCAGATCTATGGCGCAACGTCTCAACGGGACGGAATTTGAGGATGTTTGTACCTCTCTTAGAGTTCTTTCCAGGGCAATTTGTATACCACATTAACTCCGCCCTTACAGTGGCTAATCTGGAGTTAATTCAGACATGATGCTGCTCTTGCGTCGTCATCACTTATAGATGACAACATGAAAAGCTCTCTCCGAGTCGCTCCGGTCTCTGGACATACTATTTTGGGCAACAAGCTTTCGTCAGCCCATGATCAGGCTGTTTAGCAAGCATCAACTGATCTGCTATTGAAGTTGGCGTTTCATCAACCCCGCTTCAGCAGACAAGAGTAAAGGAGGACGTTCCAGATCTAAACGTCGATAGGGAACTCCTCACGAGGGTACAAGAAGCCCTCTTACAATTACTCTGGAGGTTGTCAATATAGGGACTTAGGAAAGGGGAGTAGGTCTGATCGGGACTATCGGTCAGACCCCCCTAGAGGTCGCCAAGAACCAGGATTCTCAGGGTTTTTACAGTCACCTGTTCCTCGTACCGAAGCCAGACGTCTTGAGCTGGATAACAAGCTTATCATGGCTCCCAATTTCTATATGGGGACCATTCGGTCGGTAAGAGCGAGCATTCGATTGAACGACTATGCAGCAAGCATAGATCTAAGGATGCGTACTTTCATGCCCTGGTACATCCGTCATTCAGAAAGTACCTGCGTTTCGCTGTACAAGGGAAGGTGTATCAGTTCAGAGCAATGTGCTTTCGTCTGAACCTGGTTCCCTGAGCATTTACTCGTATAATGAACTCGGTAATGTCATACTTCCGAGCTCATTCATCTTTGGTAATGTCGGCTTACTTGCACGACATTCTTCAGAGATACGGCAACAGAATTATTCTTCGGAACGAATGTTCAGAGTCTGCTTCTTTTGTTCCGACGTCTCGGTTCCATCGTATATGAGAAAAAGTCTGATATAGCTCCGTCCAAGTCGTTCACTCACTTGGGAATGAGCTTCGAGACTCACAACAATCTGGTTCGTCAGCCGTTACCCAGAGCAAAGTTTTGTCAGTTGTTATGCTCACTTTTGTCTACACTCAGACGCATTAACGGCGAAGGAATTCATGCGACTGATGGGGCTGTGCAGAGCGGCTTTGGATCTTATTCCGACGAGCCGCAGGCGCACGTCCCCTCCAGATATTCTTTATTCAGAACTGAAGTGTGATGACACAATCGCTCGAAACCAGTATTGTTTTAATGGACCTTGTAAAACAGGGGTTCAGATTTGGGCAGATATTCAGTGGTTAACTCAGGGAGTTCTGCTGCAACTGCCAGACCCGGCTTTCACGATTATGACGGATGCGAGTCAGACGGGTTGGGACGCGACCCTAAGTCCCACAGACTTGAGGTGTCAGGGTCTTTGGAACCCTTCAAAGAGATGATGTTAATTTGGTTAGAGCTACAACATTGGATTCACATAATAGTGCACGTCCATGTTCAAATTTTGTCGGACAATTCAACTGTAGTAGCTTACATCAGGAACCAAGGCAACACTCATTCATTGCCATTATGCGAATTAACGGAGAAGATTCTCCTATACGTCATGAATCATCATGTTTCATCTTTCTATCCGTCATATACCAGGTGGTCTGAATGTACTAGCAGACTCGCTCTCTCGGAAAGGCCGCCTGTTGCCATTGGACCGGACTCTCAACAAGCGAATATTCAGGCAGATTTGCTACCAGTGGGATTGTTCCATGATAGATCTGTTTGCGACACACCAGAATAATCAGTTACCGATGTTCGTGTCGCCATGCCAAGATAATCGAGTGTACACAGTAGATGCTCTGTTGATCTCATGGGATGAAATGATAGGATAGGCATATCTTCCAACTCCATTGATTTAGCATATTCTGTTTAGTTCAAACAGTCTTGTTGCAAAATCCTGATAGTAGCACCTCTGTAGTCACAGAAACCTTGAGTCAATCTTCTCAGGTGTTTGTTATGGGACGTTCCCCAGAAGCTTCCTCCACGAGAGGACCTTCTTTATCAGAGGAAGTATTTGTTCTTCACGTCCTTCTCTGTCCTTAGTGACATTATGGAGTCGGTCAGACGTGAGGGAGCCTTGCGGTTCCTATACTATTTGATGACGAACACAAGTACGATTCAAGCAATACAGGTGAAGGGTTCGTTATGATTTCGAATACCCCCCTCCCCCCATCCCCCCCCCCCCCCACACCGCCAATGTGTTAAGAGGTGATTACCGGAATGGACTTAGTTTTCTTCTTGTAAGCCTTCTATGCATTTAAGTACATACATGCATTTCATGACTACTCGATTGGCGGCTGAGTCATGTTCTATGGCGACCTCATGGGCACATCCACTTTCTAGTTGGTTGTTTTCCAGTCGTTGTTCGTCTGTATGTCATATACGAGCATATGATTCATCGTCAATAAATTGCTAGCCCTGGGGTACCTGGGAGGCTGTTTAGTCAGTTAACTGGTATTCAGATGATTACATGCAGGATTTCAATGCTCACATGCATAATAATCACATTATTAGGCAGACGTATTATTGTATGTTATGGACCTTAGAAACTATGAATTATTTCGGGGGCGGTCCGTGGCGAGTCTGTTAATCATAGCTCGATCCATTTCTAGAGCCAGGTTTCTATTAATGGCGGTACCCAATCGAATACATCTTGTCTTCACTCTTGTTTATTTTCGCATGTTTTCCAGGAACATAGATATCGTATAGAACACGTCTAGGAGTATTATTTACTGGAATTTATTGTACACCTGAACGGGGTCACCTGTGGGTTGCCTTGGAAGTGTGTTTTCTCTCCAGAGATCGTCCATTGTGATTCTATTGGACATGTGTATGTTATATATTATATAACCGGTTTTTGACCTCTCTGTGTATGCCGACTCCAGTATACGTTATGAGTGGGTGATATTAATTACCGGGATTGCTGCCATAGCCTTAGCTTCTGAAGTGGCATTAAGCACCAGTTTATTAATAATAATTAATACCTGGGTGTCTATTCGACGAATATTCATATTGTTATTTGGTACTGCTTTTACTGATTCCATAGCGCTCCCCTCTTTTTTTTGAAGATTCCTTCAAAAAGGGTTGGGGGAAGGATTTTTTTTACCTCTCCACTGGCTAGATAAGTATGTAACTATGAGTGAAGCTGTTTTGTCTGTAGATTATATCCTGGATACATCTTGTGTTTATTGTATATGGCGTATGTTTGTGGGGGATAGCCTCTCATTCTCAAATACGCCATCCTAATTTTTGGGGCTTAGTCCGGACTAGCCTTAAAAAATTGGGAACTTGTTACATCTAATTAGCATAGTCTTCATGCTAAGAATATGCAATTACTACTAATGTGGCTCTTGATTGAGGATATGTCTTCTCTATTACTGTATAGAGAGACATACATATAATTCCTTTTAAATTTAATTTCCTTTCACCTTGGATTACAGGCTATGGAACTATGTTGGTCTACTAATTTGGAAGTCCTAGGCCCTCTGCCTTTTTACGTTTCAGCTAAGTCTGGGCCATTGGGTGATAGTATAAAAATATTATAAATTTAAAGTAATTTGTATATTTTTAGTCGAGTTGTGACGAAGTCAAACTCGACTTATAGTTTGGTGAATGGCGGGCGGGCGGGCGGGCGGGCGGGCGGGCGGGCGGGCGGATGGGCGGGCGGGCGGGCGGGCGGGCGGGCGGGCGGGCGGGCGTAAACAATTGGTTTCCGGATGATAACTTGATAGTGGTTCAACTCACATTCATTAAACTTCATACATAGGTTGGTCTTGGTGGGAGGAAGAACCCTATTGATTTTGGACATGCTACGTCGAAGGTCAAGGTCACAGTGACCTTGAACATAGTAAATCTTAAACAATTGGTTTCCGGATGATAACTTGATAATGGTTCAACTCACATTCATGAAACTTCATAGGTAGATTGGCCTTGGTGAGGGGAAGAACCCTATTGATTTTGGACTCGCTACGTCAAAGGTCAAGGTCACAGTGACCTTTAACATAGTATATCGCAACAATTGGTTTCCGGATGATAACTTGATAGTGGTTCAACCTAGAGTCATGAAACTTCATAGGTGTGTTGGCCTTGGTGCGAGGAAGAACCCTATTGATCTTGGACTCACCAGGTCAAAGGTCAAGGTCACAGTGACCTTGAACATAGTATATCGCAACAATTGGTTTCCGGATGATAACTTGATAGTGGTTCAACCTAGAGTCATGAAACTTTATAGGTGTGTTGGCCTTGGTGCGAGGAAGAACCCTATTGATCTTGGACTCACCAGGTCAAAGGTCAAGGTCACAGTGACCTTGAACATAGTATATCGCAACAATTGGTTTCCGGATGATAACTTGATAGTGGTTCAACCTAGAGTCATGAAACTTCATAGGTATGTTGGCCTTGGTGCGAGGAAGAACCCTATTGATCTTGGACTCACCAGGTCAAAGGTCAAGGTCACAGTGACCTTGAACATAGTATATCGCAACAATTGGTTTCCGGATGATAACTTGATAGTGGTTCAACCTAGAGCCATGAAACTTTACAGGCGTGTTGGCCTTGGTGCGAGGAAGAACCCTATTGATGTTGGACTCACCAGGTCAAAGGTCAAGGTCACAGTGACCTTGAACATAGTATATCGCAACAATTGGTTTCCGGATGAGAACTTGATAGTGGTTCAACCTAGAGTCAAGAAACTTCATAGGTGTGTTGGCCTTGGTGCGAGGAAGAACCCTATTGACCTTGGACTCGCCTGGTCAAAGGTCAAGGTCACAACTCGACATTGGATCTGTGATCCTGAGCGGCATTTTTTATACTTACCATTAGCCCAGACTGGTATGGCCCTCCCATTAGTGGGCACTTATACCTCCCCGCTGCGTTATTATGTAGTACTCTTTTATACAAAGAATGATGTTGGCGCTAATTTTGGTCACTTCCTGTCGACAGCGCATGCGCGGAGTGTAAAAGTATATTGGACCAGATCGGACTTTTAATTTTCAGTTTTGCAAGCAAATTTTGGGGATTGGGGGGGTTCAAAATTTGTGTTTGGCCCTTGATAGCTTTGAGTTAGCACCAGCTAAGTCTGGGCAATTGGTAAGTATAAAAAATATACAAATTACTTTAAATTTATAATTTCTGCATCACGGCGACATTCCACTGGCTTGACTTATGCTGCTAACTTGCTAAGTGGAAAGTTTTCTGCCGCTGGTGTGCAGCTCAACATGTGGATTACCGAAATCTGTCAATCGCTCAAATTACAAATTTTCTGGTGTACCTTTTTGACTCCAGGGGCCTCCAGCCTGTTACTATTAAGGGCTATTGGTCTATGCTGTCAGAAACATTCTCTTATGTGGGAAAGCGGTACATCGGTCGTAATCTCTTTCTCTCCAAACTGATTCTGCTCTTTTCTCTGAAGAGGCCTCGAGTTTTGGGCTGAGCCTTTATCTGAGACCAAATATGCATTTTCTCACATATAAGACTGCTTCTAGCATTTGCTTCTGCCAGACGTGTCAGTGAGCTTCATGCATTTTCTGTTGATTCAGCTTTCTTCAGAAATGAGGCTAACAGTGTAACCTTCACTACTGATTGCTCTTTTCTGGCCAAGAATTAACTTCCTGATTTGGTACCTCCTCCCATCTGCATTCAAGCTCTTCCTTCTGTTCGTGTGATCAAGACTTATATTAATCGCACGCAGTTCATTTGGAGGGGTCGGAAGAGATTATGTCTCTCATTTCTGGGAGGCAGTCTATCTCTTCCCATTCTATCTCCAGATGGATATGTCTCGCAATCAAGCTTGCTAATTCCAGTTTGTCTGCTTCGGATCTTGTTTCGAACCAATTTAATGCTCATGAGGTTCGTGCCATTTCTACTTCCTGGGCGTTTTTCAATTCTGTTTCGCTCAGGGACATTATGAATGCAGCTTACTGGAGGAATGCTTCTACTTTCTCCTCCTTTTATCTCTGCCACCTACAGCAGCAATCTGAGGACCTTTTTTCTTTAGGCCCTCTTGTTGCTGCTCAGGCTGTTGTGCACCCTTGTTAAATATGTATTTTCGGGTTTGTGCATCTCTCAGCCTTGTTCAGGTGTGAGATACCTGACATGAAAAGCAGACAACACTTTCAAACAAAATTATTGAGTAACTAATTTTTTTCACTTTTTGCATCAAAAAATAGCTTGTGACCCATCATTGGAACAAGCTTGTTCCAGTAAGGAGTCATAAGTTATGTTATTAAGACAAAAAATGAAAAAAATAATGAAAATTAAATGGCTTTTTTGTGAATAGTGCTGGCTGATTTTGGCCGTTATATTGGGTAAATTAATCCTTTACCTAAGGTAATGGCTATAATTCCCAAGCACTATTCACAAAAAATGCCTTTCCAATATTATTAGTCTGTGTGAAACCCACAGACTATTGTTTTTGTACGGTTTCTTTTTTTTCTCCTGTCTTCTATCTTCAAGCACTTCCTTGTGAGCACGATAACTTGAAAACAAATTGTCCTATCTCTTTGATTTTTGGCATACGGATGGACAGTCACAAGTTCTCGGCACCCTGTGTTTTTCAGGTTGCTAGAGCCCTTGAGTATGGCCCAGTTGGCCACAGTGTTTTCACATCCTCTAATTTCCTGTAACAGTAAATTATCCTGAAGCAATTCTATGTTATATTTAATAACACTGGAGACAGTGTAAACACAATCAGATTACAGAAGTGTAGTTAGCTGTCAAATATTAAATGTTATCTGCTATTACAGTCAGATGTCAGTTCCTTAAAACAAGTTGAGAGAAACCCTTTGCTTTACAAGGAAATAAAGTATAAATTATTCAGTTCAATGCTTTTAATTAACCCTTTCAAGACTTCACTGTGGTTTCCAAAGATTTTATTTCAAGCATTGTGAGAATGATAACCCTTTCCATACTCATATTACTGCTCTCAACATCATTCAAATAAAACAGCAGAGCAAAAAATTGGAAAAATTTATCTGATTCCTGTATGAATATCTTCAAATACTATTAACGAAAACCTATTTATGATTTTAAAAATATTTCACCTCCAAAAATAAGCCTCCATAAATTCTCTTTCTATTTTTCATTTCTGATGCCTTAACCCTTTTCACACAGACTTCAATTTACTGGATGCAGTAAATTCTGTTTCTCTAGTTTTCTTCCATTTTTGCCTTTAAAATATAGCTTATGGTCCCTCATTGGAATGAGTTGGGCCTTAAGCTTTGTTTTTGAGGCAAAAATAAAATTTTTCTGTCATTCAAGAAATTTTTTGTCAGGTGCCATTCTCTAGTCATGTTAGGTAAAGGGTTAATTTATATTTTCTCTCTTTACAGGGTTTATTTAGGCTATCACACAGTTAAACAAGTATTATGGGGAGCTGTTCTTGGCTCTGTATTTGGTATAATGTGGTTTGCAATTGTACATTTAGTTTTAACGCAGTTTTTCCCATATATAGCTTCACAGTAAGTACAACACTTTTGTTTTTTTTTATCAAAGGGAATCTTTTGGGTGTCGTCAGAGTCCAAATATTGGACCCTTTCCCAATGGCATTTGTGTATGATTTTTCCCAATTCCGAATCCAAAATATTGTAATATCAATGCATATACAAACAAAAATTTAATTCACATTTGTGTCATGGCGTCTGTTGTCATATGCCTTCAAAAAACCAACAGTGGCCAACCTATCATAGCATAGAAAGTGTCTGAAGTCATGGGTAAATGAGAGGTTTTTCTTTGGTAGTAGAACAGTTTAATAAAGACTATAGTGACTGGAGTGAACATGATTTCACCTGACTGTTTATTATGCCCCCGACCTCCGAATGAAGACTTTCTGTCCATCGTCCGTCCATCCTGTGTCCATCCATCCATCCATCCATTCGTCTTTACAAATGACAACTTATGTGGCTAGGATTTGGCAAAAATGTATATTTATTTGTCTAATTTCTGACGAATTTTTTAGACATCCAAAAATCATCTATTTGACTAAATAAGAAAGCATTACATCATAGTCACATTAAAGGTTGGAAAAGCAATGTCCAAATTTTTAGACATCCATTCATTGGCAGCCATATAATTGATAACCACATAAAAGTTAAGAAGCCACTTAAAAATATAAGCTTCATAAAATTACATATGGACAGCCGCATAAAAGTTGGGAAGCCACTTAAAAATATAAGCCACATAAAATATATATGGACATTTGACACATAAATAGCCCTTTGCTAGTAAAAAAAGCCACATAATTGGCAGCCTCATAATTATTAGCCACATAAAATTTGAAAAGCCACTTCAAAATATAAGCCACATAAAATATGAATGGACATTGAACACCTAAATAGCCAGTGATGCATTAAAGCCCAGGTTTGACCATGGCAAATCGCACCAAAGGCCTGTTCTCGGTGTACTACTCAGCTTGTTGGACCATTGTCTCTTACACTGCAGCACCAATCTGCTTGTCTCGCACACTGACTTGTCAGAGACGGCATATCTAACTGATGCTCTTACTTATAACATTCCCCTCCTCCTATTAAACTATTATTTTAGCCGATTTCTGTGTGCAAGATGGAATCAATAAAGAACACTTTTAAAATTATTTGGCAGTCCGTTATGTGGAGAATTGTAGAATTTGACAAGGGTTTAGAAAATTATTCAGTTCAGCATGCGGTCATGGAAAATCATGAAATTTTAAACAACAGGATAACTAACATTGATTATTTTCTGACAGAATGTAATCCAGCAATTTGATTGCCTGACAGGTACGATGTAAATAATACCCTCATCCACTTGAAATATTTACACATTGGTTTAGCCCGGTGTAAAAACATGAATATGCAGGCAATATGATTTCTTTTCAAAATCAATAAGAATAGTTTATGGCATATGTTTTACAATTAACAGTGCTGTTCATTGAAAAAATAATCAAAATAATACCCTTAATTTTGTGTTATTCGTGACAGAAAATCAGAACACTAATGGAACTATATATTTTTATACTGTACCAATGACCCAGACATAGCTGGTGCTAACTCTTGAAAATCTAGGGCCAAACACAAATTTTGCCCCCCAATCCCCAAAATTTGCATCAAAAACCAAAGAAATCATGTCCTGAATGGCCCTCCATACTTCGCCTCTACTGCACATGCTCAGTGTCAAGGACGTTCCGAAATTGGCGCCATTTATCATTCTTTGTTTGGCCCTTCATCAGTTAACATCTAACTGATCTTTGTGCTTGTAAATCTCAGATTAAATGATGCCAGACACATAAATATTACAGAAATGGTGGATCTAAGGAGGAAATAGAAGGAGGAGAGGAAAAATGAGTGACAGAAAATAATCAGGGCTGTAACTTAAAATGTTTTAATGAAATTATGTTAAGTTACCTATTTTCGAGGCATGGGACTGTTGTGGTCATTCTTGCCATAAAGTTACACTGCTTGTTCAGTGTTTTCCTCTCTCCCTTTCCTTAAGTCCCCCCTTGCTATTCTCCCATGCTTTTGGCATATTTTCTGTAATATTATTACTAAAATTTCTTGGGAGTTTTAGCTGGATAACAGAATGAATTCTGTTCTTTTCCCCATGTTTACGTCCACACCCATGGGTGTTTTGGCGTAGTGTTCTGCATCTACCATCTGATGTTCTGCAGTTTCTTCCCTGGAAGTCTCTGTTTTGCATCAGATAGTGTATTATTGGTAACTGATTTCGGGCCAGGGTTATCAGTGCCTGGAGTCATGCTTCTGGTGTTTTTACACTTCTTGTTTACATTGACAACAGCCTCTGTGGAGGGGGATTTCTTGTCTTTGTGTTAGTTTAATCATAACTGGATACATTATTATTATTCGTAAGTGTTGCATTAATTTTTTAAAATATTTTTAAAATTTTTGTCCACACTTAGGCTTGAGATCCATTGGGGCTCAACGTTACTTTTTAGAAACTTGGGCTTTTCTGAAAAAATATATTTTTATACTGTACCAATGACCCAGACATAGCTGGTGCTAACTCTTAAAAATATAGGGCCAAACACAAATTTTGCCCCCCAATCCCCAAAATTTGCATCTAAAACCAAAGAAAACATGTCCTGAATGGCCCTCCATACTTCACCTCTACTGCGCATGCACAGTGTCAAGGACGTCCCGAAATTGGCACCATTAATCATTCTTTGTTTGGCCCTTCATCAGTTAACATCTGACTGATCTTTGTGCTTGTAAATCTCAGTTTAAATGATGCCAGACACATAAATATTAGAGAAATGGTGATTCTAAGGAGGATATAGAAGGAGGAGAGGAAAAATGAGTGACAGAAAATTATCAGGGCTGTAACTTAAATTTTTTTAATGAAATTATGTTAAGTTACCTATTTTCGAGGCAACAGCCTGTTGTGGTCATTCTTGTTATCAAGTTACACTGCTTGTTCAGTGTTTTCCTCTCTCCCTTTCCTTTAAGTCCCCTCTTGCTATTCTCCCATGCTTTTGGCATATTTTCTGTAATATTATTACTAAAATTTCTTGGGAGTTTTAGCTGGATAACAGAATGAACTCTGTTCTTTTCCCCATGTTTACGTCTTCACCTATGGGTGGTTAGGCGTAGTGTTCTGCATCTACCATCTGATGTTCTGCAGTTTCTTCCCTGGAAGTCTCTGTTTTGCATCAGATAGTGTATTATTGGTAACTGATTTCAGGCCAGGGTGCCTGGAGTCTTCTGGTGTTTTTACACTTATTGTTTACATTTACAACAGCCCTCTGTGTGAGGGGGGATTTCTTGAAAATAATATCTTGATGTTCATTTAATCATAACTAGATACATTATTATTGTTCGTAAGTGTTGCATAAATTGTTTAAAATATTTTTAGAATTTTTGTCCACACTTAGGCTTGGGATCGATTGGGGCTCAACGTTACTTTTCAGAAACTTGGGCTGTTCTGAAAAAATATATTTTTATACTGTACCAATGACCCAGACTTAGCTGGTGCTAACTCTAACAAAACCAGGGCCAAACACAAATTTTGCCCCCCAATCCCCAAAATTTGCATCCAAAACAAAAAGAAATCATGTCCTAAAGGACCTCCATACTACGCCTCTACTGCGCATGCGCAGTGATGCAGACGTCCCGAAATTGGCGCCAATTATCATTCTCTGTTTGGCCCTTCATCAGTCAACATCTCACTGATCTTTATGCTTGTAAATCTCAGTTTAAAGGATGCCAGACACGTAATTCTTGGAGAAAATGTGATTCTAAGGAGGATAGAAGGAGGAGAGGAAAAAGAAGTGACAAAAAATAATCAGGGCTGTACTTAAAATTTTTTGATGAAATTATGTTAAGTTGCCTATTTTCGAGGCATGGGCCTCTTGTTGTCATTCTTGCTAAATGTTGCACTGCTTATTCAGTGTTTCCTCTCCCCTAGCCTTCTAAAGTCCCCCCTGGCAATTCTCCCATGCTTTTGGCATATTTTTGAGAAATTTCATTTCTAAAATTTCCTGGGAGAGTTGCTTGGTTACAGAATGTTTTCTGTTATTTTCCCCATAGTTACGTTTTCACCCATGGGTGTATAACGTTTGTGTTCTGCATCTTCCATCTGATGTTCTACAGATTCTCCCCTGGGAGTCTCTGTTTTGCATCAGATAGAGTGTAATTGATGACTGATTCCGGGCCAGTTTTTTCAGTGCCTGGAGTCATGTTTTCTGGTGTTTTTACACTGTTTGTTTTCATTGGCAACAGCCTTTTTTGAGGGGGGCTGTTTGCCTTTGCTATAGTTTATCTCACTATAAGATACATTTGTATTATCCGAAAGTGTCTCATTAATTATTTAATATAAATTTAAAATTTTTGACCACACTTTGCCATCGGATCCATTGGGGCTCAACGTTACTTTTCAGCAACTTGGGCTTCGCTGAAAAAATATTTTTTCAAAATTATTTTGTTTTGCAATTGTTTTTTCATTTATTAATGGATCATGTTATTATGTATCTTTGTGTCAGGGGTTTTTGCGAGTAACTAGGACTTGTTGTTCTTTCACAATGAAGGGACGTTGTTCAAATTGTAATAGGAAGAAATCTTCCTCTGACTTTCATGATCATTGTATTAATTGTAGTCAGTGTTCTCGCATTAATCCCTGTCCTATATGTGAACATTGGGATGAGAAACATTGGAAACGTGTGTCACGATATGTTGTTTCTGGAGAAAGAGCGATTCCGGCTCTTTCTCCGCAAGGTCACTCTACTCTCTCAGTTTCTATTTCAGAGGAACCAGAACAGGGTGATGTTTCCATGTTATCTTCTTCAAGTATGCGTCCGTCGTCACAAATGAATTCAGAGCTAGCGGCAAAAGTGCTCATGGAGATTAGACAAATGTCGTCCGCTAGCTCGCCCGGTGTAGCGTCCATTCACCGAATGGTTCGGCAGCCGGGTTCGTCCGATGCGGTCCAAAAGGAAATGTTGGGTGATGCGAGCACTATAAACATAATAGATGCACACCCAGTGACAGCGGATAGTAAGCGAGAACGGAGGAAGCCTTTGAGTCCGGTTCCTAGCTCGTCCAGGTCCAGCCGGGCCGCGAGCGAGAGAGGCCCCTCTCTCGTACAACAACATCTGGGACCAGATGTTGTGGTACAAAATGTGTTTTTAGCGGAGCATACGTCCGTCGCTCGGGACGCTCCGTTGTATAAGCAGTCCGCAGAGACTGTTAAGGCTTCCTCTTCTCGTCAGCGCACACGACCGCACCTTGGCTGCGTGACCGCCGATATATTACCAGCTTCGCCGATCAAGGATTCTTCGGCGACCAGGTCACACCATCCGGCAGCCAGGGATTCGAGACCGATGGACTCCGGACGTTCGCATAGGAAAAGTATGCGGGAGCCATCTGATGCGGAGCTGCCCTCGGCGAAGCAGCGAAAGACTGCGCCTCCGCAGGTCTCGACGCCAGACATTTTTGTGCAGATAGCACAGCTTATCGCAGCATCCCAGCAACCGACAGAAACGGTGTCGGATCGAGAATTATCCGACGGCGCTGGGTCGGTACGCTCCGCCGAAGCATCGGGGGCGGACGACCGGGAACATCATGAGGTCCGACCGGATGGTGAAAGGGATACGGATGACTTGGAGCTATCCCTTTCGGAACAACATAAAGCTGCCGTGGACTTCATCCGGCACTTTCTCCCTCAAGTTGTTCCGTCGGGCCAGACTGCTGCGCTTCCGGACAAGAGAATTATAGCGTCATTGGACTCTGAATTTTTTGAGCGGTTCAGGGACATCGCTCCCGAGTTTCCGTCGCAGTCCAATAATGTTGCAAGAACATTTGAATTATTGAACGACGCTATATTTAAACTTGCTTCCAGGATGGGGAAAGCAGGTTTCTTGTCCGCTAATACTCTCAACCTGCCTTTCATTAATGCAAGGAATAAATTCGATACGGCAGGACAGGGTATACCGAGAGTTCCTCTGCGTATGGACGACGAGGCGGAAGACTTAGAGCTATCATTACCGTCGTCAGCTTCTATTCCAACCGCGGTGTTGGAAACAGCTATTGCGTCTAACAGAGCCAATTTAGATGCCTTATCTTACGCAGATCACCTTACTAAGGCGTTATCACTGCGCCTTCAGGGGAAAGAGTTTCAGGATATACAATCCTCTTTAAGACTTCTTTCAAGGGCATTAGCTTATTCCACGTGTAACTCCGCCCTTTCAGTGGCAAATCTGGAGTTGGTTAGACGTGACGCAGCCCTAGCTACATCCACATTAGTGGATTCTAAGGTGAAGAACTCTCTTAGAGTCGCTTCGGTCTCAGGAGAACTTCTCTTTGACGGCAAGCTTTCCACTATTTATGATAAAATTACAAAGAAAGCTAAGGATTCTCTGTTGTTCAAATCTGCTCCTAAGAAGTCGGATACAGCAGACACGAATAAGACAGGCACTTCTGGGTCTAATGCGCCCAAGAGAGGTTCCTATAGAGGTTCCGGTGCGTCCTCTTGGTCTTATTCGAGAGACCGTCAGGATAGCGACTCTCGTTCGGGACGTCCTTCAGGCCGGGTCAATCGGTCGGACGCCCCGAGGTCGACGGGGCGAGGTGCGGGTCGTGGAAGACGTGGTTTCTCCTACCGCAGGCCTCGCAGGTCCAGGAGGTGATGGCTTAAGCCTCTATCGCGTTCCGGTTGGCGGAAGGTTGTCGAGCTTTTCACAAGAATGGGCGTCGATTACGGACGACCCTTGGGTGAGAGGAGTGACTTCGGAAGGTCTAAAGATATCCTTCAAACGAAAGCCTCCATTAACTCGAAGTCCAAAGTGGACTCATCTTCCGTCAAATCCGCAGAAAAGAGACGCTCTGTTATCAGAGGTGCAGTCTCTTTTAATGAAGAACGCGGTAGAGGTCGTAGAAAACCAGGAATCTCCGGGATTCTACAGCCATCTGTTTCTGGTTCCGAAACCAGACGGCTCGTTCCGTCCAGTCATAGATTTGAGCTGGATAAACAAGCTGATCGTCGCTCCGAAGTTTTATATGGAGACGATTCGATCGGTCAGAGCGAGTATTCGGGTGAACGATTATGCAACGAGCATAGATCTCAAAGATGCATACTTTCACGTCATGGTACATCCGACATTCCGAAAGTATCTACGCTTCGCAGTCCTAGGAGTGGTGTATCAATTCCGGGCGATGTGCTTCGGATTGAACCTAGCACCCTGGGCTTTCACTCGGGTAATGAACTCGGTAATGATCTACTTCCGAGCTCATTCGTCTGCGGTAACGTCGGCCTACCTGGACGACATTCTTCAGAGGTACGGCAACGAGTTAACGCTTCAGAACGATGTTCAGAATCTTCTTCTATTGCTCCGACGTCTCGGTTTTATAGTAAACGAGGAGAAGTCGGATCTGGTGCCGTCCAAGTCATTCACTCATCTGGGAATGAGCTTCGAGACGCACAACAATCTCGTTCGTCTGCCGTTAACCAGAGCGAAATTAGTCAGTTGTTACGCTCGCTATTGTCTGCACGTAGACAAAGTCACGGCGAGAGAATTTATGAGACTGATATGTCTGCGCGGAGCCGCTGCGGATCTCATTCTGATGGGGCGGTTACGCACATGTCCTCTTCAAATTTTCCTGACTCAGAATTGGAGTGTGAAAATTCATTCGCTCGATGTAGACGTTCTCTTGTCAGATCAAGTGAAACAAGAGATTCAGACTTGGGCAAACATTCAGTGGTTAACTCAGGGAGTTCCGCTGCAGTTGCCGGATCCGAGTTTTACCGTTATGACGGATGCCAGTCAAACAGGTTGGGGTGTATCATTAATCCCAACGGATTCGAGATGCCAGGGTCTTTGGGATCCGCAATTCCTGTGCAAGCACATAAACATCAAGGAAATGATGTCAATTTGGCTTACGTTACGTCACTGGATGGACATTATTCACGATGCTCATGTCCAAATCCTATCCGACAATACGACAGTAGTGGCGTATATACGGAATCAGGGAGGCACTCATTCAGTTCCATTGTTCAATCTAACGGAAAGAATCCTTCTGTTTGCGTTAGAACATCACGTTCTTCTTTCGGTCCGTCACATACCGGGTCGTCTGAATGTGCTAGCAGACTCCCTTTCACGAAAGGGTCGCTTGTTGCCGTCGGAGTGGACTCTCAACAAACAAGTATTCAATCAGATTTGCTACCAATGGGAACGGCCAATGATAGACTTATTTGCGACACATCTCAACAATCAGTTGCAGACGTATGTGTCTCCGTGTCCGGATCCAAGAGCATTTGCAGTAGACGCTCTGTCGATCCCTTGGGACGGAATGATAGGATATGCGTATCCTCCAGCGCCGTTAATTCAACAAGTATTGCTAAAGATAAAACAATCTCAATGCAAGATTCTGTCGCCACAGAGACCGTGGATAAATCTACTCAGGTGTCTGTTGTGGGACCTACTGTGGAAGCTTCCTCCACGGGAGGATCTTCTTTCGCAGGGGAAATCGCGCCAACTCCATCACAACCCGCAAGGTCTCAACCTTCACGTTTTTCCGTTGTGCGGTCCTTCTTGCATGGCAAGCACTTTACAGGACGAGCAGTGGACGCGATTTCTAACTGTAGGAGGACCTCCTCTTCGCTAAACTATGCGGCTAAGTGGAAGGTTTTTCGTCGTTGGTGTAGGGATCATTCTGTAGATATATTCGATCCCTCTATACCAGACATTGCAACCTTTCTAATATACTTGTTTGACGAAATCAAACTGCAGCCTGTTACTATAAAGGGTTATAGATCTATGTTATCTGATACCTATGCACATCATGATAGTTTACAAATTGGATCTAATGTCTCTTTATCGAAGTTGGTTAGAAACTTTTCGATAAATAGACCCAGAACTCTTAGATTAATTCCTAAGTGGAATTTAGCTTGGGTTCTTCTTAAATTGAAGGAAAAGCCATTTGAACCTCTTGGGACAGTAGATTTCAAATTCTTATCTTATAAGACAGCTTTTCTCTTAGCTTTCTCTTCTGCTAGAAGAGTCAGTGAGCTTCATGCACTATCGGTGGATGATTCTCATTATCGTAGTGTTGGGAATACTATCACCTTCACTACTAACGTGGATTTTTTAGCTAAGAATCAGGCTCCTAATAAATATCCGGAACCTATCGTTATTAAGGCTCTTCCGTCTTCAGACGGGCGTAGGCCTTTACTCTGTCCTGTTAGAGCATTACGTATCTATAAACAGAGATCTCAGTTTATCAGAAAGGGAGGGAAACGTTTCTTTCTGTCTTTGATGCCTAATAGAAAGGATATTTCAGTCCATTCTATTGCTAGATGGATTCAGTTAACTATCCGTACTGCTTATGAAGATTTATCTTCTTCTCAGCAGTCTGTGCTTAAGATTTCTGCTCATGAAGTAAGAGCTCTTTCTACTTCCTGGGCTTATGCTAATAGTGTTGCTATTACAGATTTAATGAAGGCTGCTTATTGGTCTCAGCCATCCACATTTACGAATTTTTATCTCAGAAATATTGAGTCCATTTCTGGAGACCTGCATTGTTTAGGTCCGTTATCTGTTGCTCAGAATGTCGTCCACTAAACAGTTGCAACTATAGTTATGCAGGCTTTCTGTTCCGGCAGTGACTCCGTCCGGCTGCCCTCTTCGCTCTGGGCTATTTGACCCAGGGCAAGGGGAAGGGGGGGGGGGGGCGGGTGTTCCCTTAGGTCACCTGCTTTATAGTGAAAAGCAAGGGAATGCCTCCTCCAAGTCAGTATTTCTGAGTCGCTTCCGGGATGGTTTTAAAGTGTAATATTAATGTTTAAATTCATTCATGTCTTATTTTTAAAGTGTAGCTCGGTGTGAAGCATTTGTATATGTCAAGTGTCAAACGGGCTTTAATATACAATACTCGGACACTTTTAAATGACTATAAAGAGTCTCAATTCTCTGGACTACTTTATTTATTGGCTTGCTTTAAAAATAATTAGTATAAGGGTTATACTGGATGTTAATAGAGAACATGAATGTTATTGTGCTCAATTATTAAGGGTAGTGTATCTTTCTAATTTAATATTAAATAAGAAAGATACATGTAAAGCCTAATACTCCTTTTCTCCTTAAGGGGTTACCTCTTTACTATATAGTTGAGCTTATTGGATTTTCCTCTATGTCCTAGGCCCTCCAGCCTGTTTACTATTCAGCTAAGTCTGGGTCATTGGTACAGTATAAAAATGTTAAAAAATTTATAGTAATTTATATATTTTTTATACTTACCAATGACCCAGACGGGGATGGCCCTCCCTGGAGTTGGGAACTCTTGCCTCCCCGCTGAGTACATAGCGCTGACCAGGCACTGCCAGTAAGAATGATAATTGGTGCCAATTTCGGGACGTCTGCGTCACTGCGCATGCGCAGTAGAGGCGTAGTATGGAGGTCCTTTAGGACATGATTTCTTTTTGTTTTGGATGCAAATTTTGGGGATTGGGGGGCAAAATTTGTGTTTGGCCCTGGTTTTGTTAGAGTTAGCACCAGCTAAGTCTGGGTCATTGGTAAGTATAAAAAATATATAAATTACTATAAATTTTTTAACTTTTTCAAAATTTTTTGATTTCAATTATTTTTTCTATGTTAATGGATCATGTTATTATGTATTTTGATTGTCAGGGGTTGGTGCGAGTACTAGGACTTTGTTTTCTTTTCACAATGAAAGGATATTGTTCAATTGTAATAAGAGGAAATCTTCCTCTGACTTTCATAATCATTGTATATGTAGTCAGTGTACTCGCACTAACTCCTGTTCTGTATGCGTTAATTTCGATGACAACATGGGAAGCGTGTGTCACGGTATGTTAGTGGGGAATTGGCCATTCCGGTCCTTTCCCCACAGGGTCACTCTACTTTATCAATCTCTATTTCAGACGATCAAGAACAGGGTGATGTATCTGTGATGTCTTCCAAAAGTGTACCTCCGTCGTCACAATTAATGAAGAGCTAGCAGATAAGTGCTCATGTAAATACGTCAATTGCCTAAGAGGACCCTAGTAGGTTCGACGGCCTTTGGCATCCGCTAGCTCGCCCGGTGTAGCGTCCATTCATCGAATGGTTCGGCAGCCGGGTTTGTCCGTAGCGGTCTAGGAGTTTTGGGTGATGCGAGCACTATAAATCAACCAAATGCACACCCAGTGATGGCGGATTAGAGGAGAGAACGGAGGAAGCCTTTTAGTCCGGTTCCTAGCTCGTCCAGGTCCATCCGGACTGCGAGCGAGAGAGGCTCCTCTCTCGTACAACAACATCTGGCCCCAGATGTTGTGGTACAAAATGTTTCGCATTCGGAGCATACGTCCGCCCCTCGGGACGCTCCGATATATAGTCAGTCCGGAGAGACTGTCAATAAGGCTTCCTCATCCTCATGGTAGCGCACACGACCGCTCTTGGCTACGTGACCTCGGATATCCAGTCAGCTTCGCCAATCAGAGAATCATCGGCGACCAGGTCACACCATCCGGTAGCCAAGGACACGAGACCTGCAGACTCCGGACGTTCGCATAAGAAAGTGTGCGGGAGTCGACGTACATGGAGCTTCCAGCGGCAAAGCATCGTAAGACCGCTACTGCACAGGCCTCGGTGACGGACGTGCTATCCCAAATAACACAGCTTATCGCAGCATCCCAGCAACGACAGAATCTCTGTCGCATTATGTATTATCCGACGACGCTGGGTCGGGACGCTCCGCGGAAGCAGGTACGGACATCCGAAATTTTCATCTGGTCCGACGGGATGCCGAAAGGGATTCGGAGGATTTCGAGCTTTCCCTTTCGGAACAACCTGAGCTGCTGTGTATGTCATCCGACTTCATCTTCTAGAGGTTCTTTCGTCGGACCAGAATGCTGCGATGCCGGATAAGAAACTGATAGCATCGGTGGACACAGAAATTTTTTGGTTCGGTTCAGGGACATCGTCCCTCAGTTCCGACACAGTCCAATAATGTCACACAACTTTCGAATTATTGAACGACGCTATATATATATTATTATATGCTTGCTATTAACAAGCATGTCTGGTTTCTTGTTCGCAAAGTTACTGAGATGTCTTTCAAAAGTGTGCCTCTGTTGTCATAGTTTATGAAGAGCTAGCGGCAATAAGTGCTCATGGAATACGTCAATCGCCTAAGAGGTCCCGAGTAGGATCGACGGAGTTGACATTCGCTAGCTCACCCGGTGAAGCGTCCATTCATCGAATGGTTCGGCAGTCGGGTTCGTCCGTTGCGGTCTAGGAAGGAGATTTGGGTGATTCGAGCACTATAATAGACTTTAGTACACACCCAGTGACGACGGATTAGAGGACAGATCAGAGGAAGCCTGTTAGTCCGGTTCCTAGCTCGTCCAGGTCCGTCCGGGCTGCAAGCGAGAGAGGTCCCTCTCTCGTACAACAACATATGGGACCGGATGTTGTGGTACAGATATTTCGCATTCGGAGCATATGTCCGTCGCTTGGGACGCTCCGTTATATTGACAGTCCGAGAGACTGTCGATAATGCTTCATCCTCACAGCAGCGCACACGACCGCACATTGGCTACGTGACCTCGAGTATCCGGCCAGCTTTGTCAATCAGTTATTCCACGGCGAACAGGTCACGCCATCCGGTAGCCAAGGGACACGAGGCCTATACACTCCGTTCGCTCGCATAATAGAAGTATGCACGGGGTAACGAACATGGACCTTCCAGCGGCAATGCATCGTAAGACCGCTTCTCCACAGGCCTCAGTGACAGACGTGCTATCCAAAATAGCACAGTTTTTCGCAGCATCCCAGCAAACGACAAGTTCTCGGTCGGATCAGGAATAATCCGACGGCGCTGGGTCGGTGCGCTCCACTGTTGCATCAGGTTCGGACGACCGAACACTTTATAGGGTCCGACAGGATGGCGAAAGGGATTCGGACGATTTCGAGCTTTCCCTTTCGGAACAACAGAAGCTGCCATACATTTCTTCCGGCATTATCTTCCAGAGGTTGTTCCGTCAGACTACATTGCTGCGATGCTGGATAAGAGACTAATAGCGTCATTGGACACGGAGTTTTAGATCGGTTCAGGGACATTGTCCCTGACTTAACGACACAGTCCAATAATGTCTTTAGAACATTCAGATTATTTAACGACGCTATATATAAGCTTGCTACCAAGCATGATAGTCTAGTTTCTTGTCCGCAATGCTTTATTCTGCCTTTTTAGCTCACCTGAGCGAAGCTCAAGGGGAGCTTTACTAATCACTTTCTGTCCGTCGTCCGTCGTCCGTCGTCCGTCGTCCGGCGTCCGTCGTCCGTCGTCCGTCGTCCGTCGTCGTCCGTCCGGCGTTAACTTTACATTATCGACTTCTCCTCCTAAACCACTAGCCCAATTTTATTCAAATGTTGGCTAAATGTTTATTACCTAATGCCAATTCAGATTTGTTCAAATGAAGTTGCCCCTCCTCCTGAGTGGTTCCACGCCCCCAAGGGGCACCAAAATCTTTGTAAATCTTCTTCTCATGAACCAGCAGTAGCAGAGACTTGATATTTGGTGTGCAGCTTCCTTTTGAGGTGTAGACTCAGATTTGTTCAAGAGAAGTTTGTGGGGCTATACTTGGCGTCGTTATGGGAGGGGCAAAATTTTTTGCCCCGCCCAAAATTTCTATTTTCCAAACCGAGAGGCTGATTTGAACCAAATTTTATGTGAGGGCTTATTGGGTCATGAGTACTTGATTTATGCAAAAAAAAATTTTCCCGCAGCCCCGTGGGAACCGCAGGAGCTAAAAATAGAAAAAATTTAAAATGCCTATATCTCCAAAACTGCACGGCACTGAGAATTTTTATTTGGTATGCAGCTTCCTTAGGACCAACAGAAAGGATTGGTAAAAAAAAATTGCCATCGGTTTTATCATAGGGTACAGTTTCGGGACTTTGAAAAAGTGCTGAGTCAGCACTTTTTAACACTGTAGGCAATGGGAAAAACATTAAAAAATCTTCTTCTCCAGATCCAGCAGGCAGAATCTTTTGATATTTGGTATGCAACATTGTAGGGTGGATCTGATTCAAGTTTGTTCAAATCGGCCCCCTGGGTTCATATTTGGGCTCAGTATAGGAGCCCGATTTCGAACTTAGTGCATTTCAGGCAAATTTCTTAAAAAATCTTCTTCTCCAGATCCAGCAGGCAGAATCTTTTGATATTTGGTATGCAACATTGTGGGGTGGATCTGATTCAAGTTTGTTCAAATCGGCCCTCTGGGTTTATATTTGGGCTCAGTATAGGAGCCCAAATTTGAACTTACTGCATTTCAGGCAAATTTCTTTGAAAATCTTCTTCTCCAGATCCAGCAGTCAGAATCTTTTGATATTTGGCATGCAACATTGTAGGGTGGATCTGATTCAAGTTTGTTCAAATCGGCTCCCTAGATTCATATTTGGGCTCAGTATAGGAGCTTGAATTCAAACTTAGTGCATTTCAGGCACATTTCTTCAAAAATCTTCTTCTCCAGATCCAGCAGGCAGAATCTTTTGATATTTGCTGTGCATTGTTGCGGGGTAGATCTGATTCAAGTTTGTTCAAATCGGTCCCCCTGGATTCATATTTGGGCTTACTATAGAAGCCCGAATTCGAACTTAGTGCATTTCAGGCAAATTTCTTAAAAAATCTTCTTCTCCAGATCCAGCAGGAAGAATCTTTTCATATTTGGTAAGCAACATTGTGGGGTGGATCTGATTCAAGTTTGTTCAAATCGGATCCCTGGGTTAATATTTGGGCTCAGTATAGGAGCCCAATTTCGAACTTAGTGCATTTCAGGCAAATTTCTTAAAAAATCTTCTTCTCCAGATCCAGCAGGCAGAATCTTTTGATATTTGGTATGCAACATTGTAGGGTGGATCTGATTCAAGTTTGTTCAAATCGGCCCCCTGGGTTCATATTTGGGCTCAGTATAGAAGCCCGATTTTGAACTTAGTGCATTTAGGCAAATTTCTTAAAAAATCTTCTTGTCCAGATCCAGCAGGCAGAATCTTTTGATATTTGGTATGCAACATTGTGGGGTGGATCTGATTCAAGTTTGTTCAAATCGGCTTCCTAGATTCTTATTTAGGCTCACTATAGAAGCTCGAATTTGAACTTAGTGCATTTCATGCAAATTTCTTAAAAAATCTTCTTCTCCAGATCCAGCAGGCAGAATCTTTTCATATTTGGTAAGCAACATTGCGGGGTGGATCTGATTCAAGTTTGTTCAAATCGGCCCCCTGGGTTTATATTTGGGCTCAGTATAGGAGCCCAAATTTGAACTTAGTGCATTTCAAGCAAATTTATTAAAAAATCTTCTTCTCCAGATCCAGCAGGCAGAATCTTTTGATATTTGGCATGCAACATTGTGGGATGGATCTGATTCAACTTTGTTCAAATCGGCTTCCTAGATTCATATTTGGGCTCACTATAGAAGCTCGAATTCGAACTTAGTGCATTTCAGGCAAATTTCTTAAAAAATTTTCTTCTCCAGATCCAGCAGGCAGAATCTTTTGATATTTGGTATGCAACATTGTGGGATGGATCTGATGCAAATTTGTTCAAATCGGCTCCTTAGATTCATATTTAGGCTTACTATAGAAGCTCGAATTCGAACTTAGTGCATTTCAGGCAAATTTCTTAAAAAATCATCTTCTCCAGATCCAGCAGGCAGAATCTTTTGATATTTGGTATGCAACATTGCGGGGTGGATCTGATTCAAGTTTGTTCAAATCGGCCCCCTGGATTCATATTTGGGCTTAATATAGAAGCCTGAATTCGCACTTAGTGCATTTCGGGCAAATTTATTAAAAAATCTTCTTCTCCAGATCCAGCAGGCAGAATCTTTTGATATTTGGTATGCAACATTGTGGGGTGGATCTGATTCAAGATTGTTCAAATCGGCTTCCTAGTTTCATATTTGGGCTCACTATAGAAGCTTGAATTCGAACTTAGTGCATTTCAGGCAAATTTCTTAAAAAATCTTCTTCTCCAGATCCAGCTTCAGAATCTTTTCATATTTGGTAAGCAACATTGTGGGGTGGATCTGATTCAAGTTTGTTCAAATCGGCCCCCTGGGTTTATATTTGGGCTCCGTATAGGAGCCCAAATTTTAACTTAGTGCATTTCAGGCATATTTCTTAAAAAATCTTCTTCTCCAGATCCAGCAGGCAGAATCTTTTGATATTTGGTATGCAACATTGTGAGGTGGATCTGATTGTGATTCATGAACGTATTTATTTGTAAAGTTGATAGAATCTTAGACAAAATTTGCAGAAAAGATCTACTATAGAAGGGGTGGTATCCAGGGTGAACCGTTTACCCAAATCTAGCAGTACTAATGCATTATTCACACAAATCTCCGTTCAAATTTTATGACCCCTCATTGGAACACACGCATTCAGCTCATTCCAACAAAGGTCATATGCCATGTTTTCGAGACAAAAGAATAAAAATTTTAGTTATTCATGAAATTTTTAGGCAACTGTTGTCTGTTATTCACATTGCTTCATGAAATTTCAGTACTTTTGGAAGTTACCTCAGTAATCAAGGGTTAATTCCCCTTAATTAAATGTCGCCTCTAAAAAACAACCACTTTGCATATCTTACCTTTTTACCAGCATAACTGCCAAAACTTGTCAGCATTCTTCGCAAAAATCGCTATTCAAATTTTAATTTTTGTCTCTTAAACATACATGTACTTATCGCTTGTAAATACCCCATTGGAATGAGCTTTTTGAGCTCATTCCAACGAGAGGTCGCACACCATGCTTTTTGAGTCAAAAAAGCAATTTTTTAGTTATTCCAGAATTTCGTACGTAAAACACAGCCTTATGACTTCACATTAAAATGAGCTCTCTAAGCTTGTTCCAATCAACATTCACGCACTATGTCTTTCACACAAAAAATAAAATTTTCCATTTATTCCGGAATTTTGTACACACACACACACACACACACACACACACACACACACACACACACACACACACAGAGACACACACATCTAAAAGTTCGGCAGCAAAAAAACAGTTACTTCAATTTTTAAATGCATTATAGGAACAACTTGCCTAATCAAATTTAAATACTTTTGCATCATTCTGTATCTAGAACAAACCATTTACCATATCTTTACGCAAAATTCTCCCGCATCATTCACAAAAAAACACCATTATTTATATATTCACATTTCTGTCTCAAAAATATACCTGATCTTCCCATACCCCTATTGGAATAAGCTGTTTGAGCTTGTTCCAATGATGATAAAAAAAACTAATATTTTGGAAAATTTGTGAAAATTTTTGTTTTCTTGCATGCAAATATGTACATGTAGCACATGGAAGATATCCACAGTTGGGGAGAGATGTCCAAGGCTATCTCTTCACATTCCTTGTTTGTGCTTCATGCTAAAGATAAAGATAAATTTGCTTTATTAAAAATCATTGGAGATTGGCCACACACCAATGATTTTAAATAAAACTAATTTTAGGTAACAAATGTTGAACTTCAAACAAAATCTATCACTCAACCAGTTAATGTTGATGAGGCATGACATGGTGAAGGTGACCTAAAATACTTCTTAGAGTCACTTTGTCAGGTGAGCGATTAAGGCCACGTGGGGCCTCTTGTTTCAATTCTAGGAAATAATTTATATTGGCAGAACAGGGCATGCCGAGAGTTCATATGCGTCTAGACGGCGGTGCTGAAGACTGGGAATTATCTTTTTCACCGTCTATGTCAATTCCAACCACGATGTTGGAAACGACAATGATGTCTAATAGACTTAACTTAGACACTTTATCATACGTAGACCACCTTACTGAGGCGTTATCATTACGTCTTCAAGAGAAAGAATACCAGGATATGATCCTCAATGTGATTTCTTTCAAGGGCAGTAGTTTTTCCACGTATAACTCCGCCCTTCAGTGGCAACCTGGAGTTGGTTAGACGTGACGCAGCCCTGGCTACATCCACGCGCGTGGATAGTAAGGTGAAGAACTCTCTCAGAGTCGCTTCGGTCTCAGAGAAGCTTCTCTTCGACGGCAACTTTTCAGCAATCATGAATTGCTCGATATACACGTTCTCTTGTCTATCAAGTGTAGCAAGAGATTCAGACTGGGGCAAACATTCAGTGGTTGACTCAGAGAGTGCCACTGCAGTTGCCGGATCCGAGTTTTATGATTATGACGGATGCCAGTCAAACAGGTTGGGGTACAATATTGATCCCAATGGATTCGAAGTGCCAGGGTCTTTGGGTTCCGCAGTTTCTAGGCAAGCACTTAACTTCCAGGAAATGATGTTATTTAGGCTTTCACTATGTCATTGGATGAACATTATTCAGAAACGCATGTCCAAATCCTGTCCGTTAATACGACAGTAGTTGCGTATCTCTGGAACCAGGGAGGCACTCATTCGATTCCGTTATTCAATTTAACGGAAAGAATCCTTCTGTTTGTTATAGTACACCTAGTTCTGCTTCGGTGCGTCATATTCCGGGTCGTCTGATTGTATTAGCAGACTCCCTTTCACGTAAGGGTCGCTTGTTGCCATCAGAATGGACTCTCAACAAACAAGTATTCAATCAGATTTGCTATCAATGGGAGCGCCCAATGATAATTTATTTGCAACCCAACTCACTATTCAATTGCAGACGTATGGGTTGCCATGTCCGGATCCCTGAGCTTATGTTGTTAACGCTCTATTGATCTAATAGGACGGAATGATAGGATACGCATATCCTCCAGCGCTGTTGATTCAGCAAGTATTGCTAAGATAAACATCCACAATACAATTCTGTTGATAGCATCTCTGTCTTCACAGAGACCGTGGGTAAATTTACTCAGGTGTCTACTGTGGGACTTTCTGCGAAAACTTCCTCCATGAGAGGATCTTCTTTCGTTGGGGAAATCGTGTCAACTTCATCACAACCCGCAAGGTCTCAACCTTCACGTATTCCGTTGTGTGGTCCTTCTTGCACAGCAAGCATTGTACAGGACGAGCTATGGACGCGATTTCTTACTGTAGGAGAACCTCTTCTTCGCTATACTATGCGGCTAAAGTGGAGGCTCTTCCGTCGTTGGTGTAGGGATCATTATGTTGATATTTTTGATCCCTCCATACTAGACATTGCAACTTTCTAGTATACTTGTTTGACAAGATCAACTGCAGCCTGTTACTATTAAGGTTATAGGTCTATGTTATCTCATACCTATGCACTCTATGATAGTTTACAATTGAGTCTTATGTCTCTTTATCTAAGTCAGTTAGAAACTTTTCGATAAATAGACCTAGAATCCTTAGATTAAATTCCTTATTGGAATTTAGCTTCGGTTCTTATTTAGCTAAGTAATCATTTGAGCTTTTGGAAACAGTAGTTTTCAATTCTGACCTTTTAAGACAGTAATTCTCTTAGTCTTCTCTTCTACTGAAGAGTCAGTGAGCTTCATGCACTGTCGGTGGACGATTCTCACTTTCGTAGTATCGGAAACACTATTTCCTTTACTACTAATGTTGGATTTTTGGTTAAGAATCAGGCTCCTAATAAATATTCGGAACCTATTGTTATTAAGGTCCTTCCGTCTTCGTACGGGCATAGGCCTTTACTCTGTCCAGTTAGAGTTTACGTATTTATAAACAGATATCAGTTTATTAGTAAGGACGTAAGCTTCTTCTGTCTTTGATGCCTAATAGAAGCACATTACGCTCCATTCTATTGCTAATGGATTCAATTAACTATCGGTACTGCTTATGGTATATCATTAATTCAGCAGTTTGTGCTTGAGATTTCGGCTCATGAAATAAGAGCTCTTTCTATATCTTGGGCTTACATTAATAGTGTCGCTATTATAGATTTTATGAAGGCTGCACATTGGGCTCAGCCATCCACATTCATGAATTTTTATCTCAGAAATATTGAGTCCATTTCTGGAGGCCTCCATTGTTAGGTCTATTATCTACTGCTCAGAATGTCATTCACTTAACAGTTGCTACTATAGCTAGGTAGGCTTTCTGTTCCGGCAGTGACTCCGTCCTGCTGCCCTCTTCGCTCTGGGCTATTTGACCCAGGGCAAGGAGAAGGGGGGGGGGGGGGTGGGAGGGTGTTCCCTTGGGTCACCTGTTTTATTATGAAACAAGGGGATACCTCCTCCGGAGTTAGTAATTCTGAGCTGTTACTGGGATGGTTTTTAAGTGATAAGTTTAGGTTTTAAAAATTTATTCAGGTCATAGTTTTTAAAGTATAGCTTTTGAATATATCACGTGTCAAACGGGCGTTATTATACAATCCTCAGACACTTTTAAGGAGTATAAAGAGTCTCTATTCTTTTGACTAACTTTATTTATTGGCTTACTTTAAAAATTATTAGAATAAGGATATACTGGATATTAATAGAGTACATGGATGTTATGATGCTCAATTATGGAAGGTGTTGTGTCTTTCTAATTTATCATAAATAAGAAAGATACATGTAAGGCCTAATACTCCTTTTCCCCTCGAGGGGATGACTCTATTTTATATAATTGAGCTTATTGGAATTTCCTCTATGTCCTAGGCCCTCCAGCCTTTTTACTTTTCAGCTATGTCTGGGTCATTGGTACAGTATAAAAATGTTAAAAAATTTATAGTAATTTATATATTTTTTATACTTACCAATGACCCAGACGGGGATGGCCCTCCCAGGAGTTGGGAACTCATACCTCCCCGCTGAGTACATAGCGCTTACCAGGCACTGGTTATAAGAATGATTATGGCGCCAATTTTGGGACGTCCTTGACACTGCGCATGCGCAGTAGAGGTGAAGTATGGAGGGCCATTCAGGACATGTTTTCTTTGGTTTTAGATGCAAATTTTGGGGAGTGGGGGGCAAAATTTCTGTTTGGCCCTATATTTTCAAGAGTTAGCACCAGCTATGTCTGGGTTATTGGTAAGTATAAAAAATATATAAATTACTATAAATTTTTTAACTTTTTCAAAAAAAAAAAAAATTTTTTTGATTTCAATTATTTTTTCTATGTTAATGGATCATGTTATTATATGGTTTTGTTTTCAGGGGTTGGTGCGAGTATTAGGACTTTGTATTCTTTTCACAATGAAAGGATATTATTCAATTGTAATAAGAGGAAATCTTCCTCTGACTTTCATAATTATTGTATTAATGTAGTCAGTGTACTCGCACTAACTCCTGTTCAATATGTGTTAATTTCGATGACAACATGGGAAGCGTGTGTCACGGTATGTTAGCGGGGAAATGGCCATGCCGGTCCTTTCTCCGCAGGGTCACCCTAGTTTATCAATCTCTATTTCAGACGAACAAGAACAGGATGATGTATCCGTGATGTCTTCCAAATGTGTGCCTCCGTCGTCACAATTAATGAAGAGCTAGCGGCAAAGTGCTCATGCAAATACGTCAATTGCCTAAGAGGTCCCTAGTAGGATCGACGGCCTTTGACGTCCGCTAGCTCGCCCGGTGTAGCGTCCATTCATCGAATGGTTCGGCAGCCGGGTTCGTCCGTTGTGGTCCAGGAGTTTTGGGTGATGCAAGCACTATAAATCAACCAAGTGCACACCCAGTGACGGCGGATCAGAGGAGAGAACGGAGGAAACCTATTAGTCCGTAGTCCGGTTCCTAGCTCGTCCAGGTCCATCCCGGCTGCGAGCGAGAGAGGCCCCTCTCTCGTACAACAACATCTGGCCCCAGATGTTGTGGTACAAAATGTTTCGCATTCGGAGCATACGTCCGCCGCTTGGGACGCTCCGTTATATAGACAGTCCGGAGAGACTGTCAATAAGGCTTCCTCATCCTCATGGCAGCACACACGACTGCACCTTGGCTACATGACCTCGGATATCAAGCCAACTTCGCCAATCAGAGAATCCACGGCGACCAGGTCACGCCATCCGGTAGCCAGGGACACGAGGTCTGTAGACTCCGGACGTTCGCATAAGACAAGTATGCAGGAGTCAACGTACACGGAGCTTCCAGCGGCAAAGCATCGTAAGACCGCTACTCCACAGGCCTCAGCGACGGACGTGCTATCCCGAATAGCACAACTTATCGCAGCATCCCAGCGACAACAGAATCTCTGTCGCATCATGTAATATCCGACGACGCTGGGTCGGTACGCTCCGCTGAAGCATCAGGTACGGACGTCCGAAAACTTCATAGGGTCCGACAGGATGGCGAAAGGGATTCGGAGGATTTCGAGCTTTCCCTTTTGGAACAACATAAGCTACTGTACATGTCATCCGTCTTTGTCTTCTAGAGGTTGTTTCGTCGGACCAGAATGCTGCGATGCCGGATAAGAGACTGATAGCGTCGGTGAACACAAGAATTTTTTGATCGGTTCAGGGACATCGTTCCTCAGTTTCCGACACAGTCCAATAATGTCACAGGAACTTTCGAATTATTGAACGACGCTATATATATTTATGCTTGCTATTAAACAAGCAAGACTGGTTTCTTGTTCGCAAAAGTTACCGTGATGTCTTTCAAAAGTGTGCCTCTGTTGTCATAGTTAAATGAAGAGCTAGCGGCAATAAGTGCTCATGGAAATACGTCAATCGTCTAAGAGGTCCCTAGTAGGATCGACGGCGTTGACATTCGCTAGCTCACCCGGTGTAGCGTCCATTCATCGAATGGTTCGGCAGCCGGGTTCGTCCCTTGCGGTCCAGGAAGGAGATTTGGGTGATGCGAGCACTATAATAGACAATAGTACACACCCAGTGACGACGGATCAGAGGAGAGATCAGAGGAAGCCTGTTAGTCCGGTTCCTAGCTCGTCCAGGTCCGTCCGGGCTGCGAGTGAGAGAGGTCCCTCTCTTGTACAACAACATCTGGGACCGGATGTTGTGGTACAAACGTTTCGCATTCGGAGCATATGTCCGCCGCTCGGGACGGTCCGTTATATAGACAGTCCGAGAGACTGTCGATAAGGCTTCCTCATCCTCACGGCAGCGCACACGACCACACCTTGGCTACATGACCTCGAGTATCCGGCCAGCTTCGTCATTCAGGTATTGCACGGCGAACAGGTCACGCCATCCGGTAGCCAAGGAACACGAGGCCTGTACACTCTGGTCGCTCGCATAATAGAAGTATGCACGGGGTAACGTACATGGAGCTTCCAGCGGCAATGCATCGTAAGACCGCTTCTCCACAGGCCTCAGTGACGGACGTGCTATCCAAAATAGCGCAACTTATCGCAGCATCCCAGCAAACGACAGAATCTCTGTTGGATCAGGAATAATCCGACGACGCTGGGTCGGTTCGCTCCGCTGAAGCATCAGGTACGGACGACCAAGCACTTCATAGGGTCTGACAGGATGGCGAAAGGGATTCGGACGATTTCGAGCTTTCCCTTTCGGAACAACAGAAGCTGCCATACATTTCTTCCGGCATTATCTTCCAGAGGTTGTTCCGTCGGACTAAAATGCTGCGATGCTGGATAAGAGACTAATAGCGTCATTGGACACAGAGTTTTTGATCGGTTCAGGGACATCGTCCCTGAGTTGCCGACACAGTCCAATAATGTCACTAGAACATTCGAATTATGGAACGACGCTATTTATAAGCTTGCTACCAAAACAGGCTAGTCTAGTTTCTTGTCCGCAAATGCTCTAAATCTGCCTTTCATCAATTCTAGGAATAATTTGAAATGGCAGGACAGGGCATACCGAGAGTTCCTCTGCGTCTAGACGATGAGGCTGAAGACTGGGTATTGTCTTTATCACCGTCTATGTCAATTCCAACCACGACGTTGGAAACGACAATGATGTCTAACAGACTTAACTTAGACGCTTTATCATATGTAGACCACCTTACTGAGGCGTTATCATTACGTCTTCAAGGGAAAGAATTCCAGGATATGATCCTCAATGAGATTTCTTTCAAGGGCAGTAGTTTTTCCATGTATAACTCAGCCCTTCAGTGGCAACCTGGAGTTGGTTAGACGTGACGCAGCCCTAGCTACATCCACGCGCGTGGATAGTAAGGTGAAGAACTCTCTCAGAGTCGCTTCGGTCTCGGAGAAGCTTCTCTTCGACGGCAACCTTTCGGCATTCTATGAATTGCTCGATATACACGTTCTCTTGTCAATCAAGTGTAACAAGAGATTCAGACTTGGGCAAACATTCGGTGTTTGACTCAGAGAGTTCCACTGCAGTTGCCGGATCCGAGTTTTACGATTATGACGGATGCCAGTCAAACAGGTTGGGGTACAACATTGATTCCAACAGATTCAAAGTTCCAGGGTCTTTGGGTTCCGTAGTTTTCTAGGCAAGCACTTAAACTTCCAAGAAATGATGTTATTTTGGCTTGCACTACGTCATTGGATGAACATTATTCAGAAACGCATGTCCAAATCCTGTCCGATAATACGACAGTAGTTGCGTATATCCGGAACCAGGGAGGCACTCATTCTGTTCCGTTATTCAATTTAACGGAAAGAATCCTTCTGTTTGTTCTAGAACACCAAGTTCTACTTCGGTCCGTCATATTCCGGGTCGTCTGATTGTATTAGCAGACTCCCTTTCACGGAAGGGTCTCTTGTTGCCGTCAGAATAGACTCTCAACAAACAGGTATTCAATCAGATTTGCTACCAATGGGAGTGGTCAATGATAGACTTATTTGCGACACAACTCAACAATCAATTGCAGACGTATGTGTCACCATGTCCAGATCCCCGAGCATATATAGTTAACGCTCTATCGATCTCGTAGGACGGAATGATAGGATATGCGTATCCTCCAGCTCTGTTGATTCAGCAAATATTGCTAAGATAAAACATTCACAATACAATTCTGTTGGTAGCATCTCTGTCTCCACAGCGACCGTGGATAAATTTACTCAGGTGTCTGCTGTGGGACTTACCGTGAAAACTTCCTCCACGAGTGGATCTTCTTTTGCTGGGGAAATCGTGTCATCTTCATCACAACCTGCAAGGTCTCAACCTTCACGTATTCCTTTGTGCGGTCCTTCTTGCACGGCAAGCATTGTACAGGACGATCAGTGGACGTGATTTCTAACTGTAGGAGGACCTCCTCTTCGCTATACTATGTGGCTAAAGTGGAAGGTCTTCCGTCGTTGGTGTAGGCATCATTATGTTGATATTTTTGATCCCTCCATACCAGACATTGCAAACTTTCTAGTATACTTATTTGACGAGATCAACTGCAGCCTGTTACTGTTAAAGGTTATAGGTCTATGTTATCTGATACCTATGCACACCATGATAGTTTACAATTGAGTCTAATGTCTCTTTATCTAAGTTAGTTAGAAACTTTTCGATAAATAGACCTAGAATCCTTAGATTAATTCCTAAATGGAATTTAGCTTGGGTTCTTATTAACTAAAAGAAAACCATTTGAGCCTCTTGAGACAGTAGATTTCAAATTCTGGCCTTTTAAGACAGCAATTCTCTTAGCTTTCTCTTCTGCTGATGAGTCAGTGAGCTTCATGCACTATCTGTGGACTATTCTCACTTTCGTAGTATCGGGAACACTATTACCTTTACAACTAATGTTGGATTTTTGGTTAAGAATTAGGCTCCTAATAAATATCTGGAACCTATTGTTATTAAGGCCCTTCCGTCTTTGAACGGGCATAGGCCTTTACTCTGTCCGGTTAGAGCTTTATGTATTATAAACAGATCTCAGTTTATCAGTAAGGACGTAAAGCTTCTTCTGTCTCTGATGCCTAATAGAAAGGACATTACGGTCCATTCTAATGCTAGATGGATTCAATTAACTATCGGTACTGCTTATGATAATCTATCTTTAACTCAGCAGTCTGTGCTTAACATTTCGGCTCATGAAGTAATAGCTCTTTCTACATCATGGGCTTCTGCTAATATTGTTGCTATTACAGATTTAATGAAGGCTGCATATTGGTCTCAGCCATCCACATTCACAAATTTTTATCTCAGAAATATTGAGTCCATTTCTGGAGACCTGCATTGTTTAGATCCGTTATCTGTTGCTCAGAATGTCGTCCACTAAACAGTTGCAACTATAGTTATGCAGGCTTTCTGTTCCAGCAGTGACTCCGTCCTGCTGCCCTCTTCGCTCTGGGCTATTTGACCCAGGGCAAGGGGAAGGGGGGGGGGGGGGGTGAGGGTGTTCCCTTGGGTCACCTGTTTTATAATGAAAACAAGTGGATACTTCCTCCGGAGTCAGTAATTCTGAGCTGTTACTGGGATGGTTTTTAAGTGAAAAGTTTATGTTTTAAAAATTCATTCATGTCTTAGTTTTAAAGTATAGCATTTGAATATCTCACGTGTCAAACGGGCGTTAATATACAATCCTCGGACACTTTTAAAAGAGTATAAAGAGTCTCCATTCTCTGGACTAACTTTATTTATTGGCTTACTTTAAAAATAATTAGTCCCCGTGGGAACCCCGGGAAGTAAGCAGCACTTGTTTACTGTGGTAAACCAGTTCCGCTTTACTAGTAAAATAGGACCCAGTCACCAATGCTTGGGGTGAAAGTCCTCTAAAATGGGCAACATGTTGATCAACGATTGACTAAACTTGACTTCATCTCCATGTTGTGTCACGATTAGCCATGGTGCATAAATATGTGACGTTAACCACCAACAAACAAACAAACAAACAAAAATAATTAGTATAAGGATTATACTGGATGTTAATAGAGAACATGAATGTTATGATGCTCAATTATGGAGGGTGTTGTGTCTTTCTAATTTATCATAAATAAGAAAGATGCATATAAAGCCTAATACTCCTTTTCTCCCCGAGGGGATGACTCTATTTTATATAGTTGAGCTTATTGGATTTTGTAACCTACTTTCAAACTGGGTTATTTTGTTGAGTCGCTTAAGTCACCTATTTTCGTTTCGACACTTGAAGCTCCGACTGAAATGGAACAAAATAGAAATAAAAAATCCGCCAAAAGCAACAATGGAAACTGATTGTCGTGTGATTTCAAATAAATGGTTGTTCATTTGACAAACGAAAATGCCCATTTATCACACTTAAGCACATTCGATTTGAAAATAATCGTTTTTATGTAAACCGCAGCCGTTCCTCATTTTGGCCAATTTTTAGAGGGCAACTTGTAATCGCCCCAACTATTTTTCTAGGCGACTCTGGGCTTAGAAGGGCGACATAATCGCCCTAGTCGCCCTCACGGCTGGTCCCTGCACTGTAGGTGTAAATTTTTACTATTGAAATCCCATTGCCGGCGTGTTCTTTAGAGTTATGAGCCTTAATTACTTTTTACGAATTCTGCACTTGTTAGCATTATAACTTGAACAAAGGTTCCAGATTTGACAACCAGCATTTGATTGATAACTGGGTTATGGACAAGCAACACTCTACTCTCTGATTGCCACTACAACTTGATGCCTGCATCTCTGATGCACATCTCTTGTTTCACATTTCATTTATGGAAGCTTCGGAAATTTATCATGACTTAACATGGAAAATCTTGAAATTTGGTTATCAAAAAAGGAGTAGGAACCATTGTAGAATTGATTGACCATTCTGGTGACGTATTGCTGATTGAATAGAGAGGCACATTGAAAATATAATATACTGTGTTTACAAACTTCAAATTCTCTAAAATTGCTCGTAGTTTAACTTTTTATCAGTAAACTTGTTTTTCTAAGAATGGTGATAAAGAACAGATTGTCAGTTTTTTAAGCTAATTGATGGAAATATTTTAGTTTGATTTTACAATAAAAATGTTTAAAAAACATTGAAATGATTCATTTTAGAACATCTTTATTTTTTCGATATTGCTTTTTCTTGAATCTTGACTGTAAGTTTAGTAGTTCCTAGTTTTTCAGCGAATCTGAAATATTATTGTACTCTTTTCGCTACCCTTGTTTTGAATGCTTTGAAATCATTCTAGTTGTGGTTGCACATTGATCAGATTTTTAATTGAGAGGTACGTGTTTGATACTCACCCAAGTTCCTCTTTGTTTGTTCTTAATTGCCCCGGTACATTTCAGTAATGAAATCATTCTTTATAAATGCCTAAATATTTGACCAAAACTATCTTGCTTGACAGAGCTGACTGAGCACTGTCAAAACAAGATTGCATTGGTTAAATTTTGTGACTATATTATTGGAAAAACATTTCCTTCTGAAAGTATTTCAATTTGACATCAGGGTGCTAATAGTTAAGACATTTCTTGAAGTTGCTTCTGCACATGTTGGACGAATGATCTTGTTTGCCTATTGTTCTCCTCTGGAGAAAGTCCTCAGGAGAAACATACAGTTAAAACTAGAAGTCCTGTAATGAAATACGCACAAATAGCACGTCGATCTGCACATTAATCTATGTGTTATGACCATGGTAAGGCTATCAAATTCTGTACATATGGCCTGTGCACAAGCAATGTTTCAGCCAATGGACCTCCGGGTAACCCGGAGATCCATTGGCAGAAACATTGCCTGTGTTTGCTATGAGTGACCAGGAGAACCTGTCCTGCTTTGGATGCCATTCGATATGGCAATTGTGTGCAATTTCAATGCGCAATTAAGCCTAGATAAGGGGCACAGTTCCTGACAAGACTTCTAGTTTTAACTGTAGGAACCAATTTTTAGCTCAACTTGACAAAGTCAAGCTGAGCTATTGCCATCACTTCTCGTCCGTCGGCGTACGTTAGTACGTTAGTACGTACGTCCACAATTTCCTTTGGCACACCTCACAGGTCGCATTTATGATCAGATTACTTTGAAACTTGGTATGCTTGTTTGGGGTGACCTCTAGATGGGAGCTATCGATTTTCTTCAATTTCCGTCAAAAAATGTTGCCACGGCCAACGTTCTTAGAACTTAGTTTAATCAAACCACAATATTTCCCTTTGGCACACCCTACAGGGCACATTTATGATTTGATTGCTTTGAAACCTGGTATGCTTATTTAGGGTGACCTCTAGATGGGAGCTATCGATTTTCTTCAATTTCCGGCAAAAAATGTTGCCACGGCCTACGTTCTTAGAACTTAGTTTAGTCAGAAGACTCAATATTTCCCTTTGGCACACCCTACAGGGTACATTTATGATTGGATTGCTTTGAAACCTGGCATGCTTGTTTGGGGAGACCTCTAGATGGGAGCTATCGATTTTCTTCAATTTCCGTCAAAAAATGTTGCCGCGGCCAACATTCTTAGAACTTAGTGTAGTCAAACCACAATATTTCCCTTTGGCACACGCTACAGGGCACATTTATGATTTAATTACTTTGAAACCTGGTATGCTTATTTAGGGTGACCTCTAGATGGGAGCTATCGATTTTCTTCAATTTCTGGCAAAAAATGTTGCCACGGCCAACGTTCGTAGAACTTAGTTTAGTCAGACCTCAATATTTCCCTTTGGCACACCCTACAGGGCCCATTTATGATCAGATTGCTTTGAAACCTGGTATGCTTGTTTGGGGAGACCTCTAGTTGGGAGCTTTCGATTTTTTTCAATTTCTGTCAAAAAATGTTGCCGCGGCCAACGTTCTTAGAACTTAGTTTAGTCAGAAGACTCAATATTTCCCTTTGGCACACCCTACAGGGTACATTTATGATTGGATTGCTTTGAAACCTGGCATGCTTGTTTGGGGTGACCTCTAGATGGGAGCTGTCGATTTTCTTCAATTTCCGTCAAAAAATGTTGCTGCAGCCAACATTTTTAGAACTCAGTTTAGTCAGACCACAATATTTCCCTTTGGCACACCCTACAGGGCACATTTATGATTTGATTGCTTTGAAACCTGATATGCTTGTTTGGGGAGACCTCTAGATGGGAGCTATCATTTTTCTTCAATTTTCATAAAAAAAATGTTGCCGCGGCCAACATTCTTAGAACTTAGTTTAGTCAGAAGACTCAATATTTCCCTTTGGCACACCTTACAGGGCACATTTATGATCGGATTGCTTTGATACCTGGCATGCTTGTTTGGGGTGACCTCTAGATGGGAGCTATCGATTTTCTTCAATTTCCATCAAAAAATGTTGCCGCAGCCAACATTCTTAGAACTTAGTTTCGTCAGACCACAATATTTCCCTTTGGCTCACCCTACAGGGCACATTTATGACTAGATTGCTTTGAAACCTGGTATGCTTATTTACGGTGACCTCTAGATGGGAGCTATCGATTTTCTTCCATTTCCGTCAAAAAATGTTGCCACAGCCAACGTTCTTAGAATTTAGTCTAGTCAGACCACAATATTTCCCTTTTGTACACCCTACAGGGCTTTGAAACCTGGCATGCTTGTTTGGGGAGGCCTCTAGATGGGAGCTATCGATTTTCTTCGGTTTCTGTCAAAAAATGTTGCCACTGGCAAAAAAAAAATGACATTGGTACCAATGATCTTCAATTTTGCCATTTCATTTTTAACTTACCAAGTTCAAGTTTGTCAAGTTGAGCTACAGTGTCATTGACACTTTCATTTGTTCTCCCAAGTTACGAAACCTCGGACAAATAATAGGAAACTTGAATCAAATTGCTCATGGTTTTGATTCGTTAACACTTCCAGAAACATGGTATTTTTCATAATGGCAATAAGGCTATTGATGTCAAAATGTTGAGATGCGGCTCAGATGCCTCCCTGAACCCTTTTCCAACCATGTATTACAATGTGGCATATTAGCTAAGCCCCTAAAGCCTCAAAATAATTTTATGATAATAACTGCCATATGTACATGTATACAGCTGCAGGGGACTTAATAGTGTTTCTACATCATTGTTGGCTGCCTGTATAGGCAGTCAACAATGATGTGAAAAGACTGCCAAGATAAATGCAACTTACTGGCTGAGTTCTCAGGGAGAAATACACTTGGGGACACTTTTTCAAAGCAATGCAAAGGTGGCAGTTTGGGTCTGTACGTGGACCTACGTGTTAATGAGAGAAACTTGAAATAATAAGGCTAAACGAAATTGACCTTTTGATTCTCAGGGTGTGGCACATTTATTTTTTCTGCCTGTGTTCATCATGTTTATTTCGGAGACAAAATTCAAACTGTATAAAACCACAGGATGTGATTTTAGTAGTATCAATTTGGTAGCAATTTGCGCTCGCAATATATCATATACATTGATACAGTATTGCTTTTCTCTTTGCGAAATGTGATGCGATTCTCATATGTATGTATAAAATAAATACAAAAAACAATCACAAAGTGATTTTTTTTTTGTCCCTCTGGGGGAAGTTTTTGCACTGGAACCTCAAGCAGGTAGTATCTTAACTTTAGAGCAACTAAATAAATTTTTAAAAATGCCAGTGATACTGTATCGTTCAATATAAAGAGCAAATGTTTGACACCTCCAAAGGTGTTTTGAAGAACGTTTTACAGCAACTTTTATCACTCAAAGGACATTACTCTGGTGTCGGACATCACAGGAATGTTCGCCTGTACTCTCAAGAACTCATGTTGATTTCCATGTCAAATCAACTTTTTTGAATCAAGTTTAAACCTATAAATAAGATATTTGTTGAGAAATTAGAATAATTAGTTTGTTAATAAATGATAATAGTGTGATATTTTATGGAAAATTCAGAAAAATGCAAGTTATTTTGGGAGAAATTCCAAGTAAATTGAAATTTGGGAACCGCGGGGTTGCAAAACTATCTAGGATCGATTTCGTGATAGCGCTCTATAAAATTAAGATAAAAAATAAGAGTATTATTTATTTAAAAATACTCTTGTTAATTTTGATCTCCATTTTAGTTTTTCTATATTGATTATGTGTTGTATGATTACTGTTACAATAAAAACTATCAGTGAAATCAACTTGGAAGCTCTAGTATTTAATTTTAGGCTCTCCCACATGGATTTGGGGCATTGGCATCAGGACTAAAACAAAAATAAAAACTGCCCTCTCTCATTCATTTTAAAATGAAAATTGCCTGAGAATCAATTATTTAATTTTGTTGGGCTTAAACTACTGAATTCTGGGTTTCTCTTCTGAGATTTTGCACTAATAATGGGAAACGTATCAAAGTTACCATGTTCCACATGGTTCGCACAGCTCTTGAAAAACCCTTGAAAATGGCATTTGCCTTGGAAAAAACCCCTTGAATCGAGATTGGCCCTTGAGAACCCTTGAATATTGGGGGAAAGGCTTGAAAAGCCCTTGAATTTTCAACAGTTCCCAGTTTTACGATCAGGACATAATGCTAACAGTTTGTTGCTTGTTTATTTTTCTGGGTATTCTCAATAGTTAGGTATCGTTTTTATTCAAAAAGAAATGGCAAACATGGCATTTTTAGATGGGTCGGTTCGGGCAGAACAAAACAATGGTGGAACGTAATGCCAACATTCTTCCAGTTATCTGATAATCTCCCTTCACATGGTCACCGCCATAATGGGAAAGTGTGTTTACGATCCGTCATGGGTGAATAAATTCAAGTGGGTCAAGGAGGTGACAAAATGTGCATGCAGCTTTTTGTTGTACTTGTAAAAAATCATAAATCTTTCGGAAATGAGTGAATATGCACTGAAATCTTGTGAACGCAGCCAGAAACACACATCCTTAAATGCAATGGCAATTCAGCTGATTATTATTTCGAGCTTCGCAAAAAAGACAGAAATGTTGTCGCAGTACCCACCTGTTGATGCAAAGTCGGAAATGTTAAAGCAATCTTCAATTATGCCATCTATTTCAAAAAATGAAACACTTAAGGTTGAAGTATTGTGGACTTTGCTCACAGTTACGAATCACCAATCTTACAAATCCAATGAAAAAAATTTGCAGCCATTTTCTGCCATGTTTCCTGATAGTTCAGTAGCCAAGCAATTCACATGTGGTGAAAGAAAAACGGCATGCCTTACTGTTTTTGGAATCACAACACATTTTAAAAATATATTAACTGAGAGTATAACTGGTCATTACTCTGTGCTGTTTGATGAATCTCGAAATAAAAAATCACAAACAAAACAAATGGATGTTCACCTCTGATATGGGGACTTCACTTACAGCGTTGTTAGTACTATGGCTCAATACTTATGGGCCATGGAACTGCTAAGGAGGATTTGTTTGATCATTTCAATCAGTATATTATGCTTGAGAGTGGGCTGAAAGCTAACAGGATTGTGCAAATTGGAATGGATGACCCAAATGTTAACTGGAAGTTTCATGATATGCTCACCAAACAACTGAAGAATGACTATTCTACAGGTCTAATAAACATTGGCTCATGTGGATTACATGTTGTACACAACAGCTTTAAAACTGAAGCAAAAGCTACAAACTGGGACATTGAATCTGTGTTGTCAGGTTTATATTATGTGTTCAAGGATTCTCTGGTCAGGAGAAAGGACTTTGAAACTATCACCAATTAAGATATTGTTCCAATGAAATTTGTTGAACACAGATGGCTGGAAAATGAGCCAGTTTCTAAAAGAGCACTTGAGTTTTGGAATAACATTCAGTTGTACTTGAAAGCTGTAGAAACAAAGACTGAAATCTCCTGATAATAAATCATTTACTGCTAACACATCAGCTGCAAAAGACCCACTCTTCTTGACTAAACTTGAATTTTTCTCCAACCATTCCTCCATAACAAACTGACTCACCTTTTATATGCTTTCTAACAGATGATTCAACCTGCATGCTCAGAACAATTTTAAGAATGTTTTGTGAAATCTGAAGTTCTAGAGGACTACAACACACCAGTCAAAATTTCAAATATTGATGTTAATGACAAGAATATTTATCTGCCTTACAAAAAAATTGAGATAGGTCTGTTGACCGAAACAGCTGTGAAAAAGACAAGTGTTTCAGAAAGACAAATAATGATTTTAGAATGGAGTGTAGGCAGTTTCTAGATGAGCTGAGCAAAAAAGTGTTGAATAAATGTCCACTAAGCTACTCCATTGTTAGGTGCCTTTCATGTTTAGATGGTTTCTGATCAAGAGGGCTGCAGAAGAAAATTTAAAAAACTCAAATGTTTTGGTCACTGCTGGAAAAATAGATGGGATTCAGTCAAATCATCTAGTGGAGAATTTCTGTCAGTTTCTGGATAATATTAAATCTTTTGGGTCTGAGAAATTTACCAAATTATGCAGAAAGGAAGACAGAGTTGATGTTTTCTTTCAGACTCACATGTGTAACAAGTTTACTCAATTGTTTGATATTGTAAAGGTACTGCTTGTTCTTTCATATGGGAATGCAAGAGTGGAAAGAGGGTTCTCTGTGAACAAAGAAACTGAAGTTGAAAACCTGCATAACCAATCTTTGGTTGCACAAAGAATTATTTGTGACCATGTGCATAAAACAGGTGGTATATTAAATACTTCAATCACTAAAGAACTTCTTGTTTCTGCATGCAGTGCCAGACACAGATATGAAATGTATCTGGAAGAGGAAAGGGAGAAAAAAAAATCTGCTGAACAGTTGAAAAAACGAAAGTCAGTACTTGATGAAATTAAAACAATGAAACATGATAAAAAACGCAAAAGAATTCACATCAATGACCTTGTCAACAAAGCAGATAAGCTCTGATAAAGCAGAAAGCACTGGGAAATTAACTTTTGTAACCCAGTCAAACTGTTTAAGGAAAAGGGCCAGAGAGAAGGAGTGTGAGCTGAAAGAACTGGAGGAGTAATTAGATTCAAAAGTTAAAAAGCCTTAAGCATTGATTGATATTGGGATGATTTGTCAAACACCTGTTCATCTGTTTACCTGTTATTGTTCAAGATAGCTGTTCATTTTCATTGTTTATTTAAATTTTCACATAAACCTCAATGTTAAGAAGTTTCTTCAATCAGGACTAATAATTTTAACTCAGCTTACTCAATTGTTGTTGACATTGAGTTTCTGTATTGGGTGTACATGTATAAAGAGAAAAATCCAACATTCAAGGTAGGTTTATCAAAAGTTTTTGAGCCCTTGAAAATCTGATATTTTGGTCTTGAAAAACCCTTGAAAAGGTCTTGAATTTTTTGGGTGAAAAGTTGTGTGAACCATGTTGCAATAAAACTAAAATCCCCACCATCTGATTGAACGAGAGCTCGCAAAGTTTTTCTTTGTTTATGGCTCTAGTCTGGGACTCCAAGATCAAGGTCACTGTTACTATAAATAGAATATTTTGTGACAAATTGGTTTCCGGGCAATAACTTTAGTTCTATTCCGTGTATTTTCACCAAACTTATACCACAGGTTACCCTATAGGAAGGGAAGACACCTATCGATTTCGGAGTCTGGGGCCCCAAGGTCAAGGTCACTGTTGCTATCAATAGAATATTTTTTCTTAAATAATCTTCTTTTTCAGACTCACTAGTGAGAATCCTTTCATATTTAGTATGTGACATCTCCAGAGATGTAAGGTTCAAATTTGTTAGTCGAATTTTGACAAAGTCAAACTCGACTAATAGTTTGATGAATTGGCGGGCATTGGGTAGGCGGCGGGCCGTGGGTGGGCATAAACAATTGGTTTCCAGGCACTTTAGTTCTATTTGTCACACTTTCACCAAATTTACACCACCGGTTACTCCATAGGAAAGGAAGACACCTATTGATTTTGGGGTCTGAAGCCTCAAGGTCAAGGTCACTGTTACTATAAATAGAATTTTTTCCAACAAATTGGTTTCCAGGCAATAACTTTAGTTCTGTTTGTCGTACCTTCACCAAGTTTACACCTGAGGTTACTCCATTGGAAAGGAAGACACCTATTGATTTTGGGGTCTGAGGCCCCGACATCAAGGTCACTGTTACTATAAATAGAATTTTTTTCAACAAATTGGTTTCAGGGCAATAACTTTAGTTCTATTTGTCGCACCTTCATCAAATTTACACCAGAGGTTACTTCATAGGAAAGGAAGACACCTATTGATTTTGGTGTCTGTTGCCCTAAGGTCAAGGTCACTGTTACTATAAATAGATTTTTTTTTTCAACAAATTGGTTTCCGGGCAATAACTTGAGTTCTATTTATCGTACCTTCAAATTTACATAGAGGTTACTCCATAGGAAAGGAAGACACCTATTGATTTTGGGGTTTGAAGCCTCAAGGTCAAGGTCGCTGTTACTATAAATAGAATACTGTATTTATCACTGTTGGCAAAAGTTGCTGTTGCGACAAATAACTTGCTTTTCTGACTTTTCACAAAATTTAATGTCAGAACTCGACTTGTGGATCTGTGATCCTCTTGCTGGATTTTTGTAAATTATATCCTGCCTGGATACAGCTTGTATTTTATTGTATATGGCGTATGTTTGTGGGGGATATCCTCTCATTCTCAAATACACCATCCTAATTTTTTAGGGCTTAGTCCAGACTAGCCTTAAAAAATTGGGAACTTGTTACATCCAAATTAGCATAGTCTTCATGCTAAGAATGCGGAATTACTTGAATTTGGCTCCTTATTTATGATATGTCTTCTCTATTACTGTATAGAGAGACATACATGTAATTCCTTTTAAATTTAATTTCCTTTCACCTTGGATTACAGGCTTTCAACTATGTTGGTCTACTAATTCTGAAGTCCTAGGCCCTCTGCCTTTTTACTATTCAGCTTGTCTGGGCCATTGGGATCTAGTATAAAAATATTATAAATTTAAAGTAAGGCCATACAAAGTTGATTGTCTGTTTCTCAGGCCATTTTTTCCAAAAAAGCATGCGGGCGAGCGGTCTTTTTTTTTTCTTTTTATTTCTCCCCGAGAGGTTGTTTGTGGTAATTTGACCCCCACCCAAACGTCTGGTGGACCACGCAAAATTTCACAAATATATTGGTTATTCACCATAGGGGTGTTGGGTCATAAATGAAGTGGGGTTTGAATGTTTGTTTTTTCAGTGAAATGTGAAAATTATGACACAGGACGAAATGCCTCGTGGGTGAAACGTCTCTGGATGAAATGTCTCTGGGACAAATCAAATGTCGAAGTGCCAACTTTCACAGATTTATTTTACCAAAAAAAAAAAATCCTTTCACAACCTGCCTAATAAAATCGTGAATCGCAATTTTTACCCATTATATTCAAAATTATCACAACCCATTTGAACACGCAGTTCATCCATAAATCATATTTTTCGGAAATCTGAAAATGAAATACAAAACGAATGTTTGTGTGTTTTTATTAACCAGTTCGACCGCACATACCTGCTTATATGCGATTTATTTTCAACTATGACTGTTACATTTATATCAAGCAACGGTTACTATTAGTTATCCAATTATCCTGCATCTCAAATGCATTTATTTAAATTAACTGGGAAACTTGTAACGGTTTCAAATAACAGTACACAAATTCCCAACGATGGCCATTTACAATACAAATGTTGCTAAAAATAAATGCCAGGAGACTGTGTTCCATTCAACGTAGCACCTGACTTTGCAGACTTTCTGAGGGTTGGTGTGAATCAAACGTGGAGCAAATCGACCATTCCCCTTTGTGACTGTTTGTTGTCAGACTGAAAGACACCTTCCTTCTTGCTGTCATTATGACTTACCTTTTACAGAATCAAACACTTTCTGTCGTGAATATTGCTAAAACCCACCCACTTTATTAAAGTATGATGTAGAAAAAGCTTGAAGTGTGTTAATTTAAAATTCGCCAACGCATCGATATCGATTTACCGAAATGAGCACAATATCTCAATTTTTTTTTTAAAGATTTTTTTGTGTCATAAAAAGGTTGCATGCGCAGCAAAAATTACCATGCGCGCGGGCCTGAGAAACAGAGGTTCTTTTTTTATGGCCTAATTTGTATATTTTTTATACTTACCGATGGCCCAGATGGGTGTGGCCCTCCCATGAGTGGGCACTCATACCTCCCCGCTGAGTTATTATGTAGTACTCTTTTCTACGAAGAATGATGCTGGCGCCAATTCTGGTCACTTCCTGTCGGCTGCGCATGCACAACGAGTAAAAGTATGGAAGACCAGATAGGACTTTAAATTTTCGGTTTTGCAAGCAAATTTTGGGGATTGGGGGGGGGGGGTCAAAATTTGGGTTTGGCTCTTGATAACTTTGAGTTTTGCACCAGCTAGTCTGGGCCATTGGTAAGTATAAAAAATATACAAATTACTTTAAATTTATAATTTTTAGCTTAACTTGACATAGTCAAGATAAGCTATTGCCATCACGCGTGCGGAAGTCTGTGAGTCTGTGACGTCTGTTCACATTTTTCTTTAACACGGGCTACACCCCGCAGTTCTTGTCTGATCATCACAAAATTTCATATGCAGGTTTGGGGTCATGTCTAGATGAGAACGTCCCCTTTTGGTCGCGATCAGGCAACCGGTATGGCTGCCCGAGCCCAAAACCCCAAAACCATTAGCACAGACTACAGGTCGTATTTATGAAGGGATTTTATTGTAACTTGGTAGGATGCCTCTGTATAATGCCTAGATGAGAACGTCCCCTTTTGGGCATGATCTATCAACAGTGATGGCTGCCCAAGCCCGAAACCCCAAAACTTTTAGCACAGTCTGCAGGTCATGTTTAATGTGGAGGGATTTCATTGTAACTTGGTGGGATGACTCCTTATGGTGTCTAGATGAGAATTTCCCCATTTGGGCATGATCTGCCAACTGTGACGACTGCCCGAGCCCAAAACCTGAAAACCTTTAGCACAGTCTACAGGTCATATTTATTGAGGAATTTCATTGTATCTTGGTGGGTTGACTTCATACAATGTCTAGATGAGAAAGTCCCCTTTTGGACGTGATTGGGCAACTGTGACGGCTACAGGAGCCTGAAGCCCGAAAACCTTTAGCACAGTCTAGAGGTCACATTTATGAAGGGATTTCATTGTAACTTGGCAGAATGACTCCAAATAATGTCTAGATGAGAACGTCCCATTTTGATCGTGATCATGCAGCCTTGATGGGTGCCCGAGCCCAAAAACCTTTAGCATAGGCAAAAGGTCATATTTATGGAAGGATTTCATTATAACCTGTTAGGTTGACTCCATATAATGCCTAGATGATGACATCCCCTTTCGGTCGTGATTGGTCAGTTGTGATGGCTACAAGTGCCCGAAGCCCGAAAACCTTGAGCACAGTCTACAGGTCATATTTATGAAGGGATTTAATTGTAACTTCTTAGGATCACTCCAGATGATGCTCAGATGAGATTGTCCCCTATGGTTGCAATCATTCACCCATGATGGCTGCCCGAGCCTGAAGCCCGAAAACCTTTAGCACAGTCTACAGGTCATATTTATGAGGGGATTTCATTGTAACTTGGTAGGTTAACTTCATATAATGTCTAGATGAGAACGTCCCCTTTTGGATATGATTGGGCAACTGTGACGGCTAAAGGTGCCTGAAGCCCGAAAACCTTTAGCACAGTCTACAGGTCATATTTATGAGGGGATTTCATTGTAACTTGGTAGGATGACTCCAAATAATGTCTAGATGAGAACGTCCCCTTTTGCTCGCGATCATTCAGCCTTGATGGGTGCCCGAGCCCAAAAACCTTTAGCATAGGTAAAAGGTCATATTTATGGAAGGATTTCATTGTAACCTATTAGGTTGACTCCATATAATGCCTAGATGATGACATCCCCTTTTGGTCATGATTGGTCAGCTGTGATGGCTACAAGTGCCCGAAGCCCGAAAACCTTGAGCACAGTCTACAGGTCATATTTATGAAAGGATTTCATTGTAACTTTGCAGGATCACTCCAGATGATGCCCAGATGAGATTGTCCCCTTTGGTTGCGATCATTCAACCATGATGGCTGCCCGAGCCCGAAGCCTGAAAACCTTTAGCACAGTCTACAGGTCATATTTATGAGGGGATTTCATTGTAACTTGGTAGGTTAACTTCATATAATATCTAGATGAGAACGTCCCCTTTGGATATGATTGGGCAACTGTGACGGCTAAAGGTGCCCGAAGCCCGAAAACCTTTAGCACAGTCTACAGGTCATATTTATGAGGGGATTTCATTGTAACTTGGTAGGATGACTCCAAATAATGTCTAGATGAGAACGTCCCCTTTTGCTCACGATCATTCAGCCTTGATGGGTGCCAGAGCCCAAAAACCTTTAGCATAGGTAAAAGGTCATATTTATGGAAGGATTTCATTGTAACCTATTAGGTTGACTCCATATAATGCCTTGATGATGACATCCCCTTTTGGTCGTGATTGGTCAGCTGTGATGGCTACAAGTGCCCGAAGCCCGAAAACCTTGAGCACAGTCTACAGGTCATATTTATGAAGGGATTTCATTGTAACTTCGCAGGATCACTCCAGATGATGCCCAGATGAGATTGTCCCCTTTGGTTGCGATCATTCAACCATGATGGCTGCCTGAGCCTGAAGCCTGAAAACCTTTAGCACAGTCTACAGGTCATATTTATGAAGGGATTTCATTGTAACTTGGTAGGTTGACTTCATATAATGTCTAGATGAGAAAGTCCCCTTTTGGACACTATTGGGCAACTGTGATGGCTTCAGGGGCCCAAAGCCCGAAAACCTTTAGAACAGTCTACAGGTCATAATTATGAAGGGATTTTATTGTAGCTTGGTAGGATGACTCCAAATAGTGTCCAGATGAGAACGTCCTCTTTTGGTCACGATCATTCAGCCTTGATGGCTGCCCAAGCCCAAGCCCAAAAACCTTTAGCATGTCTGTAGGTCATATTTATGGAAGGATTTCATTGTAACTTGTTAGGTTGACTCCATATAATACCTAGATGATGACATCCCCTTTTGGTCGTGGTTGGTCAACTGTGATGGCTACAGGTGCCTGAAGCCCGAAAATCTTGAGCACAGTCTACAGGTCATATTTATGAAGGGATTTCATTGTAACTTCATAGGATCACTCCAGATGATGTCCAGATGAGAATGTTCCCTTTTGGTTGCGATCATTCAACTATGATGGCTGCCCAAGCCTAAAGCCCGAAAACCTTTAGCACAGTCTTCAGATCATATTTATGAAGGGATTTCATTGTATCTTGGTAGGTTGACTTCATGTAATGTCTAGATGAGAACAGCCCCTTTTGGACACCATTAGGCAACTGTGTTGGCTACAGGGGCCCAAAGCCCGAAAATCTTTAGCACAGTCTACAGGTGATATTTATGAAGGGATTTCATTGTACCTTGGTAGGATGACTCTAAATAATGTCTAGATGAGAACGTCCCCTTTTGGTCGCGATCATTCAGCCTTGATGGCTGCCCGAACCCAAAACCCCAAAACCTTTAGCATAGTCTATTGGTCCGATTTATGGAAGGACTTCATTGTAACCTGTAAGTTTGACTCCATATAATGCCCAGATGATGACATCCCCTTTTGGTCGTGATTGGTCAACTGTGACGGCTTCAGGGGCCCGAAGCCCAAAAACCTTGAGCACAGTCTACAGGTCATATTTATGAAGGGATTTCATTGTAACTTTGTAGGATCACTCCAGATGATGCCCAGATGAGAATGTCCCCTTTTGGTTGCGATCATTCAACCATTATGGCTGCCAGAGCCCAAAGCCCAAAAACCTTTAGCACAGTCTACAGATCATATTTATTAAGGGATTTCATTGTAACTTGGTAGGTTGACTTCATATAATGTCTAGATGAGAATGTCCCCTTTGGACGCAATTGGGAAACTGACGGCTACAGGGGCCCGAAGCCCAAAACCCTTTAGCACAGTCTACAGGCCATATTTATGAAGGGATTTTAATGTAACTTGATAGGATGACTCATTTTGGAATAATTTCACTGTAACTTGGTAACTTTTGTTGATATACGTTAACTGTGAGGACCACATATATTAACTTTGAGGTCATATTAACCCACCCCTCAGATCTTTAGTACAGTGTACACCTCATATTATTTTTATCATAAACATAGCATACAGGGAACAGAAATAAACATATTCCCAATTATCACAATTCTTGTCTTATTTCATAATCCTTTCATAAACATTGAACATTATCCTTTTCATCAAACACAACACACAAGTTAAGCTACAGTGTCATTGACACTTTCATTTAGATTCAGTTTCCAAAGAATGTTGTGTACTGCTTTCTTAACATTTGTCAATTAAGTAATGTACTGTATCATCTGAAATAAGCTGTACGATGGCCACTAGAAAACTCCAACACCATGCTTCATTTCTTGGCTATTTCTTATCTGTTAGATGTCATTTCTGATGCTATGTGTTTTCATTTTTCAGTCGTATTGGTGAATTTCTAATGTTAAGAGACTCTTCCCTGATACCAAATGTAATGTGGTTTGAATACACATCAACAAGGGTAGAAGCAAGGTAAACATAATACGAAATAAAATTTCTCTGTTGACAAGTTTTCACTCATGTAAAGCTTTGTTTTTTTAGACTAAATTGTAGAGATGGGTGGAATTGCAGTTTTGAGTTTAGTATCGGTTTCAGTATTTTTAGGGGGGTATACTTTGGTATCGATTTGGTATTCGGTATCTTGACTTGACTGATATTTGCTTATAGTACCAAAGAGGAATTCACATCAAGGAAAACCAGAATAAATTGTTGTATCATTCTACCCCAAAGCTATAAATGACCCTACCAATGGGCTCAACATTGGCACTCTTTTACAACCACAAATCATATCTACAGTAATTTTGTGACTTGTTCTAAATGAACCTTACATTTAAAGACCTATTTCAGGCTTTTGCAATCTCGGAGCATGTGCCCTGACAATGCCATGTTTCGGAGGACCTGCTGACAGTAGACAAAACACCTGGGCATTGATTTCTAGTCAGGTCTTGGCTGCCTGTTAGACAGCCAATTCTTGACTAGAAATCACTGCTGAGCAACTGGACATGTACAGGTTGTAGTCTTATTGGGAATTCAGGACACTTGCCCAGTCCATTGAGGGTTAACAAACCTGAAAATAAAATCAGTCGCTTCTTTCATGAGAATGAACCTTTCAGCTGTTATCAAGCCTCAACAGGAACTTATAAATAGCAATTGTAGGAAAATTTGAAAATTCAGACGGTTTTGGTATTCAGTGATTGGTTCGGTGTGGTATCCCCATGGTATCGGTTCAGTTTTTCAGTATATTGCCCATCTCTACTAAATTGAAAAAATCATAAAATTTGAATAGCAATTTTTGTGAATAGAGCTGACTGGTTTTGTATTTTATATTAAGTAAAGTATTCATATCATTGACATGCATCATGTGTATGTTTCAGCACTTTTCACTCATGCTCTCTATGTGGCGTCGGTCACAGTTGATGTGAGGATTTTTTTCCCAAATGTAGCTTATGGTTTCTCATAGACATGTGGTCATAGTTTAAAAATAAATTATCAAATTGAAAATAAGTTCCAACAATTAGCTTGGCACCCTGTTATATCTCTCTACTAATAAACTTTGCTAATGATATAGCCCAGAATTCATAATCACTTTCATAATTGGCATGTTAATGTCAAAAGGAAGATAAATTGCACTCCTTTGAGAATTGATGCTTGAACTTGAAAACTCATTGAATACTTTTAGAACTATTTTTCATTGCATTCTTAGTTCATTTGAAATCTCTGTATCTTACAGAAGCCGACAGAGAAAGTTGGTGGCCAGAAAGTCACAATGACGCTGCTGGAAAAGATGAAACTGCTGAAGATATTTCTGATTTATAGTGTGTATTTCTCTACATGATTTACCTCACATTATAGCATATATGGTTGTTATTTGAAGAAAAATACAAACTTTGTTAAAGATTTATGTACCACAGCAGTCAAAATGCATTGTAGCTTTGTAGATATGCAAATTTAGACCAGAAGTATTCTTTTGGTAATTCATAAATATTAAACATGTTATACAAATCCATTTACTTACACTGTGAAAATTTAGATGTGGATGGAATAATCTTTAAACACCAGCTGACAATAGTCTCCCTGTTTTCAACAGCATTGAGCCCACTTTCTCTCAAAATCTTCCTCCTTCTCCTCCTCTTCCTCCCACCACACACAACTCACTATGTGTTAACTAAGCCTATAATTAAGCACCCTGTCATGGTCAATGATAGGCACAACTGACATTCTTGATAGGCACCAATTCACTTGTCTCGAATATGATGACCAGTACAAGTTCATGGAATTAAATAGAGTCTGTAACTTAACTGATTTAGTGCTAGAAGCCACTGTCAGGGCTCTATTAAAATAATGCTGAAAGCCACTTTTGTGGCTCTACACTGTTTACATTTGCTTGATGTTTTCTCAGTAGTAAGAAAAAAGATTTTAAAATATTAATTTGTTACAGTTTATGGAGAGTGCTTTTAGGCACTCACCAATAGATTGAAACAAAATAATGATTCATGAACAATAATTTTACTTAACTAAGACTTCCTTTGATGGAAGGATGATATCTTTGAAAAGTACTCATGGTACAAATCACCTTTGAAAAATAAGCCTTCAAAAATTCTTTAGTGATTACCATTTATTGAAACACTCTCTGTAAGAGAGCTTTATAATGAATGATAATGAGTCAAGATTATTTTCTGATCACCATAGAGAATTAATACAAACGTCCATGACATTATAAACTTAACATGCTACAGCATTAACTCTTGAAATTATGAAGAGAAAGTGTTAAGCTGATTTTGACAAGAATAATCAATTCTTCACCTCTCATCTGACGACAGATCCCACTTAAAAGCGTATAATGTATATTTCTAGGCTTCAAGAAATGAAGCAGAACCTACATGTACATTTTGCAGGGTCTGCTGCTCAATAATGCATAACTCTTCTACATCTACACAAAGAAGTATGTAATGTTTGTTACAGTAATGGTACACCCTTCTGTTGTGTCCTGGACCCTGTGACAGGTACCAAGTATGGAATGGCAGGCATAAAAATGTTGGTACCTTTCACAATGATAAGCAACAAAAATGTATTATTTGCAGGCTTTGTGTTCACAGAAAACACCATCATCAATGAACATGTGTTCTATTTGTCTGTCTGTCCATTCGTCTCTCTGTCTGGTAGTCCATCCATATATGTGTTCATCAGTCTGTCTATTTGTCCAAATTCTGTCTTTTTGTTTATTTGTCTACATTCAGCCACAACTCTAAGGAACCTAGATTTTTTTTCTCTACCAATTTATTTTCAGATCCAAAACTAAATATTTTTTGTGTGTGTGTGATGATGGTTGTGATGATGGTACAGTTGAGCCCACTAAATTGGATATTTCTTAATTGAATAAATCTGCTAATTGCATAAAATGTCCAAACTCTAACCATTTACCATGGCTATAGTACAGTTTTGACTGGTTAATAGCATATGGGTTATAGATTAACCTCTTGTTGATTGAAATAAAAAAAATTATAATCTATTGAAGAATTACTCTGAGAACCACTGAAAATATCTATGTTTGTAGACATGCTCTGCCTCAGTACATCCAATATGTGCATTTAGTCTATTATATCTTGTTTGATTTTATTAAAAATGATATAATGGATTAAAAAGCTCAGTTTATGACTGGAATACAGAAAAATGACCAACACTCTGTTAATTGAATATTTATCACCGACAAAGTGGGTATTCAGTTAACTGGTGTCCACTGTAACTGTCCTGCATTCAGTTGCTCGCAGTTTTTGAGATTTAGGCACGCATTTTGTGGGGGCGTGCTACATCAGGATCTGGATGTGTGACTGTAACTCAACACGCCAATTTCCCAATGTAGTGACATGCATTGATTTTATCCCATAAACTTGATAAAGAAAACTTTCCTCAACATTTTGTTTCTTGTTTCATCACCCAATTTTCAATAAAAAGTATTGTGTATTTTGAGTCAGATTTGTACAAACTTGATACTTATCTAATAAAACCATGCACATAAACATTACTTTCAGTTTCAAACAGATTTTGAATGGATTTTTCCTGTGAATTATGAAATCATAAAAATATATTTTAACCCATTTACACACAACTGATCTCTGCGTGAGAAAATTCCAGAATCTGAATTGAAATTCCCTAACAGCTGATGATACCACTCTGATTGACATATGGACATGCCTATGAGGCTTTGTTGCACTCACGGCATAACTGATTTCACAATTCTACTCAAACTGACAAGTATTCATTGACCATGCCTTTGACACACTTTAAGAGCTGACTGGTGGACTAAACTTGGATTGTTTATTGAATCAAATTGACGAAAAACACCATCAAACATCTTGCCTTCAGCATCATGTATTGTGTTATTTAATTATAATTTAAATTAATATTGTTGAAATATGATCATGTCAAATTATTATTCAGATTAAACTGTAATGATCTACTTGAGATAATAACTGGTTTGAACTGATACAGTGTAATAAATGATAAGGTTAGTTAAATGAATCTGATGCAGAAGAAAAATGAAATCAACATACCAATTCTTCCCACATGTTACATGTACTGTTGTACGGACCTGCTACATGTACATTGATACCCTCTTCAAAGCTGACCAAGGAGTTAGTGATGCTTTGATGTTTTTTGATCAATGTACACTGTGTGGAATCGCCTGATTTGTTAACAGCTTAACCAGTGGACGTTTTATGCATTTTGGAATGAAATTAATGCACTGACTTTTAGCAGGATTTTCTAGGCATGCTCTTGATCGCTCGCTGGTTTTGAAATCCACATTCGCCATGGTGCACAAGTGCCATAGCATGCCTCAAAATCGAAGGACTGCTGTAATGAAAACTTATAGTCCTTCAGAATTGTTTTCCCTGCTTGCAAAAAGCCCCACACAAATTCCTTTAATTTGTGTAAACAAAGAGCATGAACTCTACAAGAAAATTATTCTTTTAATAACTAGCACTTGAAATGTAAGAAAAACTTTTAAACTGCCACCTCCTTTGAATTGGCACATTTGTCATGTTGTTGCATTGGAATGACAATGCTATCATAAGAGACTTACTGGATAGGTGATAAATATTTAACTGCTCCTTGTGTTCAGGCAGCCAAGACTTGACTTGACTAGAAACCACTGCTTGGGTAAATTGTCTATTGTCTGCAGGATCTGCTCAGATGGCATGTCATGGGCACCTGTTCTGAGGTCGGAAAAGTCCGAAATAGGCCTTCAAAGGTTAAATGTTCTTCATACAAAGTGATGAGGGTACCTTTCATTCAGATATGGTAGATTGGCTTTCCACCAGAAATTAGTTCACAATTTCTCAGAAAAAACAAGCCATTTAAAAATGTTCAGCTCTAGGACCACTTTGTTGCACCTAGTGATCCAGGGGCTGAATGTTGCCTAATGCATTATATTGTGCCATGTTGTAGAAAGCTGTCTATTGGGTGGACTGTTGTCCACACTATTTGTAAATGAGGGGAATGTATTGGTTAACCAGTTTAAAGGTCCACTTCATGCTTTTAATTGGTAGAGTGCTAAATTATTTTTCAAAAGTGCTTTGTAACAAGTGTTTTTTTTTCAAAGACACCAGCAAGCTGAGACCTAGGTCTGAAGTTCTTTGTAAATAATAGTTTTATTGCCATTTATTGGAGAGTGCTGGTTGGCTCTCTCCAATAAATGGTAACAAAACAATTTTATGTAAACATTTTTTTTCTACTCATGCACAGTGTAAAGCCACTATAGTGGTTTTCAGCATTTTACACTAGAACCATGATTGTTGCTTCTAACACTCAACCAGAAAACTGATAGGACTCTAGAATTTTTATTTTTTTTTCAATAAATGGATGCTAGAATTTATGTGGTTGCAAAATCTCAGTGAAGAAACATTACCCTATCCTGCCTATAGACACTCTCCATTAAATTATAACAGCAAATCAAATTCATAAAACAAGATATTGTTCTCTTTGACTCTGTCAGCACTGGAATAGTTAACCCTTGTGGGCTTGGACAGTTTTATCCAGAATGTTTACTACCAACTGCTAAGCTAGTGGCATGGCAGTGATTGCTAGTCAAGTCATGGTTGCTAGTCAAGTCTTGAATGCCTGTGTAGGCAGTCCGGACTGGACAGAAAACTCACACTGGGGACATTGATTTTGTGTATGAATTACTTTCTCGTGTAGAGGTACTTGTTCTGATGCCCATGGTTTGCTCAGCTTTTCAAACTTAAGACAAACTCTTGAAAGCAGGTCTTAATATATATGACTAAGTGGATATTGACAGCTTCGTTTTGTATTAATGCAGATAATTGGAATGGCCATGTAGTATTTAAAATCTTTTTGCCGTATAATTTCTTAGATGGTCAGAGTTAGACTAGGTGAGAATGTAATGGTGTGACATGTCAGTACACTTGATTTTACTTCAAGTTTCCTCCCTTGAAACAGAGTTCTTTTGTTTGCACATTCAATTTGGTACAAAGGTTGTCCTCCATAGTGGAAAAATATTTGTTTTTAACCTGTATGGGTCAATTATATATGTGGGTCAGAGAAATTCGGATATATGCAATGCTTGAATTGTGATGTGTGAAAGAAATACATCAATTTGTAAGTAACGAGAGAGAGTATGCTGCAAAGTCTCTAAAAAAAAAGCCATAAACACACAATTTTGACTGCACTGGTTTGAGACCTCGCACTGCAAATGAGTACAGGTATTACAATTTTATTCAGAAAAATTGGCATTGCCATCACTGCTGAGTGTTGGTAAGAAATAGAGAATCAACATTAAAGGTATCAGATCATGTAGAGATTGCAAAATGAGATAAAAATTTGTTATTTGTTACTTCATTGCAATGCTCAGAGCTCTAGCATTACATTTAGTGTGCAATGCCTTAAGGGTCCTTTGAAGTGCGTGAAAATGATGCTGAAGGAAGTTTTAACCCTTTGAACCCTAGTAGTATCTTCCATCTCTATTCATTATTTGGGGGAAACAATTAATATTTTCAACGTGCAACCATCCAACTTAATGAGATTATGACAAATCCTGATCCTGATCTGGAAAAGTGGCCTCTCACTTCCAAAGGGTTTAGGAACTTTCTCAATTAGGAACTCCCCACTAACAAACACAAGCTTGGGGTCTGTAAATCTCCTATTTCAGGTCGAATTGAATCCCAAATTCTAACAGGCATTGGATGTCAAACTGAAACATATGACTTGTCAAGTTGTAATTATTGCACCTTCTTACAACTAAAAATATGATCAGTCTCCACTCAAGTATTGTATTCAACACTGACTCATCTCTTTGGGCAAGTCAATGAAAAAAGTGGAATATTCTAGAATGGAATCAAGGTAGTTTTGGAAACAGTACCTCCTTGAAACATTTGTTATTAAGGCACCTGTACAGGAGACTTGATGATAGAAGAAGACTTCAGGAGGAGATACTTGGTAAAATTATTGAATTGCCCCAAAACAAATTTAATACTTGGGATGATTTCATGTAGAATTACATTACAAAGTTTCACTGTGCTCTGCATGATTTTGATTGAATCAATGTAGTCACATCTTTTAACCCTTTACCCAACGTAACGGTCAAAACCGGCCAGTGCTATTCACAAAAATCGGCAATTAATTTTCATTATTTTTTTCCTTTTTTGTCTCAAAAACATAGGTTATGACATTGAGCTCGTTCCAATGAGGGGTCATAACCTATGTTTTTGGGACAAAAAATGAAAAAAATTAGTTATTCAAGAATTTTGTTTGCAAGTGTCGTCTGCTTTTCAGGTTAGGTAAAGGGTTAAATCTCTTTATTTCTGTCTGAAGGCAGACATCCTAACCCATTAGCATAACTATCTTGCTACAGAGAAGAGTTGAATTTGTGGGTTGTGATGTTTTGATGATCAGTTATCAACAAAAATCGATTATTACACCCTCAGATCGGCGATAATTGGTCATGTTTTATGTTCTTTAATTATCATTTATCACTAGGGGGTATACCATTAATACCATTTGGTATAGCCATCTTGCCAATACTGATTTACAGTACCAAGAGAATCTCAAAAGTACCAAAATTTCAGTATTGAATCCCTGTGAGATGTGTTAAACAAGCTCTTGCTTTGCTGGTAAAATAGGACCTGATCACGAATGTCTGGTGGAAATCGTCTAAAATGGGCAACATGAGTATAAACGGTTGGCTGGACTTGACTTTATCTCCATGTTGCAGTCATAATTAGTCATTGTGCAGAAATATGTGGCCTTAAACACCAATATATAAATAATAAATAAATTTCAGTTTGAAATTGGAATTGAAATCTTTATTGGCAGTATATCGATTACATTGGAAATACAATACTTAAAATAAAATCATTTATACTTATTTTGATACACTTGAAGGAAGCGGCATAGCAATGTAAGCTGTCTTCCTGTCGCTGCTTAGAAAAAGCAGAATTCCTCGACAGTAGACCGACTTCTTTTTTGGGGTTGGGGTAGGCAATCTTTTTGGGGGTTGGGGGAGATGTTAGCTAAAAATAAGAGATCTGCCAGCAGAACACTACCCAAATGACTGACATGAAGAGCCCATCGAGTATATATTCCCACAGGTACTCTCCATCAATTATTCAGAATCTCTAACTACCGTAGAATGGTGATGTTTTGCTGGGTGGTATACCAATTTGTCTAAAAAGACTGTTCAGTATTGGTATTGGTCTCAGAATATTGTTGACACCAGATACCGTACCAATACGAAGGTAAATCATCCGAAAAAGACTGTATTCCAAAACCAAACTTGAAATTTCAATACCACCTAGTTCTATGAATGACACAGACTGGTTGTAACTGATGATCAATTGCAAATTTGAGCCAATTATTAGTCCCCTACGGGAACCGTAAGGGGACTATAGGTTTGCACTCCGTCCGTCTGTCTGTCTGTCTGTCCATCTGTCTGTCCGTCTGTCCATCTGTCTCTCTGTTTTTTATGTTACCACCTCTCCCTTCAACATGCTTTAAGCTACACCTTTCATATTTGGTACATGGATAAATGGTTCTGAGGGGATGATGCACGCTCAAAATTTTTTTTTCAAAATCCAAGATGGCGGAATGGCGGCCATTTTTGTTGTGTTTTTTAAGCTTTTTTTCTCTATTTTCATGTTACCACCCCTCCCACCAACATGGTTCAAGCTACACTTTGCATATTTGGCACATGGATAGAGGGTTGGGAGGGGATGATGCACGTTCAATATTTTTTTTCAAAATCCAAGATGGCGGCATGGCGGCCATTTTTGTTGTGTTTTTTAAGCTTTTTTCTCTATTTTATGGTTACCACCCCTACCACCAACATGGTTCAAGCTACACTTTGCATATTTGGCACATGGATAGAGGGTTGGGAGGGGATGATGCACGTTCAATATTTTTTTTTCAAAATCCAAGATGGCGGCATGGCGGCCATTTTTGTTGTGTTTTTTAAGCTTTTTTCTCTATTTTATGTTACCACCCCTCACCCCAACATGGTTCAAGCTACACTTTTTATATCTGGCACATGGATAGAGGGTTGTAATGGGATGTTGCACGTTCAATATTTTTTTAAAAAAATTCGTCCGTCTGTCTGTCCGTCCATCCGTCTGTTTGTCTGTCTGTTTTTTATGTTACCACCTCTCCCTCCAACATGCTTTAAGCTACACCTTTCATAATTGGTACATGGATAAATGGTTCTGAGGGGATGATGCACGCTCAAAATTTTTTTTTCAAAATCCAAGATGGCGGAATGGCAGCCATTTTTGTTGTGTTTTTTAAGCTTTTTTTCTCTATTTTCATGTTACCACCCCTCCCACCAACATAGTTCAAGCTACACTTTGCATATTTGGCACATGGATAGAGGGTTGGGAGGGGATGATGCACGCTCAAAATTTTTTTTTCAAAATCTAAGATGGCGGAATGGTGGCCATTTTTGTTGTGTTTTTTAAGCTTTTTTTTCTCTATTTTCATGTTACCACCCCTCCCACCAACATAGTTCAAGCTACACTTTGCATAATCGGCACATGGATAGAGGGTTGGGAGGGGATGATGCACGTTCAATATGTTTTTTTCAAAATCCAAGATGGCGGCATGGCGGCCATTTTTGTTGTGTTTTTTAAGCTTTTTTCTCTATTTTATGTTACCACCCCTCACTCCAACATGGTTCAAGCTACACTTTTTATATCTGGCACATGGATAGAGGGTTGTAATGGGATGTTGCACGTTCAATATTTTTTTTCAAAAATTCAAGATGGCGCCATGGCAACCATTTCTGTTGTGTTTTTTAAGCCTTTTTCTGGGGGCGCGGTGGCTCAGTAGGTAGAGGTGCAGGCTGCAAGCCGAGAGGTCCTCGGTTCGAATCCCCCCTGCGGCAACCGCGTTGTGTCCTTGGGCAAGACACTTCATCCCCATTGCCTGTGTGGGGGCACGATGACGCCGTGTACTAAGGCGTACTGCACGTCGATGGTACGCATGTCTTCAACCAATCTAACCCTGCCTGTTCCGCAGTGCGGAGTTACGATGTTGGGGAGCTGGCAGCTGCTCGTCGTTGCTCGGTGGTTCTCTCCGGGTACTCCGGCTTCCTCCACCCGTCAAACTGTCACGGTCATGATTAGCCATTGTGCATAAATATGTGACCTTAAACATCAATAAATAAATAATAAAGCCTTTTTCTCTATTTTATGTTACCACTGCCCCTTCCAACATGGTTCAAGTTGCACTTTTCATATATGGTACATGGATAAAGGGGTTGTGAGGGGATTATGCACGCTCAATATTTTTTTTCAAAATCTAACATCTGTCTGTCCGTCCGTCTGTCTATCTGTCTGTTTTTATGTTACCACCTCTCCCTCTAATATGCTTCAAGCTACACCTTTCATATTTGGTACATGGATGAATGGTTCTGAGGGGATGATGCACAGTCAATATTTATTTTTCAAAATCCAAGATGGCAGAATGGCGGCCATTTTTGTTGTGTTTTTTAAGCTTTTGCTCTATTTTATGTTACCACCCCTCCCTCCAACATGGTTCAAGCTACGCCTTTCATATACGGTACATGGATAAAGGGTTGTGAGGGGATTACCCACGCTCAATATTTTTTTTCAAAATCCAAGATGCTTATATACTCTAGTGTCTTCTGTGACAAAAACACCTTATGTCACAAAAGCGCCGTAGGGGACTAATACCACCTCGGTGGTCAAACACTTGTTCAACATGATCCATGAATATGTCAAAAAGGTAAACTTTGTTGCACTTTTATTCTTGAATTCAATTCAGAAACAGCCACGAAAGTCCATGAATGCAGTCGCTGAAATTGTAGGTGTACCTCTTGTCTGTCATGATCTGTCATTTAACCCGCTGCACACTGATGTTGAAATTTAAAAATTTTAATTCACAAATTTTCTCCATAATGCATCTAGGGATTTAACTAACTCAATCTTGTTTGACAGAGCTCATTGAGCTCTTGTCAAACAAGTTTGTATTAGTTAAATTCTGAGTTGCATTATGGGAAAAATGTATTCTTGAGATTTTGGTATTCTGATTTCGGTGTGTAGAGGGTAAACCAAATTTATTTATTTATTGGGGTTTAATGATACTTTTGACAGCCAGGATCACCTGTGTCAGAAGGTTGACCCAAAACACATGCATACTGATTGAAAAGGTTGAAAAATAATATTTCTATGTGAATCATCACTAATAGTATTAGTATTTAATATTAGATTTAATATTACATTTTTTCAGTTTAAAGTTTTTGTGTTTTATTTATTTTGGAATTTTATTGTAATTCAAATAACAAGTTAACTTCCCAGTGTTGCCTTCATGTAATGTAATGTAATGTTGTCAGTGTCATAGTGAAGTTTGTCGCGTCCTGAGCTTGTACCAAAATATTTAGTGATTTTATTTTTGTACGAGTATGAAGTAAAATAATGTTGAAAATTTCTGTTGTGCTTTTTAGTTTCATTTCCCTTCATGCCCTCTTTAATCCCAAACATGGTGATCGGGGTCATTGTGGTGCTTGAAAGTCCTTGGATTGAACTGTGTGTTTTAAAGTCCTTGAAAGTACTTGATATTTGTGGAGTCTGTGCCAGACAAGCCTGAAAATAAGCAGTCTGACAATTGCAGAATGAGGTCCCCAGAGGGTGAATTTGATGATGCTATCCCATACAGTGGGCCAATTTATCCTCTTGGTACCTCTTTCTGTTTAGTTTTGAGACTCTGATTCAGATTGAGGTTCACAGAGGGTGAATTTAGTGATGCTACCCTGCTATGCAGGGTAGATCACTAAATTCACCCTCTGGGAACCTCATTTTGAATCAGGGTCTCAAAACTAAACAGTAAGAGGTACCCAGAGGATAAATTACAGGGAAGCATCACTAAATTTACCCTCTGGGGACCTCATTTTGCAGATGACAGTCCGCTTATTTTCTGGCTTGGCATTATGTTATGGTGCTGTCTGGGCATTTGTTTGTTAACTTTTTCTTGTCAGGGCTATATAACTTTTTAACGGAAAGAGATATCACGACAAAACTTGAAGCAACCTATGTACTACTCTTAGATGGTGTGTGGCATATGAAAGTCACAAACAGCCCACCAAGGCCAAAGTCACAGATAGAGGTCAGCACATGGCACGAGCAAGCATTTAAACTTTTCCCTATGTCTGGTGGCACAACTTTTGAATGGAAGGCAGGGCTCGACAATTCAGAATTTTGATGGACCCATTTGAAGGTTGCCCCATCACATGTTCTTTAACCTTTTGCTCTTTTGCCCCAATTTTGGGGGGTTAACCCTTTACCTCACATAGCTTACCCCCAAATATCCCGAACTTCATGATTAAAACCTTTGTCTCAAATTTTCAATAGAAGCATACAAATATGGATATCATTGGAACCAGCTGATTCAGCTGGTTCCAATGATATCCATATTGGTGTGGAGTTATTGAGAAATTGCCATGATTGTGAGGTTGTGTAAGTCACACTTAGGCTATTTTTTTCTGGGCATTTTTGCCATTTTGTTATGTAAAGGCTTAACCTCTTGGTTAACCATTATAATTGGCAGATTTGGGTATGTGAATTTTGTTGAGAAATAAAAGTCATTATGATTTATAATAATTTATCTTTTATCATTGTTACATGTCTTCTTATGTCATTACCTTTCAATCAAATCTCCAATTATGAAACTATTTTTTGGTTAACCTATAAACAGGTCTCCCAAAAATCTTTTTGCATAACCTATAGGCAACCCGTCCTATAGGTTGCCCCAGTTGTCAAGCCCTGGAAGGAGATTTCACAACAAAACTTAAGCAACATATGTATCACTACCAGATGGCATGTCACGTATAAAATTCAAACAGGCCCATCAAGGTCAATCCCCCGTGGGAACCCCGGGAAGTGAAGCAGTGCTTGTTTACTGTGGTAAACAAGCTCTGTTTCACTGGTAAAATAGGACCCAGTCACTAATGCTTGGGTCGCAAGTCCTCTAAAATAGGCAACATGGGGTATAAACGATTGCCTGACCTTGACTTTATCTCCATGTTGTGGTCATGATTAGCCATTGTGCAGAAGTATATGACCTTAAACAACAATAAATAAATAAATAAATAAATCAAGGTCAAGTTCACATGTAGAGGTCAACACTTGAAATTAGCATGCACATCAGCTTTTTCATATCCGGGACATAACTTTTTAGTGGAAGGAGATAAAATAAAACTTAAACAACATACGTATCACCACTAAATTGGACTCACACAACCTATGGATCAACACCACACAGTATGTCAACAAAATTCACGACCCGCTCACCAAGGTCAAGGTCACATATAGGTCAACACATGAAACCTGCATGCTCATAAACCTTTTTTTTTACACGCGGAACATAACTTTTTGGTGAAAAATCATATTACTATGAAACTTACACAACTCACGGACCAACACTAAATGGTGTGTTGCATACAAAATTTACAACTAGGGCACCATTGTCAACTTCGCATATAGGGGTCAACACATTAAGTTTTTTGTGTCTGGGACAATTTCTTTAGTGGAAAGAGATATCACAAACTTACACACCTATGGACCAGTACTGGCAGTGTGTCGCATACAAAAATTACTGCCGTCCTACCAAAGTCATGGTCACAGATAGAGGTTAACACATTGAATCAGCATGCACATCACCTTATTGTGTCTGTGACATAGCTTTAAGTGGAAGGAGATATCACATTGAAACTTACACTACCCATGGACCAACATAAGACGATGTGTTGTGTACAAAATTTACGACCGATCCTCAAAGTTGAAGGTTAAAGATGGGGATCAACACATTTATTCAGGGCGCACATCAACCTTTTTGTAACATTTTAGTGGCTGTAACATTTTTGTAGAAACAACATAGGGACCAACACAAGATGGCATGTCAGTACAAAATTCATGATCGACTTGTGAAGGTCAAGATCACAGATACAGGTCAACACACAGAATCAGCATGCACAACTTACTTCCACGCCATAGCCTTTTATGGAAGGAGATGTTACAATGGAACTTACAAAACCTATGGAACAACACAAGACAGTGTGTCATGTACAACATTTACAACTGACCTACCAACCTCAAGGTGACAGAGGTTGAAATAAAATCAGCATGCAAATCAATTTTTTTTCCTGTCTGGGCCGGGACGTTTACAGCGTTCACAACTGGTCTATGTCACAGAAGTACATGGAATCAACATACACATCTACAAATGCAGGTGCTCCCACCAAGTGATATATAATGGACGTAGGATGCCCATCTAGGTGCTGCTCTTGTTAACTATTTCCAAGAAATCAAGCCACCAATCTAATTCTATAAGGGATTCGATGCGGCTATGGCCTGCAATCAGCGCAGCTCAGAAATATCTCATCACCTATGTTTAGATACAGTCGTCTGGGATATTTCAGTTTGTCGAAAAAGCGAACCTATCATCTGATAAAACCTGAAACATTCGAAAAGCCCTCATTTTCTTTGAATCAGCGTAAAAAAGTGTTTCTGAACCCTGGCTTAATTCGACCGAATCCTTGCTGAAATTAATTATGAATGAAAACTTAAAACAGCTGTAGTTTTATGATTACGCTGCATAATTCCACTAATTGTGTTAACATCTTGGTATTTTTTAGGTGAATGGAATACATATTTACTGGAATATCTGTAACTGAATCACTAAAGAATATTATATATCTGAGTAAGGGGGCATCACATTGTATTAACGGTCATCTGCGCGCAAACTACACAAAAATGGATAAATAAACAGAACAACCCATAATTGCATCGAATTCTGAATAGAATTTTACTAGTAGCATGAGAGCTTGGGACTAATTCATCATGGTTCACAAGCATGCAGCAGACCGAAAAAAATGGGACCAGTCATGTGAGATCAATTCCGATACCGCCAAGTTTCAAGGGTTACAGCCACACATAATTCTTTCATTTGTTTGGAGTTACTGCCTTTGATCTAAGGTTGCATTTTAACGAAGGAGGGTACACTAATAGTGAAAGGTACGTTTTAATTTTGATTAAAGAACCATTCAAACAACGTTATTATCGGAAATTCATGAATGTGCAATGTGCATATAGATGGTATGGTTCTTCAATTTTGTTGCAGCTACTGTGGTTTACTGAATTAGAAATTACATTTTTATAAAGAGGGTACTATTGCCATGAAATAAACTCCAACTTTCAGTTTGGTTACTGCAACTTTAAACCATTATTGTTGATGGTTTATTGATGTGCAACGTGTATGTGGAATATGGGAGTGTTTAGTTTTTGGAGTTATTGCCCTTTATCGTCTTTTTGGTTTTGTTTAACCCTTTACTCATAGAAGCTGGGGAATCTGAATGAATTTATTGAACATGACATACCGCGAAAAACTTACAGTAAAGCAGGTGCTTCTAGTCAAGTGCCGTCTGCCTATTCAGGCAGACGACACTTGACTAGAAACACCTGCTCAGTGTTTAATTCTCCCCCAGCCCAGAGATAGCTGAACCATCACAGACAGATTACCTGCCGTATTACATCACAGGTAAGAAAACTCGACTTCCGGCTTCTTAGAGTTAAGATGATTAAAAAGAAAGCAATGGTCAAGCCAGGCAAAAAATTCAAGGGTAGGGCACATTGGATAGAGGGAAACACCAAACTGCCAGTTTTTCAAGGGTGGGGTTTCTGCTGTTGGTAGATTGGGAGGGGAATCCCTCTGTGGGACGGGGAGTAGCAAAGTAGAGGGTGAGGAGCTACTTGTTTAAAGAACATTGTTTCTTATGTCGCGTGAGTATCCTTTCAATATAACATGGCAGGGTTCCCTGTTTCGCAGGAGGGACACTATCACTTATTCGGCCGGACTGGACATGAACGGAAAACTTTGTGGTGTCGGCCAATTGGGTAAATGTGGTTTGCGTATTCGCTGTCTGGTCAAGCACTGACGCCTTGTGTTTGTCTGACGGGTGTTCTTTGACACTGTTTGTTTCGTTTTTTTACAGTTTTCCAGGGGTAGGGTTGCGTTATTAGGTGTACCTGGGAGGGCTGGAAAAAGGTGGAGGCTGACCTTTTTTTGGTTTTTCTGTGATAGAGGTATATTACGTCGGGTGACTTATTCCAGTGTCATCTGAAGAGTCAGACCATTCATTTGCGGTTCCCATATCTGGCGAAGGGTTAATGATGTATGCTGGAAGGCTAGTTCATGGTTGGAATTTTGTCCTTATTGTTGGCCATTCTGAGGTTCTCTAGGGTAGAGTTCAACCGGTAAATGCATAGAGGAGCAATTAATCTTTTGGGATGGCGGTTTCGTTATTGGCCACTATTGGTATGTGTAACAGTACAGTGCTTGTTGACATTGAGGGTAAAGGGGCAACAATGTTCCGGTTTCATGTCTGACCTGGCGACAGAGGACTTTTATCGTTGACTGGGTGTCTTGCCTTAGTAGGTTAAGGGTGGCAATAACGGGTGGTTAGAGAGTAGCAGTTTGTTCAGAGACTATAGGGTTCGGGTTGCCTTCCTTGAGGGCTCAGAGTTGTAAGGTGAGGGTTGGATGCGTCAGTAGTTATTATCGCAGGATTCAGTTGTATTGGTCTGGTTTCAGTTTGGGGAGAATGGCTCGTGGGCAGGGGATTGATGTGTATTTATCCCGCTTCCTTCGGGTAGTAGCCGCCTTATATTGGGCTACGTCCTTATTAGTCGAGTTGTGACGAAGTCAAACTCGACTTATAGTTTGGTGAATGGCGGGCGGGCGGGCGGGCGTAAACATTTGGTTTCCGGATGATAACTTGATAGTGGTTCAACTCACATTCATTAAACTTCATATGTAGGTTGGCCTTTGTGAAAGGAAGAATCCTATTTATTTTGGACTCACTAGGTCAAAGGTCAAGGTCACAGTGACCCTGAACATAGTAAATCAAAATAATTGGTTTCCGGATGATAACTTGATAATGGTTCGACCCATGTTCATGAAACTTCATAGTTAGGTTGACATCAGTGAGAGGAAGAACCCTATTTATTTTGGACTCTCTAGGTGAAAGGTCAAGGTCACAGTAACCTTCAACATTCTAAATCATAAACAATTGGTTTCCGGATGATAACTTGATAATGTTTCGACCCACGTTCATGAAACTTCATAGGTAGGTTGGCTTCAGTGAGAGGAAGAACCATATGTATTTTTGACTTGCTAGGTGAAAGGTCAAGGTCACAGTGACCTTCAACGTAGTAAATCATAAACAATTGGTTTCCGGACTATAACTTGATAATGGTTTGATCCACATTCATGAAACTTCATAGGTGGTTTGGCCTAGGTGAGTGGAAGACCCCTATTTATTTTGGACTCACTAGGTCAAAGGCCAAGGTCACAGTGACCTTGAACATAATAAATCAGAAACAATTGGTTTCCAGATGATAATTTGACAATGGTTCCACCTACGTTCATGAAGCTTTATAGGTAGGTTGGCATTGGTGCAAGAAAGAGTCCTATTTATTTCGGAATCATTAGGTCAAAGGTCAAGGTCACAGTGACCCTTCACATAGTAAATTGTAAACAATTGGTTTCCGGACGATAAGTTGATAATGATTAAACCCACTTTTGTGTTGTCACAACTCGACATTGGATCGGTGATCCTATCAGCATTTTTTATGAAATATTTCAATAAGATAATATCCTCTGTAGAACATTTTATTAAATAAATTTGTTCTCACTTCAAAATACAACCGTTTAATTCTAAAAGGAATACAGTGCTAAAAACATTTAGTGTCGTTGAACGCTGAAAGCAGGTCCAAATATTTCTGGTTTCCCTCCACATGTTTCTGGATGGCCACACTGTACACACTGATTCTTGTATTTCGCACCACACTGACATCCACCAGCATTGCAACAAGCACAGTTATTCTGTGTTTGGTCCTCTTTACATGAACAGTCATCGAACCAATTTGTCCACCCATCAATGCCAAATCCAGGAGACGGCTTAACTAAAAGTAAAATAGTTCGTAAATGATTATTGTTCACATTAGTGACTTGTCTAAGTAGAGCCCTGTGAAGAATGGGTTCGATTCGAAGTCGCTTTGATTATTCGATTCGCGCTGATTCTGAAATTTTCGAATCGTCGAGATGTTCTGAAAATCCTTCCTAGGGTCTTATCTGTCACGTCTTGAACTCTTCTTCTGTCATCAGGTCTCCTGCATAGGAGACCTGATGGCAGAAGAAGAGTTCAAGGAGGTTCCGCAACTGCTTTTGATTCCATTTTTTAATATTCCGCTTTTTGGATTAACTCGACGTATCGAGTCGCAGTTGAATATAATATCTGAGTGGACTGTAAGTATTTATTTATTTAGTTAGTCATTTATTGGGGTTTAACGACACTTTCGACAGCCAGAATTACCTCGTGTTGGACAGTTTTGCGGGTGGAGGAAACTGGAGTACCCGGAGAGAACCACTGAGCAGCGGCGAGCAACTGTCAGACTCCCCAACGTACTAACTCCTCACAAGTAGGGTTAGTATTGGTTGAAGACAAGTACTCCATCGACATGCAGTGCGCCTTAGTATACAGCGTCACCGTGCCCCCACGTGGGCAATCGGGATGAAGTACCTTGCCCAAGGACACAAAGCAGTTATCCCTCGCTCGAATCGAACCATGGACGTTTTGATTTGAAGTCCACAGCTGTAACCATTGAGCCACCGTGCTCCCCTGATAATATTTACAGTTGTAAGAACGTGAAACATCAATTTGATGAGCGGTAAGGCGAGGCGAGATTCGATTCGGAATAATCGGTCTGGTTCGATATGAGATTCAATTCGACTCGAAATTTGGCCATCGTGATTCACAAACCTCTTCATTCAAATTTTATTATTTTTATTTTGTGTTTTTTTAATTTTTTATTTTTGATTAAGTGTTATGTCTATATCATCGTGAGCAATATGGTAAACGGTTATTTAAGAATGTTTTTGCATTGGGAAGCAAGGTTGAGGTAACCCACTCACTATTATATGTCATGACTATCAGGGCTCTGGATTTTTTTTCTTTCTAGGATGGTTTTTGAACTTATTGAAAACCCGAGTGAATCAATTCGTGGGAACTTAAAACATAGCACAAAGCTTGGTGTATTGCTGGACATACAACGCGGTTAGGGAAATCACTGGACACCTATTTTGTATGTAAACCCCCGTTTTGTAAACACAGTTTTAATCTTGGAAACAAACAAACCATTCAGCGCCAATGTTGACATTAAAAGTAAAGAAACGACTTAAAATACCACCAATACATCAATCCGCGCTACCTGCGAGTCGAATGTTATCCTGGTTGGAGAAACCCGTTATGAAATTCGATCAGTTCACCACCCTAAACTGCCCGAGCCCTCTTGACAGATTCAGACATTATAAATCAGAGATCAGAACTTCAGAAAGAAACTTTATTCTAAACCGATTCTATATACACCTTTACTCAATGTTCGAAGCAATAATGTACCTGAAGAGCTTAGAACAAGATGAATAATACTGATTTTCATAAAAGTCAACTTTTTAAGTGTACTTTTCCGAAAGTTGTGAGGCTGGGGTCACGAAATAAAAAGTCATGTTTTCTCCACAAAATGCAGTGACAAACTTGAATCAACAAATATGGACGCTAATGATGTTTTTGACAAGTGAAGCATTATTGTATATTTGACATAGTATTTACCGAACTAGGTTTAACACCAAAGAAACCTGAAGTCGAGTCAATTCTCCCGTGATATAATACAGCTAGTGTTCTGGAATCGACGGTCCAGATAATAGTGAGTGGAGAGGGTGGTTAAAATCTGAGCAGTTGTTTCTAGTCAAGTGTCGTCTGCCTGATGTCCGAGGGCCTCCGATGGGAAAATGATTTACAATTCACTCTTTATTCCGAGGTCATTTAGTGATGTATCAAAACCTATAGTCCATCATATAAAACAACTTTTGCTCACCTCTCTTCAAGCTTTATCTAGTCGCGAGTCGATGAGGGTAAATTTAATTTACACGAAGAACTAGTGCGCTAAATATCGCCAAGCCGGTATCAACATTAAGTTGGGTTCCGACCGATTCTTTGTTGCAGGCACTATCGTGAAAATTCCTCTCGTGGTGATTTGCTAGCACCAGTGGCGGCGCCAGAAATTTTTTTGTGGGGGGGGGGGGGGGGGGGGGGGGGGCAACTAGGGGGGCAGACTCCCATGAAGGGGGGCAAATACGTAAAGGATCATATCATTACTTTGTTATGAGGTAGTCCAAACTTGGACCCAAAGTCCGAAATATACTTTTTTTGGTTTGGTACGTCCTGTGGACGTACCAAACCAAAAAATTATATTACGGACTTTGGGTCCAAGTTTCGACTAAATGTAATGGTAACGGTCCTCCTTTCAAAAAATCCTGGATCCGCGTCTGTGCGTGAGAGAGAGAGAGAGAGAGAGAGAGAGAGAGTGTGTGTATGGGAAATTATTGGGAATAAAAAAGAGAGGGGTGTGTGTGTGAGAGATGACTGAATGTGTTTGTGTGTGAGGGTGGATGGAAATGCATGCGAGATGGTTGGGGGGGGGGGGCAAAGCCTTCGTTTGGGGGGCAAATGCCCCACCATGCCCCCGCCCCCCCCCCCCCCCCCCCCCCCCCCCCCCCGTAGCACCGCCACTGGCTAGCACACGGCAAAATAAAAAAAAATGGCGCAGTCAAAGAGGGAAAAGTTCATTGATGGCGAAGGACTTGGACGACAAAAATCTCCAAATAGGCTTTTAAATTGGGTTCAAGCATGTCTTGTTTTAAACATTATCGTGAGAACCCAAACTGGGGTGATTTGCTTCTGCAAGGCCGTATCAAGAATGGTTCAAGAGTGCAAAGGTTATCTGGATGACAGGATGGAACTGATGAACTGACTCGGGGCGTGACAAGCGTTACTTATGTCCAGTTCCTAAATCGACATTCGTTATCAACCAATTTAATAAGGAATGTAGAGTAAGGAACTGGGAATTAGTAACGGTTGTCACGTCCGTGAACTTTGTAAAGAAAAATAATGATACCCCTCTATCAACAGAATGGTAAACTGCCACACCCCTGTGTCAAATTACTGCCTCTAAATTCCCGACAGCCATCGGCATCCTATTCCATAATTTTCCTTCAAAAACTTGTGCCATTGGACTATAGTGCTCGACAGTTATATCTGAACATGGCTATTGACGCGATGCAGTGTTTGTTCATATTTAAATATTCTTTGCAGTGGCAGATACGAGATTTTGGATTGGTTTAAGGGTGTAGATTTTAATCATGGGTATCGGCGATTCGAGGCAATCATACCCACCTCTCGGCGTCGAAGGTCAATGATTAACAGCTCATACAACACGAGACTCGCAGGAGGGCTAGAGATGAATGCATGGAGTACGGTATTATCCGTGATAAAACATGGACATCCACACTATCTCAAGTAGTTGATGTCCATGCGTTATCTCAGATAATGCCGTGTCCCCTGGTGTCGGTGCTTGTAAAACATGTATTACAAAAACAGAGTGAGAAGAAGGGCGATGGGTGTGCACGGTTGGATCCACCCATGTTTTGTGCCTTTAACCATCCACCCGTAGAAAAATAGAAATGAGGCCAAAGCACACTTCAGCCTACCGGTTTCAGAAAAAGGGAGGCTGAACCATACCAAGCATGTAATGCTCCTCTTCACTTTATGACTTCAACTGACACTTACGTGTTCCACAAGATTGTAAGTCTCCCTCTCTCACACACTGATTTTTGTGTTGGCCACCACATTGAATACCCCCTGTCTGGCAGCAGGCACAAGATAGATCAGCTTTTGTTCCTGGACAAACACAACCAGTTTTCTTTCTGAAAATACCAAAATCAATTATTTTTGTTGAAAGGCAGAAAAAACATTCCCAAATTTTTAGGTTTACTGCTCAAGAAAACCCTGTTTGGTGATGTGAAACCCCCATCATGGACGATCGGTTGGGTAAGCGCCTTGAACTCTGATATACTGGCAGTTCCAGCTAGCACTTTTCAATATTGTTCAATATCTGTGTTTTTGATCGATTTTTTTAAAGGTCGTAATCTTTCTCATTAGCTCGATAACTTCAACAGATATCGATGGATTTGGTATGTGTCATACTGGGAGGAGTTATGGCCCTAAATTAGTTAATTTGTACCTGTTTTCAACTCGTTAGCGCGATAACTTGGACAATGAATTTAGTCATTAATTGGCATGCGGCACTTTCTTAACAGTGCCTTAAATGAGTTCAAATCCGATCGTATTGTTTTGGAGGTTGGATGTGTGAGGTCAAGATAACAATAATACACAATTCTGTCGAACTCGAGATAAAAAGCTGTCATATCTTTGATTACAAAACTTAGTTCGGGTGCAATACTTTGTAAGATCTCAAGGCATAGTGCATGAATCTCTGTCGAATGCTTTCCAGATTGTGATTATATCACTGTTCAAGGTCATTTTCTGCACTAACTTGTCACAACCAAATTAAATGATTCATTCCTAGGTTAAAAGTAAACTACATGTAATCTAGCCAATGAATATATGTTATCAGCACCGTCTACATTATATGAAAAGGTACTAACTTTGTCCAGACATCCCATTGAGGTAAAACTCTTCCACCCAAAGGCACACCAGTTACTACAAAACAAAAACAAACAAAAAAGAGAATGTTCTACAAATCACCTTGTAAAATATAACCCTCAATCAAGTACGTGTGGTGACACTACCAAACTATCAAATCTGTATCCTCTTTGTGGCATAGATATTTCTGGGGCCTGTAGACCCCAATCGTAGATAGTATTTTTGTATTTGGGCAAGACTACATTTTCACACAGAAATTATCGATGCACAGCAGCTCCAATTTCAGTATGGAATTTCGAGGCCTTGACCCTACTATTATGTGAGGGGGTGTCATCACCTAACATGGCAAGTGTTTGAAAATATATGTCTAAAAGACGCAATCTCCTACCAAACTAGCTAGTAGCAAATGGTAATTTCATCTGTCCATTTCAGTTATATGTGTATCTTCAAACACTACCATACCCGAAAAGGTTTCCGATAAGCTGACAAACTTTTCAACAAATATTTGTTAGTTCCGCAGCCCTCGCAACCTCTTCTATGCTATATTTTCGTCCCTGCTAACGAAGAGGGAAAATGTGCCTGCTCTGTACTCACAATACCCCTTAAATTGTAATATATTAATGTAGTCACCTTTTCCATTCAGGGGCTGTGTACTGGAAGAAAAAATGCCCACAACCCTGAACCTCGTTCAGTTTTTACAAAAGAAGAATGCGTTCTTCGTTTTTAGTAGTACTGGATTATCTGAAAGTATAACATTCAACCTTGGGGGAAGAGGGGGCGCCTAGCCCCATGGTACGAAGGCATGTTCCTACCAGTTGTCGCTGGTAAACTGACACAGCGTACTAAATGGAAGCTACCATTGAAATAAGTTCTTATGTGGGAATGTAAATTCTATTACCTGTTTTCGTGTAGACTGCTGTGATCTTCATGGCACCACAGTTTCTTTAGCCGGTCAGTGTAGGTGGAAAATATTTGTTTTCTAACGCATGGGACGAAGTTAGTTTAAACTTCTCATGCCTCTCTGTAGTCATAATAAACTCGTTTATGTAGTATCTAAATTATTTAAATAACTTACTGTTTGTAGACCACGCCGATTTACTCTGTGAAGGGTCACAAACTTTATTGCTTTCTGCTGAACTTGCTTCGCCGGACGAATAACATCGGTTCTCTATCAGACAAGTGTTGACCTGTGACCATACATTAATAATAATAATAATAATAATAATAATAATAATAAATACAGTTTAGAGCCATGAATCCACAAAATGGTGCTCTCAGCTTTACAATGCTCTGCTGCTATATTGTACATGTATTATAAGGTTGATACAACACCGAAAGCGCGTGCGAAAAGGTGGGGTTTTAGTGTCTTTTTGAAGCTTTCTAGCGTCTGAGGTGCTTTTAATTGATCGGGCAGCCTATTTCAAAGAGTGGGGCTAGCCACGGAAAACGCCCGATCACCTGCCGTGACAAGGACGCCTGATTTGGATATCAGGGAGTTCGAAGCTGTTGAACGGAGGAGTCGAGATGGTACATATCGTTGCAACAAACTGCCCAGATAATCAGGAGCCAGACCATTCAGGGCTTTGAATGTCAGTAGGAGCATCTTATATTCGATCCTCTCTTCAACTGGCAACCAGTGCAGATGAGAGAGGAGGGGAGTGATGTGATATGATTTCCGTTGCCTATTGATAATTCTTGCTGCACAGTTGTGAACAAGTTGCAGCCTCAATGTTTGACTGTTTACAGCCAAATAGCAGAGAGTTACAGTAGTCCAATCTACTTGTTACAAACGCATGAACCAATTGTTTTGCAGTCCCCACATCGCCTACGGAACGGACCCTGTTGATATTCCGCAGATGGTAGTATGAACTGCGGCATACCTGTTTGACATGATTGTCACCAGCTAGATTCCCATCCATGAAATACCCCAGGTTCCGCACAACAGCCGAGGGGGAGGTCACATGACCATTGAAATTTGGTTTGATATTTGACACTTTTGAGAGTTGATTCGGCAGTCCGATGTAAATTACTTCAGTTTTTTCGGCGTTCAATTTGAGATAGTTTGTCATCATCCATGTTTTAAGTTCAGATACGCAGTTTTCCAAAGAGGTGATGGTTTGTCTTTCATTAATGGGACTGAAATGTACATAAAGTTGCATATCACCAGCATAAAAGTGAAAATTGAGCGCATGTTGGCGAATGATGTCTTCCAGTGGCAAAACATAGATTGCATAGAACAGGAGTCCGAGCACAGATCCTTGGGGTACTCCAAAGTTCAGTGGTAGCTCCTGTGATTCCGCACCTTGGATGGAGATTTTCAATGTGCGATGTGAAAGGTACGACCTGAACCAATCAAATGCCGTACCTCCAAAACCGATTTTTTTTCCTAAGATGTGCAGTAGTACGGTGTGATCAATGGTATCGAATGCTGCACTCAAGTCAAGGAGTACCAGGCAAGATACTTGTTTTTTGTTCATTGACAGCAAAGTGTCATTCTGGAAACGGAGTAAGCCAGTTTCAGTGCTGCAGCTCTGCCGATAAGCTGACTGAAACTCCTTGGATAAACCGCTCGTCTTCAACTGTTCTCGAATTTGAGAAGCCACAACGCGTTCAATCAGTTTTGATGTGAAGCTCAGATTGGAAACCGGTTGGTAGTTTTTCAAAATTTCAGCGTCAAGCCCTGGCTTATTCAGAAGTGGTGTGACCAGAGCTTGCTTCATCGTGGATGGGAAAGTTCCAGATGAGAGAGACGCATTTACAGTTGTTTGTTAACCAGGGAAGAAAGACATTCAAACAAGACTTTAACAATTTTGTGGGAATTATGTCGAGTGGGCACTGCTTTGAAGGCGATTTCATTACATAAAGGCTGAGTTCGTCAGGTAACAGGGCTTTGAAAGAGTTGAATTCAGCCACTTCCCTGCAGGGTTAACATGTGATGTAATTGATTCTTGTATGTCAACAAAAGCAAGAGAAGATCGTATCGTCTCAATTTTGTTAACGAAGAATTTCCCAAAAGTGTCCGCCAGTTCTTTTGCGGATGAATGTTCCGGGAGGACACTCTCTTTACGACGATGGGGGAGTTTGTCCATGACTTCTGACAAAACATGTGGTTTTTTCATGTGGTCATTCACGATATCAGAGAAATATCACCTCTGGGCATCATGAATGAGAACATTTATTCGGTTTCGCTGGTGAACATAAAGCTCTCGATGAATTTCGAGCTTGTATTTCCGCCACTGTTTCTCGAGCGGTCGGCGGAGTTGTTTGGTGGACCTAATCTCGTCAGTGTACCATGGAGATGTTTCTCGTATCTTGATCGATCTACTTTTGACGGGAGCAAATTCATCAATCAGTTCATTGCATATTACAATAAATTTGTCAACAGTCAATAGTATATACTTTCATAGCCTGAGGGGCAGGGCGTGGGTGGGTGTATTTATTAAACTCTATTAAACTCTATGTGGAAAGTTCCCACCTCAGAAAACATAAACTACGTTTGGTGCTAATAAGCCTTTTCGGAAGTCGTGGTTTTTTTACTGTCATAGCCCATGGCTTATAAACAGCCACATGCAGACTGTTTGTACAGAAACTCTACTACTAAGACATCAATGGAAGGCGAATAGCTTGCTGGATATGCCTATTTACTTCAAATAATATTTTACTTGTTGACAACATTTGCAGCGGAAAAAATATGGTTAACAACATAGAATTTACTCGGTTATCTACATCCGCCAATACAAATATAGAGGATATGATATGAGTGTTTACCCCATTTTGGCATTTATGAAAGTTTTAGAAGTTTCCATTTTAGCGAGCCATCTCTGGCTTTGAAAAATGGAAACTTTGTGACGAGTTTCATAAATATCCGGCAAATGAAGCACCAAATTCACATTCTGTTTATCATAATTATGACAACCATTTAATGAACAATCATAGATAGTTGCTGTTTGTGAAGGTTTAACTACAATGATTCCCACTTAAAGGTTATCGCTACTGAGACGTTTCACAATGACGTGATATTTTACGCGCTCGTGATCACCAGAGAAAGTGGTTTCGAACTACGATTTACCCACTTGCTTTAAAACCAGGTTGTCATATTATTTATATGTTAAAGCTGTTGCTTAGGATAACTTCACAAAAAGTCATGTTTGTGGTGCGTTTCAAACATTATATATGTATATGTATTTAACCCCTTAGCCAAACATAACGGCCAAAACCGGCCAGCGCTTTTCTCCTAAAATCGTCAATTAATTTTCATTATTTTTTCATTTTTTGTCTCAAAAACATAGGTTATGACCCCTCATTGGAACGAGCTCGATGAGCTCGTTCCAATGAGGGGTCATAACCTATGTTTTTGAGACAAAAAATGAAAAAAATAAGTTATTCAAGAATTTTGTTTGCAAGTGTCGTCTGCTTTTCAGGTTAGGTAAAGGGTTAAATAGAACGACGATAGCCAACAGGGGAAGTGTATTACGAAAGGGAAAATCTATAATCTATAATTAACCTTTTACCTAACACGAAAGGCAAACGACACTTGCAAACAAAATTCTTGAATAACAACTTTGATTCATTTTTCGCGCCAAAAACATAGCTTATGACCCCCCCCCCCTCCCCCCAATGAGCTCGCTTCAATGAGGGCCCATTCAATTGTCATTATTTTGTCTCAAAAACGTAGCTTATGACGGTCATAAGCTACGTTTTTGAGACAAAATAATGACAATTGAATGGTAATTTTTGTGAATAACGCTGGACGGTTTTAGTCGTTGCGTTAGTTAAAGGGTTAAACAGTATCCAACCCTTTGAACCCGTAAGTCCGCTTTTCAGGACCAGGTTTATAAGGTCTAATTTAATAAAGAAAACGACTGCCCAGTCAATTTGTAGGTGTAGACCAATCAGTATTTTCTGCGCATAGTCCAAAAGCTGCACGTTGAAAATATTAATCGGTCCACCCCAAATAATGAATACAAGCTTCTGCAACTTCTTTGTTGCTGCCTGAAATTAATACTGACGATTATGGACAATCTGGAGGACAATATACAGACACATCTCTAGATTGTTATAGATGGTGTATGTAGAGTATATGGTGTGTTAGTGACACAAAGGCGGATATGCTGATGATGGGCCATGCATTATTTTTGTTGTTGTTATTTTATATGTTTTATTGGCATTGTACACAAATTTCAGACTAATGGTTATTTGTTTTATTTTGGTGGCTATCAGTAGATAGTTAGTTTATTGCAAAAACACCAAAAGCAAGGCAGATTGCATGTTACACAAGAACACACAACAACAGTACAGAACAATAATGTTAAGTCTTGAAGATAATGAATTAATAATTGGTTATTTACATGTTATGTGGAGGGTTTATACAACGTGTCACGCCATTAAGTAGCCATAGCATTTCTTCTGATCTTGAAGAATTGAAGGATCATATTACAGATGATATTACATAATGGTGGGATTTCATTTTTCATAAAAAAGATGAATTTCTCCGAACTGTCCATGTTGACGAAATGCGGGTATTCTCTACCAATTTTGCCACATGAATCAGTTCGGAGCCCTTCATATACCTTACACTCCATGACAAAGTGGTATTCAGTTTCAATATCGCCGCCCCCGATTATATAAACGACATAGCCGTTCTTTTACAGGCAAGGGTGGTTGGCCGTGCCTCCCTTTTTCAATTATCAGACAGTGGTTGCTTATGCGCAGCCGCGTGAACAAGTTCTTCGCTTCAACAGAATGTTATGTATAGCAAATAATTTTCCAAGTTGAACGTTTCTTTAAACTTTCTATAGGTCCGTAATTTGTTTTTTCCCGACTTTTTTTCTCGTCATTAAATATATCCGTAATGAAGGTATTAAATTTTTTACTTTTAAAGCTTCTGTGGATTTTGCCCAAATTAAAAAAAAAAACTTTGACTTGGTACTTGTCCCCGGTGGGTATGTGCGTTGCAATCAGCTGCAATATCATGATATTTTGCTATCATTGAATTTGGCATTGTATACTTTTGAGTTTCAATTCTAGATTCAGTGTGTAGTAATGAAGATGAGTCCACATATAATTTTGTTGAATATTTCATCATTTGTATTGTAGCACCTGTGTAGATAGGATATCGTCCAAGTTCGGCTCTGCTGCCTGATTAGACGATTTCGTATTCACACCAAGCAGGAGTTTGCAGAATTTGAGATGAACTTATTCCTCGAGAATTACTGAGTTCAGACGCACATATCTCACTGCCATAGAGCAAAATTGGCCTCATGAGGTAATCGAAAAATTTCATGAAAATCGTTACCGGAGGGGAACACTACCTCTTGAAAGTATTATGTAGACTGTATAGGACTTTTGCTCCTTTAGTTGCCAATACTTGTTGCGCAGTTTTCAGTTTCCAGTCACAACTGAAGCATAGACCTAGATATGTGTATTGACAAGAATAATTAATTCTATCTGCACCTAAATTGAGATTTGGCAGGGTTGTAAATTTGCGTGGGTGAAATATCATAGCTTTTATCTTATCAACGTTGACAGCGAGTTTATTACTGGCAGAATATTCCTTCAATTGGTTTAATGCCACCTGCAGACCATGCTCATTGTCCGACACATTTTCCTGTTTTTTTAATTTGTTGTCCATGATGGATAACCCATGTGGTTGAGGTTTACCCCATAGTGAATGCTCATGAAAGTGCCTGTTTCTGGATGGAAATACATTAGCCCATCTTCTTCCCATCCGAAGCAGCTATTTTGGTAATCCTGGAGCTTATTACTGTCCGCTTTACTCTTAAGCGTACGATAGATAATGCTCTCATCAGCAAAAAGACGGAATGGGCTATGGGTTAGATACTGTTGAAAGTCATTAATGCATACGTGGAAAAGTGGGAACGCGCTGACTCATTGGTTACGGCATTCGACTTTAAACCAAAAGACCCACGGTTTAATTCCAGCCAGGGGTAACTGCATTGTGTCCTTGGGCAAGGCACTTAACCCCGACTGCCCACGTGGATGCTATGTATCGCTGTGTACTAAGGCATACTGCACGATGGTGCACTTTTCTTCAACCAATGCTAACCATGCTTGTGAGGAGTTAGTATGTTGGGGAGTCTGAGAGTTACTGCTCGGTGGTTCTCTCCAGGTACTCCGGCTTTCTCGACCCGTAAAAGCTGTACGACACGAGGTGACAATGGCTGTCGAAAGTGTTGTTAAACCCTAATAAATAAATAAATAAATAAATAAATAAATAAATAAATAAATAAATAAATAAATAAATAAATAAGAGTATGGGGCCGAGGCTTTTCCTACTGAATGAATTAAACATGGAAGATTCATGATGGTTTAAAGGATCAAATACGGAATTGCAAACCAATACGGTAAACAGCTCAGTCAAATAATCCAAATAATTTGAGAACATTTTATATTACAAAACACCATCTTTTTAACTAAAGACGCTTTTAAAGAACTGAACTAAAAGGCATAATTTTTAATTTGTATGTACCCTCAGAAGACTAAAATGACTCACCTTTTGTCTGCACACGTGTGCTCTGCAGTTCAAACACAACGAATCATACAACAAGAATAAATCGTCTTTGCTATGATGAAATCCATCATTGGTAATGGATACGAAATACGCTTGGATTGCTTTGCCTGTAAAGACATATATATTTCAAACACTTTATTGTGAGAGCCTGCACTCTAAAATCAGTTGGGTTAAAAATCAACCGAAATGAACTCCGCTGAGTGAATATGAACCCAACTAAAATCAACCCAACTCAACTGGGTTGAGTGAATATGAACCCAAGTGGGTTCATATTCACTCAACCCAGTTGATTTGGGTTGATTTTTAACCCAACTGATTTTAGAGTGAGAGAGAGCTTCGATTTCACAAGACAAATTAATGGAATTTTGGTATTTGGTATTGTTAGTACTAACAGTTGTTAAAACTGACGATGGGGTGGTAGTGGTACGGGCCGTTTGCAACCCAAGGCTCGATATTTCCCCAAAAATATCTTTACTCATAGAGGTAGAGTGTACAATGTAAACAGTACGGCATGTTACCGCTCCGATATCTTCATATGTTATTCGACGCGATCTCAAGCAACGTCAGTCAGTTTGTTCTCGACAAACCCTTTGAACATTGTTATCGAAATACTGAAATTTAAATCCTATTGCTTTCCTATAACATAACTAGGAATTTAGCCCGTTCAATTTTGTTTGACGGGGCTCACGGATATCTGCCAAACCAGATTGGATTGATTCAATCGCTAGCAAAAATTAACAGCTTCAAATTTTGATAATACGAATTCAGTGTATAGAGGGCTAAAACATATGATGTATTCTTTTCAGAATGGACCAGCTCAGCAGCTCCCTGTCTTGACCACCCGTATACCCCGATCACGCTGGTAATTTATTCATAGCTGAAGGGGGTTGGCTTCAGAAATTCCATGATTCATAAATATTCCGTGTTGAAAGTTGGAGAATGAAATATATATTCCCACGCAACGCAGAAAGTGTTTTTATTGAGCACAACACTGATAGAGTGGACAACAACTCAAGAGACTCGGAGAATAATTCTCAAATTCTGTGTCAGAGCATTAGAAGTTCAAGGACAATGTCAGCCATCAGACCTTTGAGCGAACCTGGAGGGCTATGGCTGAAGTTCCATTGTAATTGTTGTGCTTTTTCCACGGAATCCATGTTTATATCTACTTGAAAATCCCACTCTGCGATTGTATGTTGCCTATCCAGTCTTCGCATTTTTCATTGGAACCCTGGAAGTGGCGCAGTCCTTGCTTACTGCAATAAACTGTGGTAAACATGTCATGTTATATTGGTGTAGCAGTCCTCTAAAGAGATATAAAAAAACTGGCTAAACTTGGCTTTATACTTATAATGTGATCATAATATAGCCGCAGATGCTGAAAATAACCTTAAAAATAAATAAATAAATAAATAAATAAATAAATAAATAAATAAATAAATAAATAAATAAATTGAACAATTTGTAAAATACCCACATAAATACGGATCACCAAATGAGGGAAATATCAACAATATAACCTCTTTGCTAGCAATGCATATAATACGCGTATGCTGCAGATAATCATATTATTAAATGCATTCACTCGATGGTTCAGTATAAACAATTTTGGTCTTCTTCAAGGCATGGCGAACATCTCAAGAACACAAATACCCTCCCCAACCTCCCCAGGATCTATATCCATGGCAGCACCAAGCAAACGATCTTGGATGATCTGCTTTTATGAAAACCCACGACTTGTTCACGGAAGAGAATTTAGGGCTCTGCAAACCGTTCGATATTCGACTCGATTCGAAACCTTTGACATGGATTCGAGATGTTCGAACCGGTGGGAGGGGGGGGGGGGGGGTGATGTCTTTAAAGAGAAATCAATACGTTATTTCCCCATAAGTAGCAGCATAATGTTGTACGCTCATATCCGAAGACGGAATAAACTAAATCAATTTGAATAACTTAACTTGGTTCAGTAGCTCCGAAATGGCTTAGTGGAAATTTGCTTAACTGGCGGTAACACCCTTCATTCCATTAATTCAGTCTACAGTCTTTTTCCTTCACACAAAATTCACAGGTCATTCACCCTGTTACATTTCTCTTGCCAAGTATTTCGACTCATCAATCTCATCTGCTCGGAGAAAGCTACCTGTGACTCCTTACCTGACCCCGAGTGACTTGTTGATGAATTTTGCACTCAGAAAGAACAAAACGGTCTATTAGTTAATCCGGTTACTAGCTTTGAATGCTGTAAGGTGTATGCTGTATTGATGAGCGAGATTCTAAACATAAAACTGTGCGATTGGTGTAATACATTACTCACAACAAGCGTTTCTTTATGAACGAAGCTGACTCTGTAAGCTCTGGGTGATTCGTTTATTAATAATATTAACAGTTCAGAAAGTGCTTGTTTTACCGGTATCAAGGTTTGAGATTCGGCTCGATTCGATACCATGAAGGTGATTCGGCTCGAGATTCAATTCGAGCTAAAACCCTCCGATTCGCAGGGCCCTAAGGGAATTATAAAAGATCGGCCAAATCTGTCATAAATAATACTCCGAAGAGTTTTGATCTTGAATTATTTCAAGTACTTTAGGCATGTTGCGAAGAGGATGAATCTTTTATAATTATATACTTTGGAGAACCTTACACGATAAACGGATGATCTACACCAATCTCCTCAAGTCGTATGTAAACAAACAATGTATGGACCACGAAGTACCAGCTAAATTAACATAAAAACACACCTAATTTGATACTTTTTACATTACGTTTAATCACATTATTTGATCCTTTCCCGACTTGTATACTTATAACTCCCGGCATTCAGCAGACGAATATTCATGTCTATGACAGAGTTTCTCTTGTCACTCAAATAAGTATAATTTTGGCACACTTAATAAAAAATTTTTCCAATAAATGGATTTTTTGAACAAATGATTTTTTAAGTTAAATTTGGATGAATCTTTCGTCAAATCTAGTCATGGCAGCTTTACAGCAACCAAAACTAGATTTGATGAAAAATATCTTAAAACTATTCAGTGGGTCAAGAGTTTAAAACAGTAAAGCACGACCATTCAATAACATTCCGGAAGTAGACCGACGTGTACGTACTTGTATTCTTGCAGGAACTATTAATCATCGATGGTGACACTGTTGACGATGAATGAAAGAAAAATACATCTAGTGACATCATCTAAGGTTTTTTGAAACGTTATTTCAATAAAATTCTTTAGTTGTATGCGTCATAATATTTACATGTTGGGAACAAAATTGTTGAGAGTTCTGCCAAACAACGCATTTTTTAACTGAGAAGCTAAATCGCGGCCTTAGAAGAGCTGTTTGTTTCTATTGTCATTTAGGCATCTTTTTCAGGTTAGGGATCAAGTGATAAGCAGAATATTCAACACACTCCCAGTTTATAAAGAAATTTACGAACCTTACCGAATGAATTATGCCTACAATTCGCCAAATCCAGTCCCAATTTATTAAACCCGTTCCGTACATTTCATTATAAATTGGGAAGTCGTTGAAGATCCTCTATAAATCATAGCGACATACTGTGCCATAGCATTATGAAAGGGATGAATATAAGATGAACATGGGATTATTAATCTTTATTATATGCTAGCCTATGAATTATCGCAAATCATCTAAAAGATATTTCTCGATATCTATCGACTCGATAGATATCGGGAAATATTCCTCAGTAGCTTTCCTATATGACGTCACGATACTCCGCATTTCGTCGCCTTGAAGAACGATCAGCTGATCTTTGTTATTGTTTTGATACGTACGCATTTCTCGTCTAATTGGACTGAATATTGTGCAATAAAATGTCTCGAAGCATATTATAAAAAAGAAAATCTATTCTATTTAGTCAGTATCTGGAATTATCTCATGAATAATTTCAGGTTCACACGATGAATTTTTTCAGTAGCTTCCTAATTGGCGTTAAGCTTTGGCGTATGGCGTCGCCTTGAACGTCGCCTTGAGGGAACGATCAGCAGCTTTTTGTTATTGTCTTGAAACTGTCTGTAGTCGAATTGGGCCGAATTTTCGCAGTAAAATGTCACGTAGCATATAATAAAAAGAAAATCTACGCTGTTTCACTAAAACAGCGTAGATATCCTCTATATATTCCTAGTCCAATATACCATGTACTACACCCTCAAATGTATATTTTGTTACGAACAATTGTTAAAACCGACGACGGGGTGGTGATGGAGGGGGCATTCGCAGCTCAATTCTCGATATTTCATGCTTAATATCTTTACGTGAGGTGGCAAAGTGTACAATGAAAACACTCAGGAATGTTACCGCTTCGATATCGTCAAAAAGTTATTCGAAACAACACCAATCAGTTTGTTCTCGATTCACCCTTTGCACATTGATTTCGAAATACTGAAATTTAGGAAGCATTATTTTCCCATAATGCATCTAGGAATTTAGCCAGTCTAATCTTGTTTGACAGAGCTCACGAAACTCCGTCAAACAAGATTAAATCGGTTAAATGTCTAGTTGCCTTACATGGAAAATTTACAGCTTCAAGTTTTAATAATTCCATATCAGTGTGCAGAAGATTAAATATGCAATATATATTCTTTTCAATGTGGTTCGACTCAGCGGCAACCTGCCTTGTCCATCCGTATACCAAGACTCTGCTCTGCATGGGCGCAGGGGCGGACTGGGCAAAAAAAGTTACCGGGAAATGAACCAGCATACCCTGGCCCTGCAGCAAATTTGATTTTTCGAACTGAACGAACACTGCTTCCTTGCAGTCGAGTGATGAATGGCAGTTCACACGGATGACATTGCGATGGCATTTTTATATCATCTTCATCACTCATTCGGCAAGAATGGTGTCTACGGGGGTGGGGGTGTGCGGTCTCATCGAGCTGACCAAAAGTTTGATTTTTCAAAATAAAAGAACGCTGTTTCCTTGCATCTGAGCGACCGATGACAGACGAGACTGCTGGTATATCGAAATGTGCCAATGACAGTCCACACAGAGAACATTTCAAAATTCCGGCATTCTATGCAATCAGATCCATTTTGCATGCTAGTCATTTTCACGAAGTTTCAAGCACAAACAGGTGTTGTGCTGCATCAATTTTGGGGGCCCCAGGCCACCCACCAGGGGCCACCCAATAGGGGGTCCACCAGGAATTTTTCAGAAAAAATATTTTCGAACCATTTGATCTTGGTAGAGGGCAGCTCATTTGTCGGTAACCGATGAACGTTCCTTCAACATCCTGGTAAGTATCATTTGTCCCAGTTAGTCCAGAGTGTATCTGAAACACAAAACATATGCGTTTGTAATTAGTTATTCAGTACAAGAAAAACATTGACAAATTCCGTTAAAAAATGCCGTAAACTTTCGGCACTAAGTTTCATGTTTAGAACCCTTTTCAATATAAATTTACGAGTCCATGTGTCAGTTAGCACTCGAAGTGCGTAGCACTGAGACAAACTGATAAAGTTGGTTTGTCCCTGCATTGTTCCAAGGCATTGTTCCGAGGCTTTATGCGCTCTCCGTGAAAAAATGTTTTCAAATGTGCAAATTAAGTGGAAACGAATCTTTGCGTTTCTTATTTGACCCTTTGTTTCGCCGACAAACTTGATCCTTTGTTTCGTCGACAAACTTGATCCTTTGTTTCGTCGACAAACTTGATTGAGACTGTTGCTGTTGTTCTGACCAGCAATCTTTGTAATTCCATTTGAACATAGCCAGATTTTTTCGGTAGGTGTTATCAAAGCCAGTGAGAGATGTTAGATTCTAGCATATGTAAAGGTATGAGATTTACACTTACATTTTACGATTGTATTATGATTAATACAAGTTGTAGATGCCATTGGTTGGTGAAAGATCTCGATGTGAATGGACGTTGTTGCAAGAATCAGTTACTGCTTGTTTATCTTCAGTACAAATTGATACATTCTCTTGCTCTCCCCCCCCCCCCCCCCTTCTTTGACCTCCATCTGCGTGCGGCCAACCAAGGACCCGTGCTCATCCCCAACTCTATCGGATAACTTTCGAGAGGTTTCTTCCCTTTTACTTAACAAAATGTTAGTGTAAAGTGAACTCTGGCAAACAAAACAAAACATCGTTTGATACTTTGAGAGATTGAATACACGATTCCAGTCAGGCCCGAAGTCCACCAGTCTAATTCTAATCCGAATTCAACGCTGTTATGAGATGTACCTTTCGCAGAGTTTGCGTGCAGACAACCGTTGATAAAATGTGATGTCCGTTTACTCAAAAACAGGGACAGCTATTCTTTCGTGCACCAGTCATAGATATTCCAATCGATAAATCGATAAATATATAATTCACCTTGAAAGCATAAAGATATTCCTTGAAAGCATAAAGATATTAACATAATTAATGGAACAACGCGGCACCATCACAAAACTACAGTTGTGGTGAGCTTTGATTCATAATGGTAAATGCCATTAAAGCTTCAGTCAAATCAAGTCTCAATTGAAAAATATTTCTTACGTTGATTCGAAGAAAACTGATGTTTATCGACTTTTTTAGATGTAATATTTCAGTTGGTTGGAAGATCGAACTGTACTGAATCTAAACATAGACGATGAACTATTTCAGGGCAAGAGTGGTGGATGTACCAAGTATAACATATGATACGGAAGTGATACCGCTAAACTAAACGGTTGTAAAGAGCCTGGGAACTCTGCAGGACGGCGCTGAGAAGCAATCAGGGGGTGAGCTTGGGTGGATTAGGATCAAGAACAGGATAGACTTAATGAAACTCTGTTAACTTATCTATTTGGAAAAACTCCCCGGCAGCCGATGGCGCAAACTAATGTTCCAGAATATTTGGAATTCTAATGCCAAGACAAGATGGATCGAGCAAGCGTGGGAGTGTATTTATAATTATTCAGTGGAGATTTCGAGCGTAGAAGTGGGGACTACACGGGGTTCAAAAAGCGCCATAGAGAATCGTGGATGATTGTAAACGAAATTAACGAGAAGGAGTCAAAGCAAAGAAGTCTTTGGGTTGTCTGCGCGATAAGGCGAAGTCTGGCTTTGATGGGTACAGTGATAGCATATTTGGGGACTACTGCTGTTTACGCTGAGGTCGAGGTCAGAGGAGCGTATGGGAAAATTGGAAAAGACAGTGAAACGGAGTGTGAAATGTACAATTTAGGAGTAGTGGATACCCCGGAACACTTTCGATTAGAGTGTCCAAAATATCCGTCTGAAAGAATAAGATTCACTGGGAGTATCACGAATAAGTAGGATTATTAATTTATTTATTTATTTATTTATTTATTTATTGGGGGTTAACGACACTTTGGACTGCCAGGGTCACCTCGTGTCTGACAATTGTACGGGTGGAGGAAGCCGGAGTATCCGGACAGAACCACCGAGCAACGACGAGCAACTGTCAGGCTCCCCAACATACTAAATCCACACAAGCAGGGTTAGCATTGGTTGAAGACAAGTGCACCATCGACGTGCAGTACAACTTAGTACACAACGCCACCGTTCCCCCGCGTGGGCAATAGGAATGACGTGTCTTGCCCAAGGACACAACGCGGTTGCCACAGGTGGGATTCGAACCGAGGACCTGTAAGTAGGATGGGAGAATGAAGGATTTAAATGGTTACTGGTTGTCACAAAAGAGAGGGTTAGTATGCTTATCGGAGAAAGTGGGAAGAATTGGGTTCGAGATATCATCAAACAGTTCATTCCCTGGTGCCGGGAGGAGAGAAGGGGCGTAGGGCATTTGGTATCACGGGGTTAATCAAGGGATTCCCATATGAGAGCCACGACAAATTAGCGGCGGCCAAAGTATTTTTATTATTACTGGTTCCAGACAATAACAGTGTCGAATTCCTCATAGAATTAGACTTGTGGCCTGAGAGCTGGGGTTCCGACGTCCTGGGGCCATTACTATAAAACGTTTACAGTTGTATTTGCTAGAATTGTATTTTCTAGTTATGACTTTAAATGTGTTGAAATGAACCACTGTCATTTTCAAAGATGTGGCAATTTGCCACTGGCAAATTACCATATCTTTCAAAATGCTAATAATTCATTTAGCCAGTTTTATTAATAGGTAGAAAATACAGTTCTATAAAATATACATTTTATAGTATTTCACTGATGGAATATTGATGTACAACATTGTAATGTAACGAATTAATATGTTAACCCTTTATCCAACGAACAGGATATAACAGGTAAAAATATTATTTTTTAAATTTAAAAAATATGAACAAAACCATATCATGTGACTCCTCTTTGGAACAAGCTCGACGATTTCGTTCCAATGAAGAGTTACATGGTATGGTTTTGTTTGAAAATTGTTAAAAATATTTGAAAAATATATATTTTTCAACTGCTTAGTTTGAAAATTACGCCGGCTGATGCTGCCGATTTGTTAGGTAAAGGATTATATGGTAGTGAGCATCCAGTCGTTTGACTGACAATCACTGTTGTGATTCTGTTTGTAAAAATAGACTGGACGAATGACAAAATGTACTTCTGGTTTTTAAATTTCATCTAAATCTAATAATTAAATTTCTTGCTAACTAAACATCTGTGTGCAATACACATTCGATTTACAGTGTTATGATAAACATATACGTACATCAAAGACAGCATGTGCTAGACGACACTTGAGATGCGGTGTTGCCATCAGGTTGTCAGCCAGCACAAAGACAGTTCCACAAGTTTCCTTTCTCATGTCGCAAAGTCCATTCCTGTGCAAATAATAAGATTTGTAAAACTAAAATACACCTTCCGCATAGGAAATATGTATTTTCTTTACACGCAAGAAATATTAATGATTTCTTATTTGTCACTGAGTTGCATATCTGGAAAACAGGTCGCCTTCAAAGAACGCAGCTTTTTGAAGACATTGTTTGTCGGAGTTTAGCGACACTATCAAAAGTCAGTGTCATATTCTGCCATGTTCATTATTCTCATCATACGTGCTCCTGTCATCTTCCTCTTGTTTCAGAAAAAGTGTACTTAACATGTCATCTGTACTCAAAAGCAAAAGAAAGTCCCCACCGAAAAAGTTCTGACCTCAGTTTTTGACATTCTTTGAGGAACAGATCACTCAGTTTTGGTTTATTACAAAAAGTCAAGCTTTCCGTTCCCTATGTTCTGCACTAATGCCATAAGCGGAAAGATGCAACAAATCATACAAATTGTTACACTGTCGAATATCTGCTTTGCACGCACGTGTTCATACGTTTATAGCTGTAGCTTATTGAGGATCCCATCAAAAATCCTTGAAAGATGGTTGGCCCGTTCAGCACGTTATAATATCTAGTTTAACCAGCGATGAAAGGGGTACAGATACTGGGAAGCGTCGGACAGGATCGGCAGCTGGTTGGTTTCATTGACAGACAGCTGAAGCCTGAACTGCTGCCATGTAACAATAAACAAACTGTCACTCAAATTAACAGGCAAACAACACTGGAGACCGAACAAGATGAGGATACCCACTGCGTAACACTTCTGCCCAGAACCCGTACATACTCCCATCACATCCCAAAGATCGAGTTTTGCAGCAACACATATCGCAACAGGAATGCAAGGATATCATGAGCAAGTTTTTGAATGGACTTTATTCAGGAGACAGATGCTCTAACATAAGTCTAATGTTAACTTAACATCGCCGACATCGCGTGTTTCAGAGGACGCAACTTCACCAGAATCTGGCGACAAATACATTTGGGACGACTTATTTTTTCTGACGAGAGTCGTTTCCATTTTTCTCATTCAGAAGAGCGAATCAGACTGTAATGACTGCGAAATGTGGGGTGTTTCAGCCGTTCGATGATTGAGCTGAGCAGATAGGGATGCTGTTGCATAATATGGGATTACTTCACCCACGCCAACTGGACTCATCTTCATGCCCTCAAGTGTAATATCGCAGGGCAGATTTACGAGGTAGACAGCTTGCCAGAACGTGCTATTTCTTTGTCTCGTCAATTGTAGCCTTTCCAGATTGGATACATCGTGCACGAAGGTCGTTGAACTTCCTTCTCCACAACAAGTTAACTGTAATGAGATATCCTTTACTCTCTTAGGATTTGGTTCCGATGGAAGATGTCTGGGGCGAAATGGGATACTGAATCGTCACTGGCAGCTTAAACAAAAACAAATAGTTCTTGAATTTGGAACAGCACTGCTTAAAAAGTGGTATCACACAAAGCTAACTTAGGAGATCAGCAGCCTTAGACAGAAGACAATACACAGTTACCTAAGTGTATAAAACGGAAAGGCAAGTTACTGGCTGAAGTAAACTTGTCTTCTGTAGAAGTAATGAAGGCCATTTGTCAAACGTAACGATGGAAACCGACCAATATTATTCACAAATATTATCATTCAAGTTTTATTATTTTTTTCAATTATACTCCAGAAACATAACGTATGACCTCCAATCTGAACGAGAACATTCCAATGAGGTGTCATAAACTATGTTTTTGATGCAACAACGAATTTATTTAGTCATTCATTTTTTATGCGAGCATTGTCTGCTATTCGGATTTGGAAAAAGGATAAAAATATTATGGTACGTCTGAACAATGAATTGATGGAGTTATTCTGACACTGATTTTGACAACAGTCCGCATGTCTCCCTAACTGCAGGGGCAACTGGGTCAAAAAATGTTACCCGGAAATGCACCAAGGGGACCAAGGACACGGAGAAAACAGAGGGCATTTCGATGGCATTATTGTATCAGTTTCGTCGCTCACTAGGCTAAAATGGTTGTAATAAAGAGGCCTGGATTCATCGGGCTGACCATAGTTCGGACCAATGGGAGAAAATTTTGATTTTTTGAACTGAAAGAATGCTGTTTCCTTGCATCTGAGCGATCATTGGCAGAGTAGATGGCTGGTGTATCTAAATGTCCTCCATGTGGGCTGCCAATGGCAGTCCACAAAGAGGGCAGTTAGATTATACGGGTAGTCTTTGCAGTCAGATCCATTCCGCCTTTTGGTCATTTTCAAGACATTTCAGGTACCAATGGTTGTTGGACTGCATCGATTTTAGGGGCCACAAGGGCCCCTAATAGGGGGGGGGGGGGTGCTCACTGGAATATTTCCAGGTGAACCATACGGCTAGTCTGGTGACTTTGAGTATACTTTATCACACATTATCTATTTGAGCTGTATAATCCATTCAAAACACCACTTACTCTCTTGAGTTACTTAGTGTCGTACCTGGTTATTTCCCACAGTATAGGAGGTTCATGAGAATCGATTGAGCAGTCATCTCCCGTATGTCCATCTTCACATATACAGACACCCGCATTACACACCCCGTTATTATTGCAATTATCGGAACACTGATCGGTTAGAATAGTCGGTGCAACCAGTTTTCCATCTTTGTTATGTGTATATCTACTGACGTCTTGGAAGGCTTCGAACTCGCAGTGTGCATTAAAGGTGTTGGTTGCACTAGCCACAAAATCCAACTGATCGGAGACCTGGATGGTAAGAAAAAACAATTCTCAGTTACTGGAATCATTCGGTGCAGAATAAATGTCTGTGCCAGGGAAGAAGACAACCGAAGATAAGCCAAGGTTCGGTCACACAATCTTCTCCCTTTTTTAACCCTTTACCTAACGTAACGGCCAAAACCGGCCAGCGCTATTCTCAAAAATCGCCAATTAATTTTCATTATTTTTTTCATTTTTTGTCTCAAAAACATAGGTTATGACCCCTAGTTGGAACGAGCTCGTCGAGCTCGTTCCAACGAGGGGTCATAACCTATGTTTTTGAGACAAAAAATGAAAAAAATTAGTTATTCAAGAATTATTCTTGCAAGTGTCGTCTGCTTTTCAGGTTAGGTAAACGGTTAAACCAAAAAATTCATGTTAATTTACATAACTTTAAAAACAACTGTCACGTTTGTTTATTATTTATAGGGGTTTTAATGACAATTTCGACAGCCAGGGCACATCATGTTAGACAGATTTACATGTGGGCGAAGCCGTATACCTGAAGAGAACCACCGACAAGCGGCGAGCAACTGTCAAACTCTCCAATTTACTAACTTTCTACAAGCAGAGTTACCAGCTACTGAAGGTATGCGCATCATCGACGCACAGAACGCCTTACTACATAAGGACACGGTGTCTCCAAATGAGCAATCGAATTAACCATTTACACAACGCACACAATATCAAATTTGTTATTTTAACTGTTATTTTTCAAATTTTCAAGTGGTTTTGTTGAAATTGTTTGAAAGATAATTTTTATGAACGGCTCAATTTGTAAATTACGCGAGCGGAAAAGAGTTAAGTGTCTTGCCCAAGGACAGAACGCAGTTACCCTTGGTCAGGATCGCACCGTCGAACTTTATATTTAAATCCAGTGCTCTAACCACTGAGCCACCGCGCTCTCTAACAGTTCTGTAGAAGTAAATAGAGGTAGTAGTAAGGGATGGCGCTCTGGAGAACTGTTTCCCATAGACGACCCTGGGTGCACTCTGGTGAACTGTTTTAACACTGAAATTCCCATAGACGTCCCTGGATGCACTCTTGCGAAGTTTTTGAACACTGAAATTCTCATAAACGATGCCATTTCGCCAGAGTGCACCCAGCATCGTCTATGGGAACTTTAGTGTTAAAACGAGAGTAGTTTCCTTTTTTCTCATTCAGATTTTGAATGCCACTTCACCAGAGTGCATATACGGCCATCTACGGGAATTTCCGTATTAAAAAGGTTCGCCAGAGTGCATCCATGGTTGTCTATGGGAAATACAGTGTTAACAAATAGTTCGCCAGAGTGCCATCCCTTACTACTGAGTACATCAAATGAGCCCCGAGTTTATAGCTAAATGTACAAGACTAGGTCAATAAATGAACACCAGACCAAACCGAAGACTCGGTCCTTACCAAATTTACGAGGACAAGTTCACGATTCTATTTATAACTTGATCTCAACCCCGATAGGAGGAGCCTAAATGGATTAGCAATCAAACCATGTTTTCTCTAAGACCTCGAATTACGCTGTTGAAAACAATCTGTTATTTCTTAGAACTCCGAAAATAGTCCCCCATCAGGTAAATAATTTGGAACATTAAATAATATAATTTTATTGAGACAGGGGTTCAAAACTCATTAAATTATGTCACGAACACACCTTTAATCAATCCCATTCATGGCGGAGGGTTGCTGTCTGTTATTAAAAAATTGAATTATCTATCACTTTATCAGAATATGAATCCGGGGTGGGCGTGCGAAGTTATATGAAGTGTATAGCACTTCATAGAACACTTAGTATGTACACCCCACAGCCATATTCTGATAAAGCAGCAGGCAATTCATTTCAATTCTTATAATTTAATACAGAGTATTTGCTTGAACTGTAATATGCCATGAGAAGGTAGAAGTCTTCCCCATTTATACCACGCAATGTCAAACAATGATATTTATTGCAGACCTGAATCATACGCATTAGTATTTGCTCTGAAAGCATCACATTTACAGTTCTCAGCAGACTAATACGCGCAGTCTCAAATACCCAAGAGGGTAAGAGTTTGAACAATCCACCTGAATTTGTAAAATGACTTTAGTTGTATTATAAATTATAATGAGTGTGGCCTTACTCAGTTTCAACCTTACACCGACACACTTTTCTGCAAACAATTACGTATGTCCGTTTTGGGGTAACAGGTGAATGAAATTCATCGATTCTATATCCACCTGGTGCAATTACTGCTTAATGGCTTAATTAGACACTCCCATAATTTGTTCGACAGATGCGCCCGGCTAAAGCAAAGACATTCATACGATAGAAAAATCACCAAGCAACATCCTGCCTGTTGCTGTATCTTTTTTTCTCCACTTTTCCACGCGATTATTAAAAACAACACAATTCTACATTTCCTATCTGTAATTTGGGAAATAAGGCCATGTTCATCATGGACATCAATTATAAAGAAACAAAGGTGTAGAGCAAAGTATACTTCCATTCTGAATATGAAGGAAATCACCAAATGCTGCCTCAATGTGGTACAATTTTTAAAAAAAATGGAAATATAGAGTGGCGGGTGGGCTCCAGCAGTTGACATATGAACTTTCAAACCATCAGTCTATATCCGCAAGAAATTCTACGCTGTTATGGCCTGGTACCCATTTAGGCATTAAATAGTGCATCGCCAATGTTTAGATCAAATCGTTTGAAATATCTCAGTTGGTCGAAAAAGCGAACCTACGGGTCGTTTCTTCGACCAACTGAAATATTCCAGACGACTGAATCTGAAAAGTACCATAGACATACATTTCTTCGAATCAACTCGAGAAAGGTTTCTCAGTCGAGAGGTGATTTGAATGAATCTTTAATGGCAGTATCATTATATATATGGAGACTCACATCAGCTATAGTTTTATGATACCCAACGTAATTCCACTAACTGTTAATATATCGATGTTTTCAAAATGATTTAAACACTTTTTGATTGAATATCCATAAATGGAGTACGAAAGAATATCTGTATATCTTTGTAAGTGAAGAAACATCTCAGTGTATCAGCGGTCGTCTACGCGCAAATTTTCACGAAAAGTGGGAACACAAACATTCCATAACAGCGTCGAATTCCAAACAGAATTAAACTGGTGAATTGGGAACTGGAGTTAGTATATCTTATCGTAAAGGTGTTAACATGCGTCTGCTAGGGTGTAACAAACTCTTCCATCTATTAATCAAGCCCGGGAGTTGGGGCATCATTGGCAAATTAAACGTCTTTAATTGTGATCGAAGATTGTAGTTATGCCGATTTTAGAACGATAAACGCTGCTCAACAAGCTATGGGCGGAGGGTGGTTGAAGTCTTAGTGGGGTTCCAGAGCACAAATAATTTATATTTTGCCACTCCGAGATGGCCTCCCTCCCGGAGGATCACGTGATTCGAAATTTGAAATCGCGAAGAGCAACTGGAAATATAGTAGCTCACACGCCTTTCAGCTTTGTGTTCAAAAGAGAATGGATTTCTTGGGAATATTCTCTTTTTTTATTTTATTGTGGATGCTTCCGATTTCTTAGTATATACATGTACATGATCTGCAGTATATGGATAGCGAGAGAATTAGTATTTGAAGTCAAACGCGAGGCAACACGTGCAATGTATGTCAAACGTATCCCATTTGGCGCTACAGTTACCAGACAGGGAATAACGGATACGGGTCAACTACAAAATAAAGTACACATTGAAAGGATATTGGACCATTCCGGGTTTGCGGAACCTCCGCCTACACCCAGATTAATTTTGTTACTGCCTCACCAGAATATCTTCCACGCACCCATCTACCGTTGCGTTAAATGCTACACCGCCTTCGTGTTGGCATGTATGGTAAAGCGTTGAACTGTACACTGCCTTAGTACAGTGGTCTCTAGCTTGTGCCTCTGTGATTCCATTCTGCGTCGGCCAGGAGACATCGGGAGCTTCATAATGTGCTGTAACAACAGTTAAGACAAGTCATCATGAATAACCTCGTTACTTTGAAGTTGCCATGTCGGAAAAAAATACGAAACCCTCGGATTATTATTCCAAATATAGTTTTTGTCCATTATGAATCGAATAGACTGCATCTAGACAGTAAACGTATTAGGGAGGCTCACTCAATGCAGAGAAACCACGCGTAGGGGAGCGGGACATGAATACTGTGATAAACCAGTTCTGAATTGTTACAAAAATAGGACCCATTAAGCAGTATCTGTGCGATAGTCATTAAAGCAAATCAATAAGCAGAAGACCAGTGACCACGGGAATGAGGCTGACGTGTTTCACTTTCATCCCCCACCACCCTCTCCCTCAAAAAAAAGAAAAAAAGAATTGTAGTGGTCAAAAGCAAATAATAAATCAGTGGTCATTCCCTATGAGCTGAATTCGGGTAATATCACAAGAAACCCAGTGGATAACAGTTACTGCTTGACAAAATCTAGAACCTCAAAATGTACTCTTCCAAAAAACCAGGAATTAAAATTTTGATTTTACACTCATAAAATAGCAAATACAAGGCCATTTTGAACAATCGCATATACCTGTTTTGACCACTTTGGAGAGCTTTCACCACAAGCGTTAGTTGTCGGGTCACATTTCAACAGTAAAAAAGAACTAGTATACGAGCACTGTTTCACATTCAATGGTTCCCACGGGGAGAATTACTCAAGTAAATGTGTTTAAATATCTTTCCGTTTTGGACATGCTACAATTGTATTTTAGGACAAGTTTGCGTTTAGAAACTGCAACAAATGGAATAGTATTCCTATTGTTTAACTCTAAAGTGACGTAATTAACTGGTAGAGTGCTGGAAGTCCATATTTAGGCTTCATTCGAAAGTTCCTGTACTCTAACATAAAGGCTTCATATTTTGTGGATGTGGTTCGTATTATCCTGACGTGGAAGTACTTGGCCTGTATGGATTTGCTTTGTTACAATTCATGGGATAGTACCGGCACTCTCCCATAAATTATCACACGGCAAATACATCTGGACAAATTTCGATAATCAAAAATAATTTAGCACTCTACAAGAAAAAGCAAAGCATTCTGGATAAGCACATAAGAGTGAACAGATTTGCATAACCGAATTGACAATAGGGTACATCATAAATAAGGTAGTTTGGCTGTTTTTTTTGGAGAAGACTCGAGTTTGTATTTTGTGCTTGCGAACTTTACCAATTTTTGATAATTTTGTTTATGTCAATCTATATGAAATGCATGCTGTAATTTACAAGTGTTCCAGTCGGCAAGTGGAAGAAATTGGGAAAGTGCTCAACAGACATTTGATTTTCATAAAAATGGGGCGCAGAAAAATTCCGCTGAGAAAAAAGCAACCTTCTGACTGGCGGCCTACAAGGATATTTTTCATTTAATAATTTCTTTCAATGCCACGTGGTAGTAAATATAGTACATAGACAGATATTGTTTCGGCCCTCTCTCATTTTTTATATGTCCTTCTGACAAGGAGTTGTTTGGTATAAGAGTTTACCTTTTCTCTCTCACATCACTTCTTTTCTCGTGCTGTCCAACAACTTTATTCTGTAACGTTGATTAACTAACTTTTTTTTCATTTATGAAGACTCAGGGGTGCAATTTAACCCTTTACCTAACGTAACGGCCAAAACCGGCCAGCGCTATTCTCAAAAATCGCCAATTAATTTTCATTATTTTTTCATTTTTTGTCTCAAAAACATAGGTTATGACCCCTCGTTGGAACGAGCTCGACGAGCTCGTTCCAACGAGGGGGTCATAACCTATGTTTTTGAGACAAAAAATGAAAAAAAATAGTTATTCAAGAATTATTTTTGCAAGTGTCGTCTGCTTTTCAGGTTAGGTAAAGGGTTAAAAGAAACATTATTGATTTACTGTCGGAAACATTATTATGTTGCTAGGTATATAATAGACGCAAAATCGTATACAGTTTGACTCCTATATACTCGGATTCAACGGAGAAAGAAGTAACTGAGAAGTTAACTTGCTAGTAAACGGACGGTATATATAGGAACGTGACTAGAAGGGTCTTGGTTCGGGGGTGCGCGCACTCTAAATTCCCAGCTGTACATTCCTACCGGGCTGCCGAACATCGAATGTTTAAGAAAAACATTTGGACCCCGTATATTGGGTGACAATTTTCCAACTGCTACCTATTAATATCCACTACGGAAAAAGGTCTGTCTGCACCCTATCCTCTTGTGTTCGAAATATATGATCTTTGGAAATCATCTCTTGAGTTTCAACAAAGCTAAAGCACTGCAGATGGTGCCTTGTTGCACACAAGGCACGAAATATTTGAAGAATCACTTATTGCACACAAGAGACGAAATATTTGGAAAATCCCAGTTATGGTGTCCACCAAATCACAAAATGTCTATTTGAGCCACATATAAAATCTACTACCATTGAGCCTGAAATGTCCAAATGTTGGTTCTTTGAGACTTAAAATGTCAAAGCGTTGAACATTTTGGCCGGCATTTGGGAGTGAGACAACCCCCACCACCACCCCTGTCACCACGCCCCCCCCCCCTCCCCCAGTAAAAACCCCATCTATAAAACGGAAACAACTCTGGCGGACACAATTTTCCATTTTCCGATTTACATTGTATCAGGTGAGTGTAACAAAGTGCCATTTGCAGTGCTAAAAGCATTGAAGATGGCGCCTTGTTGCATTCAACTGATTCATTTTCAACTTTGAATGTACTAGCTATTTGTGCGCTTTAATTGGAACCTATCATAACAGCTAGAAACAGCACCCTCCCAAAAAGGGAAAACAAACATTCTAATAATTTTGTTAAAAACAAACAGAAGTAGGTTTTCACTTGATTTTCCTTAACGAAAATGAAAGTTCGCTGTTTAGAAGAACTTTTTCCACAAAGACTGTTCTTTATCCCAGTGTCTATCCCTAAAAACCCTTCAAATATACATACGGTCGCCATAGTCGAACGTGTACGAATCGTAGCCATCTGTTTCCAAAGCAACACCAGACATCCGGGTGCGTGCTCTGTTCGAAACATGTTGAGTTATGTCATTCCATTTATTCATCAGATTCTGTAAGATAAACACGTGTACGAAATGAATAACTGCAACGTTTACTTTGTAATATAAATTATATTTAAGAAGTATAGATTTTATGTTTTCCAAAGTAACATAAAAATAACCCGTGTGATATCATCAGGAAATCTTCATAATCCGTGTTGAGTGTGATAAAAATGGCTTGTACGCAACTCACTGGGGATATTTGTCTGTATATTCTAAAAAAATATAAGAGATATTACTTGTAATTTGATTGCATTAATTATGATAAGTAAGTCTGATTTTGACACTAAAGTCTTAAAATGCAATATCACTGAAAAAGGGGAACAACGCCCAAAACATCCGTGTAGATCAAAACGACAGATATAGATGCAAACCAAACTTTCAATCTATCCAAAAAGGGGACATAACTTTTGAGAAGACGAGTCTTGAAGGAGTCACCACTGATGGGCCAATGCTGATTTCTATCGGTTTTATATCGATGATTAACCTCATATTTTCCACGACTGATTTTGTTTTTTCTCCATATATACACCATAGTGGTTAAAATATATAATGTTATATTATACCTCACGTGGCTTCCTTGCATTCTGATTGGCTGAAAGGTGATACCCTATTTCGTGTAGTTGCACCAGCACAGAGCTGAAGGGTCACTACATGCAGGCAGTATATGTTTTCTATTTTTAGCACGGGCACTATGTGCATTTTCTGGTTATAAAAACGTACAAAGCAACGATTTATCCAAAATGGTGGCAGAAAATCCCGGCCAACAATTGGACAATTCGATTTACATAAAAAATATACACTTCGTTTTTTTAGTGTCGCAAGAATAGCCGCAAAGTTTTCCGAGGTGATGCGATCCGATAAATAGAGATTATTACCATTATGTGGATGTACGAAATATGTATCCGAGTCGAGCTCCGGGTTCTAAGGGCAGATCACGACGAGTCGAAGACGAGTCGTGATCTACCCTTAGTACCCGGAGTGAGACATTTGCAGAGGCTAGGAATAGTATCATTGTGTCGAACAATTATCAATATCCACACATTATTCTCATTTCTCCTTTATTGGTTAAAATAAAAACATTATTACATGTTTACAATTTGGATTGTAGATTATTTGGTTAATTTGCATTTTCAGGTTGTTCGATATAATATAAGGACTAGTACATGGCTTGTCGTTGACTACGCCTATATAGTGCCCAGTCAGGTGGTGTAGTTCCCTCCGCTTCGTGTCGGGAACTGCAACACCTCACTGGGCACTATATGGGCGTAGTCAACTCCAAGCCATGCACTATTCCTTGAATAGTACTTCGCTCTTTACAGAGTTGTGACCCTAAAGTAAACTTGACCATTCGATCGGAAATACAGGTGTTAACGCCCGTAAAAGTGAGTAAAATTAAAACATACATATCTCGTTCCCTTGTCTATATGATCACCAATGGAGAAGATAGAGAATATTCTGTCAAAGAATAGTAAGTTGAGATTTAACCCTTTACCTAACATGAAAAGCAGATGACACTTGTAAAAATATGTTTTGAATAACTATTTTTTTTTCATTTTTTGTCTCAAAACATTGGTTATGACCCCTCTTTGGAACGAGCTCGACGAGCTCGTTCCAAAGAGGGGTCATAACCTATGTTTTTGAGACAAAAAAGTAAAACAATAATGAAAAGTAATTGGCGATTTTTGTGAATAGCGCTGGCCGGTTTTGGCCGTTACGTTGGGTAAAGGGTTAAGTACCTTGGAACTCTGCACTGCTGAATGAAATCATTCAGTACAATGAGGTTTTCAGTAAATGAGCGAAACAAGCTTGCATTTTGTAGGAAGGTTCGGTAAAATCTATAGGGCTGTAGAATTAAATTATTGCTGACCACCTATTCCTCGCTGATTTATCGCTCATTGCTTCACCTGATGGTTGACCGACGAATTTTCCATTATATAAATTATTTTACATGCCGGGTTGAAAGAGTGAAGATCGATCCTAATTGGTAGATGATGGAAGCCCGTAATTTGGGCTTTATTGTTGATGTGCAGATAACAAACTGGTGTCTCTTTACAACTGGAGTACTGGAACACCCATTGGTCACATACAGAAATGTGTCTCAACTGCCTCTATCTTCAGGGGAGGGGCGGATGTTGCTATAAATAAACAATGTTCAGCAAAACCATTTTATCCAAGATTTTCAATTTTCCAACGCCTCGCAATCGCCGACCCCTTATTGTGATGAATTGACGGTAACATGGTCTGGTCTGAAGTTTGAAAATTGGAGCATATGTTCAACCGAGACGCCTCACATCTCCGTTGAACACACGCTCCGAGCCACAAACCTCAGACCATGTTACCGTCAATTGATCACAATAACGTATATGTTCTAATAAGACCCTGCATATAGCCTAAAACCCACATTGTGAAATGATCAAATCTACTTGAATAAGTCATTTTAACGATAACAAATTCAGTATATAAACTTCTTGTGTACCCCACGACGTCACCGGACAAAAAAAAAAAAAAAAAAAAAAAATCAGTAACTTAGACAAAGGTCAAGGTTTCTCCATCTCAGTTCAAGTCATGAACTTATAAGTGGGTCATGAGTTTTCATTCATAGAATGATCACTGGCCTCGAAAAATACGTTTTTATAGGCAGTACGCACTTTGAATCTTCTCCCATTGTTATTCTCTTCTCAAATATTTTGCGTTGTGACGTGAGACGGCAACATATGTCACTGTGTCGTAAACATAGAAAAAACTAAGCGAGCAGTCGTCCAATCAGAGGACGAGGATTTTAGTCTTTATTGGAATATACTTTGATGTCTGTGAAAAATGAATCTGTTGATGATGTTCACGTTTTTCGCGGTAATAGAAATGGAATATTCAAAACATATTTTACTTATTATTGATTAAAAAAATAAGTGCCGAGATTGGAAAGTTAATACCGTGCTACTAGTTCTCCTGTTATGCCTTCGCTTGATGTTTGATGATATGAAAGCTATTATGCTGTGACTACAGACACAGCCTAACAGCTTTCACATCATAAAACGACATTGATAAGAGGAGTTTGTCCGCTGATTGACTTGCCGCCATCTTGATATGGCGGACAGATAGAGTAGCGACGTTTTTCACTGACGTTCCAGCAATCAGGTTCCAGAGATCAGTAAAGTAACGCAACTTCTATCATTGTATTTAAATTGTCTGTACCTGTGTTTGTGAATCTTGTATCTTCTTGTTCTTGCTGCAAGCGAAAGTCATTGTCTTGCCAGTTGAATTAGAACATGTGCAGTACTTCCGAGGGCGATTATACTTGGGATTAGATGGAGGAACTTTATCGAATAGTGATTCTCCACGTAGAATTCTGAAGAATACAGAGAGGAGAAATTTGCTGCAAAATAGTTCTACACCTTTATCTTGCGAGACAGTCTTTTGTAGAGACCGGAACATCGTGGTACTTACAAATCATTAAAGGCGACATAAATAGAGGATATGGAATGAGTGTTTTTCTCATATAATATTTATGAAACGAATCTAAGAATTTCCGTTTGGGCGAGCCTCTGGCGAGCCTAAACGGAAAATTCGGACGAGTTTCATAAATATCATATGAGAAAAACACTCATTTCATATTCTATTTATCATATGACACACACACGCACAAATTAGCCACTTAGTATGACTTTTTAACCCATCACCTAACTTCAGTTGCAGACGGCACTTGGAAAAAAAAATCCTCTTATAACTAAAAATTTTCATTTTTTGCTTCCAAAACATAGGTTATAACCCCTCGTTGGAACGAGCGTGACACGCTAGCTCCAATGAGGGGTCATAACCTATGTTTTGGAAGCAAAAAGTGAAAATATAAAAAAACAAAATGCTTTTTCTTGTATTGCGCGAGACGGTTTTTGCCGTTACGTTAGGTAAAAGATTAATACAATATAACCCACCCTAAATAGGACAGATAACGTAAATTCTCCCTACTGAAATTATGCAAATGTGACCCAGTTGTATCTTGTTTAGCCAATCAAATTGTCCAGTTTTGAAATTGACCAATGAAAGCTCCCAACTCTAATTATGCAAATTATGAAAATGTGGCCCAGTTGTATTTTGTTCAGCCAATCAAATTGTCTACTTTTGTCTAGTTTTGAAATTGACCAATGAAATTGTCGGAAGGCTTTATTTATGACTGATTAATATGAAAACAAAATATCAAATGTTTTAAAGTGAACAAAACGGACGAGTCATATGATAAAGATATTTATTATATGCCTCCGCTAAAAATATATTGATACAGCGAAAACCTAGACGCCGTATTTTTCTTCATGACCGACATATAACGTTATTTAAAAATCGTGTTTTTCACTGTAGGTACAGCCGGCGAATCACAGTGTGAATAGTATCAACGAACACGAAATACACTCACTAATATGTTTTAAAACTGAGAAATGTTAACTGTTTACTATTTTGTTGTGAAACGCTGTTATTATTATTATTTGTGGTATTAAATTAATATAACAATAACACGAGTTTGGAGGGCGTTACGGTTTATTAACGGTCCGAGAGGAATGAATAAAAGCCAGTGTGTTATTACCGGCCCTAGAAGAAGTCGAGGGCCGTTCATAAGCCAGAAGGCTGTTATTACATAAACTGGGATGCCCGACAAAACCATGTTATTATTAGTATTACCATGACTGGAAGCGGGCGGCGGGCTGTTAATGAATTTTCTTGCCACTAATACACTCCGCTCGCTTCTGGTTGATGACGTCAAGAATTACTGAGTTTTACCGCCCAGCTAAACCAATAATAAAAATTATTAACTAATAATTAACGATTATTAACTATTAATATAACAATAACATGAGTTTGGAGGGCGTTTCGGTTTATTAACGGCCCGAGGGGAATGAATAACAGCCCAAGAGTTTATTACCAACCCGAGACAAAGTCGAGAGCCGATAATAATTTAATTATTTATTGGTGTTTTAAGGTCACATATTTATGCACAATGGCTAATCATGACCGTGACAGTTTTACGGGTGGAGGAAGCCGGAGTACCCAGAGAGAACCACAGAGCAACGGCGAGCAACTGTCAGCTCCCCAACATACGAACTCCACACAAGCCGATAATAAACCAGAGAGCTATTATTCAGTCCTCAATGGCCGTTATTAAACCGGGACGCCCGACAAAATCATGTTATTACTACTATTACCATGACCGGAAGCGTGCGGCGGGCTGTTAATGAATTTTGTTTTCATTAATGCCCGCCACTCGCTTTCGGTTATATGACGTCATAAATTACTGAATTTTACCACCCCGCTAAACTCCATTAATATACTAGAGAACGCCCGCTAAGGTGGTAGTAATAGATATTCTTACCATTTTAGCGGGCGTTCTCTAGTATATTAACGGAGTTTAGTGGGGACATAAGCTCTGTTTTTGACGCAAGAAACAACTGCAAGAAATGAAAGAAAATAGTTATTGAAGAATTTTGTTTGCAGGTGTTTTCTGCCTTTCGTGCTCGGTAAAGGGTTAAAGGCATAGAGTATTTCTAAAGTGAAGATAAACAAATTATGAATAAATCTTGAGTCAGAAGAATGAGAGCCATACGAACACCAACACTCTAGTATGGACTTGTCGGGCCAAAGATAGCCAACCCCCTATTGAACAACAACAGCATTGGGATAAACTCGGACGTCGTTTGCTACAGATTCCCCTACTTTAACTGGTTGAGTGTTGGAAGCCACTATCGTGGCCCTATTGATAAGTGTTAAAAGTCAGTTTAATGGCTTTACCCTATATGCAATCGCTTGTTTGCTTACCAGTAAAAAAAAAGATGTTTACATAAAATTGCGTTGTTATAATTTATTCGAGAGTATCAACAGGCACTTTTCAATAACTTGTGACAAAACAATTATTTATTATGAAAATCTTGAAAAACTAACGCTCAATCTGACGGTAGCACAGTATCTTGGAAAAAATACTCGTTACAAAACACCTTTGAAAACTAATTTAGCACACTACCAGTTACCCAAAGACCTGGATTGATTACTTCAAACGGTGATCAATTCATTTATTACCTTACAACAGAGGCGGACTGGCCGTATAGTCCACCGCGAAGATTCTCAGTGGGCCCTGAGGCCCTCAATATTGATGCAACCCAATACCTGTTGGTGCCTGAAATTTTGTGAAAACACCCTGCCCGGCAAAATGGATCTGATTGCATAGGATGCAGGTATTTTTAAATGTTCTCTATCTGGACTGCAAATGGTAGTCCACATAGAGAACATTTCAACATACCAGCAATGTAGTCTGCAGCTGATCGCTCAGATGCAAGGGAATAGCGTTCTTTTCATTTTTTATTGGTCACGCCGATGGGTGCGCCTCGCCTCCGACATCCACTCTCTGTTGATACCATTCTTGCCGAATGAGTGATAAAGAAACAAATGCCATCGAAATGTCTTCTTTGTGGACTGCCATTGATAGCTCAGATATAAGGAAGCAGCGTTCGTTCAGTTCAAAATATCAAAATTTTCTCCGGGGCCCGCCTCGATGTACTTCCCGGTTACATTTCTGGCCTCAGTCCGCCTCTGCCTTTCAACCACAGGCAGCCCCTCAATACTGTGGTATGCCCATCAATTCTGTCAACTTTTCCAAATTCATATCACGACTAGCTCAAACGAGGCTCACAAAAGCGGAATACAAATTTGAGTGTCTTTACGCTTAACACTCTGGTCAAATTTTGTTTGATAATGCTTTATTCAACACCTTTCAAGAAACAAATCCACCAATAATGTAAGAGGATCAGTGTTTTTGAAAGCGACTCACAATAAAGTCGAACATAGACCCCCATCATTGTAAAAGGTTATAGGTGTGACTGTTTTAAATATTTGAATTAGAGTTAACCGCCTTGAAATGTTGCAATCTCCGAAACTAAGCAGCCTTGGGAAAATGTATTGTTTCAATAAACGTTTGAAACATTTTACTGACATCTTGCATTATTGTTGAATATTCCAGATAAATAAAGAGTTTGATTTGATAACTTTTTCGACCTAAAAAATACAATTGACTATTGGTGTGTTTTTGTTGGGAATTCCTTGAAAAACATGTTCACGTGACCAGAACATCTCTTCCTATCAGTTTTTCTCCCTTATTTGTCTTGTTTGTCCAAGATGTTTGAATGCCAAAATTAAAGTGATGCGATCATATTTTTTTTTTCGCCTTAACGTTATAATGGCCGCCTAGGGGGAAATATTTACTACCGTGATACCTATTATGGGATAGATATTTCTGATATTGCCATTTCTATTCTCAGCGATACGGCTCACCAGTTTATCTTCGAATTATACCTCAAAATGCTTACTTTCTTCCGTAAGGGGTGTATCACTCCTACAAACGAATCTAAAAAGAAATCTATGCGAATACTAAATACGATTCTTACCTCCACGATTCGAAAAAGGGATTAGGCTTGTTTGACGATGAAATGTACTGTGTCCCGTTAGGCATCAACAAATCATTAGTTTTGTCACCATCAATCGTGCCACAAATTCCCATTGTTTTTAGCTGGTGTTCCGGCGCAGACTTTACGTGTAACAAAATTCCATACCATTTTATTTCACATTTCACATAGGCACCAGAGTTGAAGATGACCTGAAAGAAACAGATTGTCCAATTTCAACTTCTTGAAGCTACTTCTCGACGCCTTTTTCTTTTTTTAAGTAATCATGTTTTGTTTCTCCATATCTATCTTGGTTTTCCACAGCATTTTTTTACGTTTTATCATAGGCCGTGCAACCAGTTTTCCATAGTCCTGTGCACAGCAAGCTGCTACATTATTCACAAAGTTATGGAGTACTCGTCACCAAACAGACGAACATCCACCTATGACTTTATTTTTGTAACCAGCAGAAACTCGAGAACCTAAAAATCTTATCTGTTGTTCGTGGAGAAGTGGGTACAGTACGGCCGTCGTGAACTGGTTACTTTCCACAGGTGGGCAATATTTCCACGGACGCAATAATATTAAATTCAAAGCACTAATTAAAGGAATAATCATCAAAAATTTAATACATGAGATGCTTCATTCATTAAAATTTTCCCGGTGATGATTTTTGTACGTGGTATGCACATGCATAGACATTACTGCTCACGCGTGGTTTACGACCAGTCCACGGCGACTGTACTGTAGAATACTGCTTATTTTTGTTTGTTGGACCCGCACTGTTCTGCAGGTGTCGCAGGCAAGGTACATGTACACCTTCACGCCAAAATTAACAGAACATATGGTTCTTTTTCCCAAATTAATGACACATGTTGTTTTGAGAAAAAATGAAAAAATAAAAGGTTACAAATATTTTCTGCGACCGCGTTCATTTCTTGGGTGAGACGATCGTCTCCCGGGTACCACGAGAGAAGTGCTCTTTCATTTCGTGAGAGAAGTTTGTGGTTCCCCTCCATTCCTTCTCGCATCAGCAAATATTCCGTTCTCCTCTTTTAACTGTTCATAGCAGTTTATCTGGAAATATTGTATAGTTCGTGCATTTACGGCACAGTGCCTTTCCATACTGTTTAACACTTTACCCAGAGGTGCGCGGTGGATCAGCGGTTACGTCATTGGACTTCAAACCGAAAGGTCCACGTTTCGATCTCCACCATGAGTAACTGCGTTGTGTCATTAGATATGACACTTAATCCCGATTTGCCACGCGGGGGCACTGTGACGCTGTGTACTGCACGTCAATAATGCACTTGTTTTCAACCAATGCTAACCCTGCTTGTGCGGAGTTGGTACGTTGGTAGCCGCTGCTCGGTGGTTCTCTCGGTTAATCCAGCTTCCTCCACCCGTAAAACTATCTGACACGAGGTGATCCTGGCTATCAAAAGTGTCGTTAAACCCCAATAAAACCCCTTTATCTAACAAGAAAGTCAGACGGCACCTGCAAACAAAATTCTTGAACTGATATTTGTTTTGATTCTTGAGTCAAAACTTATGACCCCTCATTCAAATGGGGTCATAAGCTATGTTTTTCAGACAAAAAATGGAAAAATAATTAAAACTGGATCGTAATTTTTGTGAGTAGTGCTGGCCGTTTTGGACGTTACTTCGGGTAGAGGGTTAAGACATTTTGAAACAGACCATGGCGAGGAATTCTTGATCTTCTGCTTAAAAAATCGGTTTCAGTAACATTATTATTTTTTTTCTCCTAAACATGTGGCATTTATGTTGAAAAAAAAAAACAATGTGTCATTAACCCCTTGGACCCTGATGGTATATTCTTACCACTTCAGAGCCATCAACTGGTAGACTCTATATTCGTACCTTGAGGGAAGACCCGTCAATATCTTCAACGGTAGCATGTGCGCGTTCAAAAACTTGATTGGTCAACCACACAAATTGAATGAGTAACTATCTAATTTATGAGTTTAGGTCGCATCACGATCCTGGACCGGACACGCCTTTCTATTTCAGAGTGTTAATTTTGGCATGAGTATTAAATCAGTCTGTGTTCACTGTACACTCCCTGGCTTTATAAATGGTAATGGTAGCACAAAAATGCCCTTTCTGTTAAATAACACAAACCTCCGCCAGAGTCCTTTTTAACTCCCTTCTATCTCACAGGGTATTTCAATGGTTGGAATAGTAAATGTTAAGGTCCACAGGGACTTTCAATAGCCCGGATGAACCCATGTATTGTGCACCTATTCAATGGTAAACCTCTTTTGTACACTCTCGTTTTAAAGTTGCAGCTTGGTTGCTTTCGGGCATAACGTATGTTCTTTTTGTAAAAAAAAAAAAATAAAAAAAAAAAAAATCAACAAAAAAATCCCCCAAAACAAAACAAGACAAGACAAGAAACGGCACCCTGTCTGATTTAAATGTAATAATGACTTATGATAATCCAGTGCTGTGCAATGTTATTTGTAACATGGTCCAGCTCTTCCTTCACAAGAGGGACTTATCTGTAATATGATTTATGTCTGTCATATGAATTAGTGTGTTTTATGATTCTGTGTGTAGCAATCTGCCTTTATTCTGGTGTATTTGCTGAATAAATCTTATCTTATCTTACGAAAACCAATTGTCAACCCTTTACCTAACACGAAAAGCAGACGACACTTGCAAACAGAATTCTTGAATAACTAATTTTTTTCATTTTTTTGTCTCAAAAACATGGGTTATGACCCCTCTTTGGAACGAGCTCGTTCCAATGAGGGGTCATAACTTATGTTTTTGAGACAATAAAAATGAAAAAATAATGAAAATTAATTGGCGACTGTTGTGAATAGCGCTGGCCGGTTTTTGCCGTTGCGTTGCGTAAAGGGTTAAACGACAACCTACATGTAGATAAATACACTAGCTAGTATTGATCTCCTGGACAAACCCCAGAGGCTAAGATGGTGCATCCAGAGTATTTGAATGGAGAGTATAAAAAGGGGGAACAGATACATTTTATTTTTCTCCCTCCAATGAACTAGACAACTGTGTTGTTTGTTATCATCTTTGGCAATGTTTTAAATTTTGAGTTTTCTTAATTTGAACAATGTTATTCTCTATTTTTTGTACTCACCATGATCTGTTTCCCGTCCTTTTGTTGAATCACTTTTGTACCATGTACTAAATCACCAGAAAGAACTTCAGTTTTGGGCCAGGTATGATGTAGCGTGGACTGACAAACGTCTATCTTAACTATATCGTTACCCTCTCTTGCGACGATTCCACAGATACACATCCTGATGTCTCGCGGGTTTTTCTTTATGCAGGTCCACGTTCTAGCTTGTACCTGTTTTGCAAAAGATGTTCAAGATTTTGTTTCAGACAAGATAAATAGAGCATATATACACTGTTTACATGAATACATTGCGGATACTTATGGGTTTTGGGTGGATAAATACATAGGTACCATAATTACAGCACAGTTGGCATGGACAGGTCATAATTCACGCGTGGGCACTGATGTTCACGCATGCGTTTACCAGTTAATAAAAATCATCAGCAAAATTTTAATTAATGAAGCCTTCATTAATTAAATTTTTGATGATTATTCCAATAATTAGTGTTTGGACTCTCATATTATAACGTCCATGGAAATATTGCTCACCCGTGGAAAGTGACCAATCCACGGCGGCCTTACTGTAATTCATCCGTGTCTTACAGATGAAATAAAACTGTTCAACTAGTAACCGCATCAATAAAGCATAAATATTCTTTTTATTATATGCGTTGCCTATTCTAAAAAATACCTTCACGCTTTAATCCCAAATTAATGCCAAGTAATTGCTTCGAAAGCGACAGAATTCAATTGAAAAGCCATAAGCGGATAGCCAACGAATCGTTTTCAGCAACGAAATTAGTCGTCCACGAAACAAAATAATTCTCTCAGGTTTTCACTAATAGCTACACATAAACTTTAATGGCTGTTACTTTAATGCCCCTCATGAAAATAAAAGCAACTTTTCAACGTGAAATAGTAAATACCTCTCACTTTCATCACATTTTAGCGAGTTTATTTCACGTTCATTGATACTATTTTTACTGTGTTTCGCCGGTTGTACCTATAGTACGTTTTCGCTATTTCCTGGTATTGATCGGAAGCATATAATAAAGTATTACTTTACAAATGGGGTCGGTAAAACATTCGGACTTTCATAAAAATGCAGAGAACAATTCAACTGAGTATTGAATTTTGCGATGCTGTTGTTATAAAAAATTTGCAATACAGTTACTGATCGGAATTCGTGTTGCTTTGTTTCCTGTAAATACATTTGGGTTCATTTTCACTCAACCCAGTTGATTTGGATTGATTTATAACCCAACGGATTTTAGAGCGTAAATTCCTACAGTGCTCCCAAGGAGACACAAACGATCACTCGTGAGCGCCTCACCATCCGTAGAAAAACCAAAATGGCGAGTGATCGCTCACTGAACGGAAATATTCGAAGAATTAGCTACGAACTCTCGGCCAAGATTCATTATGCCCTGGACCTAGTGGTTATTGATAGGGTTATTACTTACTGATCAAAATCCGTTCGCGTTATTTCGTGTGAAGACGAAGGAATAATATTCTGTAAAGCTAACGGACGATCGCTCACTCATCTGAAATATTCGAAGAATTAGCTACGACCTCTCGGCCAAGATTTATTATGCCCTGGACCTAGTGGTTTTTGATAGGGTTATTACTTACTGATCAAAATCCGTTCGCATTGTTTCATGTGAAGACGAAGGAATAATATTATGTAAAGCTAACTTCCTGCACGACTCTCTAGAAGACACGAGCGATCGCTCACTCCAGCCTCTTTTTCACCTTCCACCCCCCCCCCCTAAAAAATTCATGAGTGATCGATCGCCCAACGGAAGTATCGGTACAACTAGCTACGATCTCCAGACCAAAGTTTATTATGTCCTGGGCCTCGCGAAATGCCTCGGCAAAATGTGACATTTGCCGCGATATAAGATAAACGGAATGCTATCGTCATGATATTGGCCGATCAATGAATAAATTAATTTGCAAATTAGTACTCACGAGGGTTGTTCATACTAGCCTTCCTCTCGAGTATTCGAGATTCCAGGTATTAGTCAATCCAAAAAAAACAAAAAAACTATAAAAACAGATTTCTGCACAAAAATTGATACGAGTTGTATACATTATCATTTGCCGTTTCCATGGTATAAATAGTTTCGACATTTCTAAGGGTACATTATAATGGAATCAATCAATAAAACCAATAAAAATTAAAGAATATAAGAATTGAAAAGAATTATCTTTCGCTTTATCGATAGTGAATTACTTAACACCATTTCATCTTTCAAGTGAGTTCTGTTATATCATTATAAAGTACATAGACCGTAGTTCTGGAGAGTTAACAAACAAATACCAGTAAAGTTCATCGCTGCTTGTTTGATGTTAGAGAATTATATCTAACCAGTTTTGGCTGGAGCTGAACGAAAAAATCGTATGTCCAGTTTCTTCAACCTTGGTTAATTGCCAATATACTTTATCCCAGAAAGCGATTTCACTTTCAGTTCAATGACTTAATTCGGAAGAGTCCATTTTTAGAGTTCCACGAATTAATATTTACAACCAGCATCCTTGAAACTGCACGTTGAAAATGCGGATTAGTCTGCCTACAAATTGGCTGAGCTGCCATTTACTTTTATAACGTGAGGACACATAAACCAAGACCGAAAAACAACATTTAGGCCAGTTTAGGTTACAAAGAACTAAGGGGGTGAATCTTTGAGAACTAACTGAGATTTGAAACAACTGTAGAATAACCAAAACGATATCTCAGGCTAGATGAGTCTCTCAGATTTATTGGGCTGGACAGTGGAGTTCATCCGGTTTTGGTTTCCAAGAAGACTGCAATTGGATAGCACGAGTTTCATTTTCACTCACTTCAAACGGCATTTTCCCCACAGTTTTCACAAACTGAAATTCGCCAACTTTGTATAAATGATATGGTCTGTAAAAAAAAGAAAAAAAAGTTTAACCCTTTACCCACGCAGACGATATCAAAATTCCTTATTTTAAATATCATTTTTTTAAATTTAAAAAAAAATATTTCAAACAAATCATATTATGTGACCCCCTCATTGGAACGAGCTCGTTCCAAGGAGGGGGTCACATGATATGTTTTTGTTGAAATTTTTAGAATTTTTTTTTCAGCTACTGAATTTGCATATTACGCGTGCGGTTGTTGCCGATTCGTTGTGTAAAGGGTTAATAAACAAGTTATATTAACATTAATGCAACTAGAGCATTTCATTTAAGAATTAACGTCAGGTTTACCAAATGATTTACTGAAAATATATATTTACAACTGGAGATTTTTTAACGCTTAAGATTGAATATGCAGAAGCAAAAAAGAGAGATGCGTATGAAACATGCATGCTGGATGGAAGCGTCATTACGTATTTATTGGCTATTTCCAGTCATCCCAAAAATATTTCAAACAACAATGTTCTGAGCATTTTGTCCATACCAATCAGATCCCAATGAAGTACGTAAAATCTGACAACTTTCCCAACATCGATTTGGATTAGCGTTGTACACTAAAAGCTGTTTTAACTCATCTAAACACCTATACTTTAAATTCGATATTAACTCTTAGGGTAATAGAGGGACAGAAATATTAAAACGAAGGTGTTAAACAACGAGAATCCATACCTGCAAGGGTTTGACTGGAAGCTGAACTTTCCTCATGTTAAGGCGAACAATTCCCTCACTTCCGAGTGGGTGGATATAATGATTTGTGTTTACTTAGTAAGTTGCGGCGGTGGGGGTTTTGTTTTTGTTTTACCCCAAAGTACCGATGGGGAATGCCTCTGATTAATTACCTTACAAGTCGTTATATCTCCAAAAATCTTTCAGAGACAAATAATTTCGAATACTTACCCACTTCCATCAAAAGACGTAATATGAGGATCGCCTGTCGCTGTACAGAAAGATGGTTTCTTGTCAACGGTTTCAACCTATATAATTAAAATAACCCATTACAGTACAATCTATATAATTATAACCGCTTAAGTACAACCTATGCATTGAAAATAACTGATTATAACAGATTACAGTACAACCTATATAATTAATTAAAAACGATTATAGAACAACAAGTATAATCAGAGGTGTGGCCAAGGGATGTCAACTGGCGAGCATAGGTTTTTTTCCCAATTTATCACACTATATTAATTCTACCAAGGTCAGGAAAATCTTATTTTCTACCAAGGCCAGGGCAGAGACATCACATCATCTCCAAGCAAGGAAAGCCTCATAATGGAGCAAATGTTTGTCTTTCTGCGTGGTCGTACGATAATCGAAGTTGGCGAGTGGTGTAGTAGCTTTATTTATACCATGATTACCTATTCTACTCTATATAAAAAGCCTATGACATAAATTTAAGCTTTACACACCAACCGTGGTGAACACTACAGCAATGGGATTTCAATAGTTAAAATTTACACCTACAGTGAAACTACATCCAATTTGACCTTTGTGACCTCGACTAGAATGCAAACGACTAACTTTATCGCTCGTTGCCTTGCGAAGAGTGAAATGAAACCGGCAATTTTTTATTACGTTTTTAAATGAGTTTACCTCATAAGATACCAAAAATTAACAAACATGCGTTGCCTCATGTTAATAAACCATCCACAACTCGAAATAGTGTATTATTATGTTATTAAAATGAAAGCTCACCGTGATTTGCACGTTTCTTTTTCCATTTCGTTTTGGCGATAAAATTGACAGCAGATGAACCGCCTACCGGTGCTCATGTAAACAAAGACAGATTCGCACGAGTGATTATTGTATTATATAACATTTAAACTCTTATCAGTCTGACGATCATGGTATAAATAAAATATACCCAAAGTAGCTTGGTGTACCAAATGTTCACCACTCGTGGTGAAGTGGTGTTAATAGCTCGCCAAAAGCTCGCGGTTAATACCTCTTCACCACTCGCTCGTGGCGAACATTTGGTACACCAAGCTACTATGGGTATATTCTGTATATAATAGATGGTCGTGACGACAAAATTGTCGACAGGGATTGGTGAAATATTCCACAGTTATTGTTTGGCGCCATGTGACGGTTTACAAAATGTGTTCAACTCTTCACTTAATGTAACGGCCGTTAACGGTCAGCGCTATTCACAAAATCATCGCCATTCAGATTTCATCATTTTTTTTCAATTTTTGTCTACCAAACATAGCTTATGACCCCTTACTGGAACGAGCTCGATTAGCTCGTTCCAATGCGGGACCATAAACCGTTTTTCTTTTCAGAAAAATGAAACTATAGTTTCGGAGAACTTTTAGTTGAAGAGGCGTCTGCTATTCGTGTTTGATAATAAGACTGAACACAAGGAGGGTAGAGTACAGGGGAATGGAATCAACGACTTGGGTGAAGTTTTCTTCCTGTATTTCACGGGCGCCAAAGGCGCTCGCCAAATACAGAAAAAACTCTACCAAGGTCGTTGATTCATGTTCCCTGTACTCCACCCAAGTTGTGTTCTGTATTTATACTACGATTAAACTTGAATACCACATTCGGCGGTCTGATAATTTGCTTTCTTGACATCGTTTTGTGTACGAGCATTTCATTCACATCATAATGTCAAGATCCAATCACAGCATTCATATATGACGTTCTTACGAGTAATCCAAATTCCATGTGTGGTGAATCTAACATTTCCCAGTGTATGTATTGTATCGTGTAACGTTGAATACGGAAAACAACCGTGGTATAATAAGACTGAGCGCAACTGGGGTGGAGTATGGGGGACTCGAATCAACGAGTTTTTCTTGTATTTGCCGTACACTATGCTGTTTTTTTTTTTTTTTTTTGGCATTCTCCCTTCCCGGATACCCACCCACCCCTAAACCGCAGAATGTTTCTTATTTTCTGCATATTTGTTCCGGTCATTTTAAACACCCACCCCATATCCTGCCAAAAAAAAAAAAAAAAATTTCCCCACCTCTCTCAGCATCATAAACCATTTTTCTTTAGCACTTTTCCAGTGTTGTTGAGGACCATTTTCTAACGTTTCTGGGCATTTCTTATGTGACCCCGAGATTTTACAGAGGTATTTTGACACAGGGGATGTCATGCTATTGGTTTTATGGAAACCATTTTTTGACACATGAACCTCTGGCCCTTAAGTTGTGACTATTTTAACCAAATGGGACATGAGAGCTTTATTTTAATTTTTCGTTAATTTTATTTTTTATTTTAACACTGGTTGGTGCAATTGTTATATGAAGCATTTGTTCACTGTTTGTTGTATCTTGATTCTTGATGTATGTTAAAAATAATTTACAAATACTTGAAGTCTTTATTTCTTGAAAGCCACGAGGAACCTAAAATACCTTTGATTAAATCTGTTTCATATCTGTTTATATACACAAATACGATATGCAATTATAGAAATCGAGACATTCAAGGCCGAACAGAATGCTGGTTCAAAAAATCATAGGCCCAGCACTGGGCCCAGATAGGACAGATAGCTCAACATACCCATCCATACAATCCCCTAATAGGATTATAATGTGTTTATATTGGTCTAAATCATTTTAAAGTGTTTAGTTTGGCACAATATAGAACCACAAAATTTTTTTCAAGGGGTTGGAAAAATGCGTTTTCGAGTCGTTTGACTACCCACCCACATCGGCATCGTGTAATGCAATATTTCCGACTCCCCCCCCCCCCCCCCCGGTATTTCGCGTGTGCCGAACTCGCGCGTGAAATACAGGAAAACCACTAACAAGGATAATTGACTCCAGACCCACTGTCCTACCCGAGCTGTGTTCTGTATTTATACCACGATTAATCCTTTACCCAATCTAACGACCAAAACCGGCCAGCGCGATTCTCAAAAATCGCCAATTAATTTTCTTTATTTTTTCCTTTTTTGTCTCAAAAACATAGGTTATGACCCCTCGTTGGAACGAGCTCTTCGAGTTCGTTCCAATGAGGTGTCATAACCTATGTTTTTGAGACAAAAAATGGAAAACATTAGGTACTCATGAATTTTTTTTGCATGTGTCGTCTGCTTTTCATGTTAGGTAAAGGGTTACACTCGATTTTAGTAGATGAAGCTGATATTTCTGAATAAAAATATTAACGATTCTGATTCCACACGTGGTGTATCTAGAACATTTCCAAATGTATGTATTGTATCTTGTGACAATGAATACGCACGAAAATCATGGTATAACAGACAAACTTTATTAATGATGCATACTAATTACCTGTATTGGTGGTAGCTGATATGAATTCCAGATATGGTTGACGTCATAATTCCTTGGAATAGTGATATGTATGGCAAACTTTTTATTGCCATCCTTTTTCATGTCTCTTACGGCTAGAACACTGAAGGACACGGTAGCAGTTTTTGAGACGGGATCCCAGTTTTCCCGCCCTACTGCAGCGGTACATGCATGTACACCAACAATATCATCTGAAACAATAAATAGTAGAAATCAACGGACTTGTTGGGATCACAAATCCGTAAACATTAGATTAATGAAATACATAGATAAAGAAACATATTTTATTTATATAAATATAGTAAAAAACAGTCCGACGCGAGGTGACCCCCAATTAATAAATAAAATAAGTTGAAAGTAGCGGCCAGGGTTCTTTGCTTTCTTCTTTATTTTGCGGTATAAATTTACTTTAAAATATTCGAAGGTTTTGTTTTTCGGCTGCTTTCAACGGCGGTTCATGCGAGGTAGAGTGACCAATCCCGTATAAACGCCACTCGATGTGTCTGGTCTATAGCGTTTGAATTGCTTGACCTTTGATCTTGACATTTCGCGTGGTGCTTGAAATTTACCAGGTCAGAGCATGCTTAAAGGTCAAACTTGTGAGACAAACTTGAAGGTCATGGAAAGCAAAAATGCAATTCAACTATAACCTTTGAAATGGTTGGCAATTGAGCCTGATTTCGTCGAAAATGTTTGACCTTAACCCTGCCGAGATTAAGTCTGCGGCCTGAGTTATAGACCAAATTGAAGGTCCTGTGCAGAAATATGTTTTCAGACTCCATGTTGATACAAAATGAGACACACAATAGGTGTTTAGTATGACCCCGGCGGATGCAGTTAAGCACAACATATACAGGAATCAGTATATTTCCTTTTGTATTGATAAGTCAATCGTCTTACTAGTTCTTTCGGGTTTCACAGGTTGCGTAGTTTTTGTGGTAGATCGGCTTTCTAAGTGTATTGGTGTGTTGGTCGAGAATATCAAGCAATGTTGCCAGCAACATTCACAAGTAACATCTTGTTGCGAAATATACATTTGCTTCGTTTGAGTCATGAGCTGACCACGCCTTTTGCGCTGGCTAATTTTTGCGATTACAGACTTCTTGTGTCAATAGACTGATGAAAAGCAAAAGTATTGTGTAAACTGGAACACTCGGTCAGTTCACGCCGCCCATTTGATGAAGATGGTTACGAGATTGGATACAATACCAGAATCAAAATTGGTTACATACAAATTACTATCCAGGTTCGTGATCATCAAAATGTTCGTGAAATTATAACCTCGATGACATCAAGTATAAGCCTTCAGATAAAAACAAAGTAATGATATAAAGTTTATAGCAAACCAGTGGTGCCAAACTCCATTCCCAAATGACACTGATGAGCATCTCCATGACATAAGAGAGGTAATGTGGAGGTAACCTTTATTGTCTCGTTCGATCCCGCCTCTGATACAACTACTTTGGATGGAGTCACCTGTCGATAAAAAGGCACAAATACAAACGATAAGATTAATATTATTTATTACACGCCAGTCCTATGAAAGCCCCATCTAGAGCAACACTAAACCATGTGGAAAATGAAAATCTGTTCCACACACGTGCGAAACGGAAATCGTTTACGGACTGTTTTTATAAAGAAGCGAAATTTCACAAATTTTCTACAAATGGTGCGCCGCAATTACAATTTGAATCGCTAGCGATAGCTAAAATATCATCCCCTGAGTTCCAATGTGTTCTATGTGCCAGTAGGCACATAGAACACATTGGAACTCGGGGGACGAAATAGTAACACGGGTTCCCCTCGCAACTGTGGTTGGCGATAAAATGTGTTCTTTTTGTTGATAGTTTTCAAATGAATTGCTGAGTGCCCTTCTAATAATTGTTTTTATAGACGTGAAGGCGTGTAATAAACACAGAACTACACGCGTGCGTGAATGGGTAATCGATATGGCACTTGTGCCATCACGGAAGGATAAAACTCGATGCCTGTGGCCTCTCGTTCTATCCATTCGCGCTGGCGCTCGTGCCATATCGGTTATGTGAAAATACACACAACGATACGCGTGTGTGAGTGGATAATCGTTATGGCACTTGTGCCATCACGGAAGGATAAAACTCGAGGCCTGTGTATTTATCACATAATCACCATCAAGTAGCTCATTACGGAAAATATCGTTCACAACACGTCTAATATGAGAATGATGTCTGAAGGCAACGTCGACTTCGTATGTTACAACTGAGTTGATTTTGGAAGTAGAATTGAATTAATCTTCTCTTGTTTTACTATTAACCGACTTCCTAATACAAATAGCGGAAGACATTTCCAGGAAACATTTCCCGAATAACAAAATATTTTCATGTTTTGTCTCGAAAATTTAACTCGACGAGGTTATTCATAATTTATCTTTTTGAGGCAAAAATTGAAAAAATACTAAAATTTGTATAGCGATTTTTGTGAACAGCGCTAGACAACTTCAGTCGTTACGTTACGTTAAAAGTTTAAATTACACATTATGTTCCAATCAGACTAAAATGTCCCTCTTCTGATTGGTCGAGAGCTCAGTATATTCTATATTTACGGATCAAGTGGCATATGTTATCGTCTGACGTCACAATGCGAAATATTTGAAATGACGTCGCCCGTTTCGTAATTGCTTCATCAACGGAGTGCCTAGCAAGCCGCTTCATTTTTTTTCTAGATTTTCCAAACGTGCAGCAGACGCTGTTCTAAATAAAGTGTTGATTAAATTACAAACCGATTTACGAACTGAACTAAGATGGAATGAGTTTATCTGGTTCATTGATTATTAATCCAGTGCCGTCGTGGGTACACGAGAGGTTTATTTACTAAACCTGTAATAGTTAAAAGTTGCTTAGTTCACAGATTTAGTAAATAAACCTCTCGTGTTTCACGATGTAGGTTTTGGGCTGTGGGCAGTGTCCTATTAGAACATATATGTTATTGTGATTAGTTGACGGTAACATGGTCTGAGGTTTGCGACTCGGAGTGTATGTTCATCCTCGACGCATCGCGTCTCGGTTGAACATTAGCTCCGAGCCGCAAACCTCAGACCATGTTACCGTAAACTCATCAGAATAACTTATAATGTCCCAATACCAACCGCAATACCTAGCAGTGATTGGTCAATGCCTCGTTGATTTTATTTTATGTCGCCGGGCAGTCCACAGTCAAGGAAAGCGTCTCGTTGCCATGAGCAACGGTTCAACGCAATGTCTTTTTTCACTTGAAATCAACTGAGACAAATACATTTAACTGAAGTAAAATACACACAAAAATGCCGTTATTACGTACAAAAAGATTAGTATGTAAACATGGGTAATTATTTATGAAACCGATTAGATTATAAGGTCTCTTTTCATTAATTTACTGTAACATAAACTGAAACGAATCGAGAGCATCTCGCCCCGTTGATTGCGTACGTAAACATTGAATAAAGTTTTTTTTTCCAATTCCTTGTGTAAGAACGGGACATATACGTTATTCTGTTTGTTGACAGGGGACATGGTCTCACGTTCCCTGCATGAAACATATATTTAACCTCGGCTGACGCCTCGGTTGAATATAAATTTCATGCAGGGAACGTGAGACCATGTCCCCTGTCAACAAACAGAATAACTTATAACGTGATAAAAAGAATTTCAAATTCTTCACGATTTGACTTGAAATTTATTAACCTCCTTCACTATAATCTAACTAAGCAGAGGTAAAGCTCGACCCAGACCAATTTTAGGAAACTCGGTACAGAAATTTCAAATGAAATCGTTATTCAATAGAGCTCCTCTATTTATTTATGTATTTGGGTTTAACGACTTTTTCGACAGTCATGGTAACCTCGTGTCTGACATTTATAAGGGTGGAGTACCCGGACAGAACTACGGAGCAGCGTCGAGCAACTGTCAGGCTCCTCGACGTTCTAACTCCACACAAGCAGGGTTAGCATTGGCTGAAGACAAGTGCACCATCGACGTTCAGTATGCCTCAGTACACAGCGCCACCGTGCCCCCCACGTGGGCAATCGGGTTTAAGTGCCTTGTCCTAGGTCACAACACCTGGCGGGGTTCGAACCGTGATCATTTCGGTTTGAAGTTCAATGCCGTAACCACTGAGCCACCGCGTGCCCTTAGAGCTCCTCTATGTGTAAACTGTAATACACTAAATTTTATAGGCCTACTGCCTCTCCTATTGTATGCCTTATACAGCAGGTAAAAGCAAACTTAAATTCGTAAAAAAGGGATCCTTGGCCAATTAATTTATAATTTGATACAGTTATGTCATATGGTGATTTTTTGTTAATTCTGCCAATACTCTTTACAAAATTTGATAACCACCCCTAAATAGAACAAAATTTCATTAACCCTTTATCCAACGAATCGGCCGCATCCGCCCGCGTAATATGCAAATTCAGCAGTTGAAAAATATTATTTTTTAAAAAATTTCAACAAAACACATGATATGGTTTTGTTGAAATGTTTTGAAAAATTTGAAAAAATTATATTTAAAATAATAAATTTTGATATCGTCTGCGTTGGGTACAGGGTTAAATAATAAATTGGCACTCAAAGAATATGTAGTGTAGACAAGTTAATATTTTCAACCGCGGCACATTAATCCTTTACGTAACATTACGTCGAAATAGGTCAACACTATTCACAAAATCGCCATTCAAATTGTATTATTTTTTCATTTTTTACCTCAAAAACATTGGTTATGACTCTCTCAATGGAACGAGCTCCTAAGGCTCGCTGCAGTGAGGGGTCGTAAGCTGTGTTTTGAGGCCAAAAGGGGAGCGCGGTGGCTCAGTAGGTAGAGGTGCAGGCTGCAAGCCGAGAGGTCCTCGGTTCGAATCCCACCTGCGGCAACCGCGTTGTGTCCTTGGGCAAGACACTTCATCTCCATTGCCCGCATGGGGGCACGATGACACCGTGTACTAAGGCGTACTGCACGTCGATGGTACGCATGTCTTCAACCAATCTAACCCTGCCTGTGCTGCAGTGCGGAGTTACGATGTTGGGGAGCTGGCAGCTGCTCGTCGTTGCTCGGTGGTTCTCTCCGGGTACTCCGGCTTCCTCCACCCGTAAAACTGTCACGGTCATGATTAGCCATTGTGCATAAATATGTGACCTTAAACAACAATAAATAAATAAATAAATAATATTTGAAGCCAAAATAGTTATTTTCTTTCAGTTTTCAAGATTTTGTTTTGGCCTGTGCCGTTTTCCACTCTTGTTGGATAAGGGGTTAAATTATCTTACCTAAATATAGAATAAGTGTTCTCTCAGCTCATCCCACCAAACTGAAATAAATTGGGGGAACGGTCGCTTCGTTCGCCTAGAAACTAAGGCGACGGAATTTTCTTTCCCCTGCATTACTGGACCCCAGACAAATAAGAAAGTACACTTAGCTAGCCCCTGTATTTATTTGTTGGTTCTGCCAGAACGATGATCAGTTTTATAATGATAATAAAGTTTAAGAGTTCTTTGCCTTTGGCGATGAAATTCCATGAAGTAAAAACATTGTTGGAAAGATCTCTTGAAGTCCATTCCACCAGTGTATTATATCACAGCATATCATCGGTTCAATGAAAGGGTTTCATGAAAAAAAGCCAGAGTATTCTAGATGTGCACCCAACTGGTGAACATATCAGTAACCTATCTTGTCTCTTGCCCAAAAACAAATTAGGTAACAGGTTACATAGAAATTGTTGCTTGAAACAAGTTATGGTAACTCACTCCTTACTAGGTTGTCTTATTTTCTAATTTTTACAGGACTGTGCCGTTATCTTGACATGGAGGTATAGTTCCGTAAATTAGCGATGAAATGATTCATTCCATTCACTCTGAATACGAATAATGCATATGATATCAACAGTAAATTGTGAAAGCTGTGCACCAAAGAATCATTTTGCTTTTTTCTTGTTGGTTATTCTCTATGCAGCCTCTCTTCTCTTTTACGAGAAGCGTTGGAATTGGCTCACTAGGCGCGATAAATACCCGACCCAACTTTTATCAACTCTCCATATTGTTTTTTGGTTATGTCCACTTTAACGCAAAGCGTTACAAAGCCAGAAGGAATATAATATATCAAGAGGAAAAACGTAAATAGTGAAATCATCTTTCAGACTATAATTCGAATTTAAGAAAAGCCAGTAGAGGATGAAGTGAGGTGTCAACTCCTAAACATCCAAAATGACAACGGAATACCATAACCGAAAATCTGCATATAACACATGTAATAGTTATGATTATTATATTTCAGCTGAAAAAAATATTATATATCTATCATTGATACGGATACGATTTCGGTCAACAAAGCAAAGCCCTCATGCAGTATCAGGTGGAAAGTGATACCACTGATACTGGCAAAACGCCCGTAGTGTCATACTTCAAAATCGAAAACGAGGCTGGGTGAGAATTGTACCCTCTTCTTCTACCGCGCGATATAAAATGTGCTCTAAATCCACAATCATCGATTAATTTAGATTTTTTTTTACATCTTCCTTCGATTTGTACAACAAGGAAGATGTGCCAGATACACCTAGATGATGGGGTAAATCGTGCCAGGCTCGGAACGAAGATAAAGAACACTCCGTATCAACAACGACAACAAAACGTTTGACGCCTGCTTTCGTTCGAATTCGATTTACGCAATTCCGAATTCGAGAAGCTGATTCTGCTAGTTAATTATTACCCCAGGGCGGGTATATAGTGAAAAGATCATAGTTGTTGACCTTCAACCAAGCAGTTTCGCACGAGTAAGCCGACTCGTCCGATACTGCTTGGTTAAAGGTCCTTTACTCGATGCAATACAGCACACCGGAAAACGTCACTGTACTGATATTCTGTATGTATATGACAACATATTAGGTGTGTAATAAAGATCCGCATCAAGGAGTATGTGTATGTATGTAAGAATAATTACGTGCGCCTCTCAGTCACCCCCTATGCCATTCATTAGAGACATCCAGGAATGATTTTCTGCTTTTGACGGCACAAATATCAAATGTACAGGAGAGATGCCTTAAGAAAAATAATCATGTGTATATGACATGTCAGTTACGTTATAAATATCCATTCTAAGTAATACATACATGTATATAAAAATATTATTTCCAAAATACGAGAGACGGCACTTAAGATTTGCCCCCGCCCCCCTCCCCCCTCCCCCCCCCCACACACACACTCACTCATCACTCGCTCTTATGGACGTCCATGCATGCATATCTGATCTTTGATTGTATGAACGTCGAATTACATTCGCCTTTAGTAAGAAAATCAGGAAATGTCAATAATCTATCAATAACATACCTTAATTCCACCCCAATATCCATTACTTTCATATGGATCACTCATGTTCTGTGGTGTTCTATCAAAATAAGACCTGATTCGGCAAGTAAGCTGAAAAAATAACAATGGGGAACAATTTATTCACAAACATTACATACAGTGGTGCATTTCCGGATGGAAATTATCCATGCAAGGCCTCGAAACGTGCCATTAATGGCCTCAACTGCGATCGTAGTAATGGTGTATCTCCATCTAACAAAGAGCATTTCTGAACCTGGATGTCGCTCTTCATCGATTATTTCACTCCGACCTTTCATGGCCTTAACTACGAAAAAATCATGGTGTATACTCACCTAACAAGGACCATTTTTAAACATGGATGTCTAGAAAATGAAGTCTCCGTTATTATCCCTGGCAGCTGAAATTATCTTCCTCCATTTTAAAAGGAATGGTTATTTTCCAAGCCTACAGACCAAAAGCGTTTCCAACAACGACCCACCTCTCACTCTCGCCGCTGGTCAAAGAAAGTAATCCACTGACTTGTTTGCGAGGAGTCTGTTACTGGAGATGGGCGGTATTGGAATTTTGAGTTCGGTATCGGTTTCGATATTTTTAGGGGAGGGAGTACACCTCGGTATCGGTTCGGTATTTAACTTCACTGAGATTTGCTGATACCAAAGAGGAATTTATATCAGGAAAAACAGAATAAGTTGTTGCAGTGGCATTCTATCACAAGCTATAAATGACACTGCCAATGAGTTCAACAGTGGTATTCTTATACAACCAAGAATCATATCTACAGTAATTTAGTGACTTGTTCGAAATGCACCTTAATGTTTAAACACCTATTTCCGGCTTTTGCGATCCCAGGGTAAGTGCCCTGACCATGCCATCTTTCGGAGGTCCTGCTGACAATATGCAAAACACCTGGACGTTGATTTCTAGTCAGGTCTTGGCTGCCGTAACAGGCAGCCAAGACTTGACTAGAAATCACTGCTAAGCAATTGGACATGTACAGGTTGTAGTCTGGCTGAAATTCAAGACAGGTGCCCAGTTCATTCCATTGAAGGTTAACAGAACTGAATAGAAAATCAGTCACTTCCTTCAAGAAAATGAACCTTTCAACTGTTACCAAACCTCAACAGGGACTTATAAGTAACGAATGAAGGAAAAATTGAAAATTCAAACGGTCTCGGTATTCAGCGTTTGATTCAGTTCGGTGTTTCGGTATCCCCATGATGTCGGCACTAAATTAGAGTCACCCGTCTATGATTCTTTTTTAAGGACAAACCCAGCTTGTTGAATAGGCTACGTATTTTTCAATGTCCTGATCGTTTTATTTTACTCCTTCAAACATATTGGTCCTGAATTACATTTTCCTTCCAATGAGCAAACATGAATAGTATTCACAGAAAGTGTGCGAGATAATTTCATGTGCTCCTATTTTATTCCTCTTGTTACGCATGCGCGAAAATCAGTACAGCACACAGATCAAAATTTACTACAGCGCTCTGCGGAGATAATTGAAGTTAAGATAAAAAACAAACATAATGATTAATTTTGCAATAGCCTGCCACCAACTCATGCAATTCACGACAACTGCTTTCCAATGATGTATGATTTAAATCGTTAGTGTGATGTTTTAGTACTTCCATTTTGATTTAAAGTTCAACACTTTTCACCCAGAACAACTCTGTGCAAAATGCTTTAAAAAGGGCTTACTGGAGTTGGTTCAAAGTTATTTTTTTATATTTGCCGCCGATGAACACCTAGCTGGACATTGTGTCAGTGTACACAAAGAGTGAACTTTGTAAATCAAAAGGAAAATACAACATGAGTGTTCATCTTCCTATATCCATTTCACTTCGAAAGTATTTTTTTTTAATTCTCCGTCAGAGATTTTGAGATGTGTGTTAGGCTAGTATCCTGACAATATACGGATTATTGACGTGATTAGGCTTACTTGGCTATGAGTTTAAATTATTTCTATGAGTTGAAATTATTACTGATCCTTCATAACTATCTCTTATTGGTCATGTCATCTCATAAACTACTCGTTGACCACCAAGTCATCCTTCGCGGGAGATGGCTTTTTCCATATTACCAAGTGTAAATGGGTTAAAACTAAGATTATTCATCAGCTTTGACTCAGTAATCAAACCAAAATTCTTCATATTTTGCAACAGTGGTGTTTACATCCAACATTTTATGCCTTGCATATATAAACTCGTGGAACCCATTCCGTCAAAGAAACATACCTAGCTTGAATATCATTTGTGAAAACGTTTCGTCATATTAACGCTTCAGTCTATTGAAAAGCAACTGATCGGTCATCCTTGTCATATATTATTTGTAAAATACAGCAGGGGCGCGATGGCTCAGTAGGTAGAGGTGCAGGCACCAAGCCGAGAGGGCCTCGGTTCGAACCCCACCTGCGGCGACCCCGTTGTGACCTTGGGCAAGACACTTCACCTCAATGCCCACGTGGGGGCACGGTGGTGCTGTATACTAAGGCGTATTGCACGTCGATGGTGCACCTGTCTCCACCATTACTAACCCTGCTTGTGTGGAGTTAGTATGTTGGGGAGCTGACAGTGGCTCGCCGTTGCTCGGTGGTTCGCTCCGGGTACTCCAGCTTCCTCCACCCGTAAAACTGTCGTGGTCATGATTTGCTATTGTGCATAAATATTAGACCTTAAACACCAATAAATCAATGATTGAGTAAATGGTAAAATACAACAATCACAATTTCTGCACGTCACCTACAATAACATTTTGTCTTATTAAATAGAAATCTTCAGATTTGGCTTCTTCCAACACACGGCTTATGACCGCCCAGCAGAAGGTGCTGGACAAAGGTATTCCGATGGGCGTCTTCGCCTCTGTTTTTGAAGCATACATTTAAAAGTAAACAAATTTGACATTTACTATTTTTAGTGTGTAGCACTGGGTGCGTTTGGCCGATTCTCTTAGTGAAAGGTTCACAGACAAAACCTAGTTCAACCAGATGATAAGCCATAACGCTGCAGTTTGAAAAAGGTTAATTGATTTACCAACATGTTAAAATAGACTCTCGCAATAACTGTCTCTAAACGCACATGAAATTTACTCAGAAATTGGAATCGTTTTTGTTTTGGTGGTGGTGCGAGACCATAAATTTTCGATAGTACTTTACGAGTTTACGAGACAAAACTTGTACAGCTATTAGAAAGGGATATACTTTCTCCTCCCCTTCCCACCTTAACTTGGAAAATTCCAGAACATGGACAAATTTGACTTCTAACAAACGCAATCAACTGTGTATGAGCCTTATTTTGCAAGAGAAAAAAAGAGATTTAACCCTTTACCTAACGTAACGTGCAAAACCGACCAGCGCTATTCACAAAAATCGCTAATTAATTTTAGTAGTAGTGTATGTTCCCCTACAGGTCTATTCTGGATGACCCCGGTGGATGACCCCGGAAGTGACTCATGTCACGTGACGTAGTGGCGCCATGTTGTGTTGTCATGGTAACCCGTGTAAGCGGCCATGTTGTGATGTCATCTCCATAGTGATACGTGGCGGTAGTACGCATGCCCGGCGCGTGTTGGTAGGGTGATACGAGCTTCCGTCGTCCATTTTGTATACTGGAAGCCGCCATCTTGGTTTCTATGGTAGCACGTGATTGCTATGTTACCTATGGCCTACAATAAGACAGGGGTATGTTCGGAGGGTATGTTCGATTGAATCGGAGTATTTTCTGGAACGACTTCCCTGGATAATTACCACAAACAACCCGACAATCCCTCCAAATCACCAAAATCCCCCCCAAATCACCGAAATTGACGTTATTTCCCCAATTTATCGGCTTAGCACGTAGTACTATAGTACTAAGGGGGTATAAGGGGTGCGTTCGATTGAACAGGAGTAATGTTCTGGCTTAGAATTCTCCCAGAATCCCTTTTTGGATCCCTATCCCATGACGTTGTTCCCATTAAAAGACACGTTCCTTTGGTCATTACCCAGAATTTTCTGCTTTTATCTATATATGTAATAGTTATCGTTTATACGGCCATGTTCTTTTATTCTAGAGTATACTCCAGTAACGTAGAAGCGTCTATTAGTTGGAACAGTTTACCTTATTATTACTATATTTAGCAATTTCTGGTCTATTCTTGTTAGTTCTGACCCTATTCCAAGTACTCTTGTTGTTTCATTTATCTAGATAATAACTAACCAATCAGATTGCTTGATTTCCCATAACCTGTATGCAGAGTTATCTCCCTTCTGTATAATAAAAGCCTATATCCAATGGCCATATCCCATGGAATCCCATTTTTGCAAAACACCTGTGGCTATGGAATCCGTTTTTTGTCGTATGAGGCCATGAGGGCTATGTAAAAGCCCTCAATGGGTCCTCATTTATTATCCCTCATAGCCTCATTGAATTTTGAGGTTATGAGGACCATTAGAAATCCCTCAATGAGGTATAATTTACTACGACTCTTAGCCTCATTTCAGTATTTGAGGATACCTATGGCCTGGTATTGTATTATTCGAGGATACCTATCGAGGATATCTTTAGGAGAATCCCTTTTTTGTCGTATGAGACCATGGGGGCTATGTAAAAACCCTCAATGAATCCTCATTTATTATCCCTCATAGCCTCATTGAATTTTGAGGTTATGAGGACCATTAAAAATCCCTCAATGAGGTATAATTTACTACGACTCTTAGCCTCATTTCAGTATTTGAGGATACCTATGGCCTGGTATTGTATTATTCGAGGATACCTATCGAGGATACCTTTAGGAGAATCCCTTTTTTATCGTATGAGGCCACGAGGGCTATGTAAAAGCCCTCAATGAGTCCTCATTTATTATCCCTCATAGCCTCATTGAATTTTGAGGTTTTGAGGACCATTAAAAATCCCTCAATGAGGGATTTTTAATACGACTCTTATCCTCATTTCAGTATTTGAGGATACCTATGGCCTGGTATTGTATTATTTGAGGATACCTATTGAGGATACCTATCGAGGATACCTTTTGGAGAATCCCTTTTGTGTCGCATTAGGCTATGTAAAAGCCCTCAAGGGGTCTAATGTAGTCTTACCAACCGCTTCCATCTTGTCGCCAAAGCTCCAAAGCCATTACAGGTCTATGGCCTATCTGTTCTATCATTAGCTTCTACAGCAGTCTTGTTCCATTGCGGCCTTGTACCAGTACTATTGGCTTCTGTTATTCTGCCCCATATCTCATCCATTACTTCCTAACTATACATATCTCAGTCTCGACTATAACATTGATCAAGGTTGAATCAGATTTCCCCTGTATACATATAAGGCATTCCGTTATTGAGATTCCTAGCCGAGTCCGTAAAATATGGATTCCGTGTTTTAACATCGACACTCGAGGGTATGGAAAGGGATTGGTAACACTCAATGACTACAAGACTCTGAACAGATACAACCAACCACTACAAAACAATTAAGTACAGATCCAACAGAACCAATTGTGAACAAAACAAAGTGATAGGAGGTCAAACTAGTCGGATTGATCGAACTAGTTGGACAGCATGAACAGATCTGATCAAATTCAATCAAGATGGAAGTGAACAAAACAAAGTGAACGAAGATCGAACTGATCTGATTGAACTACAACCCCTAAATATAACCCAATGTTAACCCCCTTAAATTGAACAAACCTGAATGAACCCTTTGAACTGAACAAAGTTTTCAACTGAATGAACTTTATGTAATTAAAACCCCTTTGAACTGAATGAATGAACTATAACCCTTATGAATGTATTAACACCCCTTTGAACTGAATGAACTATATATAATATAAATAAATATTAACACCTTTTTGAACTGACTGAATTTTTAAACTTAATGAAAATATAACGAAAGGTGATCTGAATTTTTAAACTACAACCCATTAAACTAAATTCTTCCAATAGGGAAGGGGAATACCCTCGAGTGTCGATGTTAAAACACGGAATCCAAATTTTACGGACTCGGCTAGGAATCTCAATAACGGAATGCCTTATATGTATACAGGGGAAATCTGATTCAACCTTGATCAATGTTATAGTCGAGACTGAGATAGGTATAGTTAGGAAGTAATGGATGAGATATGGGGCAGAATAACAGAAGCCAATAGTACTGGTACAAGGCCGCAATGGAACAAGACTGCCGTAGAAGCTAATGATAGGACAGATAGGCCATAGACCTGTAATGGCTTTGGAGCTTTGGCGACAAGATGGAAGCGGTTGGTAAGACAATGTTAGACCCATTGAGGGCTTTTACATAGCCTAATGCGACACAAAAGGGATTCTCCAAAAGGTTTCCTCGATAGGTATCCTCAATAGGCATCCTCAAATAATACAATACCAGGCCATAGGTATCCTCAAATACTGAAATGAGGATAAGAGTCGTATTAAAAATCCCTCATTGAGGGATTTTTAATGGTCCTCAAAACCTCAAAATTCAATGAGGCTATGAGGGATAATAAATGAGGACTCATTGAGGGCTTTTACATAGCCCTCGTGGCCTCATACGATAAAAAAGGGATTCTCCTAAAGGTATCCTCGATAGGTATCCTCGAATAATACAATACCAGGCCATAGGTATCCTCAAATACTGAAATGAGGATAAGAGCCGTAGTAAATTATACCTCATTGAGGGATTTTTAATGGTCCTCATAACCTCAAAATTCAATGAGACTATGAGGGATAATAAATGAGGATTCATTGAGGGTTTTTACATAGCCCTCATGGCTTCATACGACAAAAAAGGGATTCTCCTAAAGATATCCTCGATAGGTATCCTCGAATAATACAATACCAGGCCATAGGTATCCTCAAATACTGAAATGAGGCTAAGAGTCGTAGTAAATTATACCTCATTGAGGGATTTCTAATGGTCCTCATAACCTCAAAATTCAATGAGGCTATGAGGGATAATAAATGAGGACCCATTGAGGGCTTTTACATAGCCCTCATAGCCTCATACGACAAAAAAGGGATTCCATAGCCACAGGTGTTTTGCAAAAATGGGATTCCATGGGATATGGCCATTGGATATAGGCTTTTATTATACAGAAGGGAGATAACTCTGCATACAGGTTATGGGAAATCAAGCAATCTGATTGGTTAGTTATTATCTAGATAAATGAAACAACAAGAGTACTTGGAATAGGGTCAGAACTAACAAGAATAGACCAGAAATTGCTAAATATAGTAATAATAAGGTAAACTGTTCCAACTAATAGGCGCTTCTACGTTACTGGAGTATACTCTAGAATAAAAGAACATGGCCAGATAAACGATAACTATTACATATATAGATAGAAGCAGAGAATTCTGGGTAATGACCAAAGGAACGTGTCTTTTAATGGGAACAACGTCATGGGATAGGGATCCAAAAGGGATTCTGGGAGAATTCTAAGCCAGAACATTACTCCTGTTCAATCGAACACACCCCTTATACCCCCTTAGTACTATAGTACTACGTGCTAAGCCGATAAATTGGGGAAATAAAGTCAATTTCGGTGATTTTGGGGGGGATTTTGGTGATTTGGAGGGATTGTCGGGTTGTTTGTGGTAATTATCCAGGGAAGTCGTTCCAGAAATACTCCGATTCAATCGAACATACCCTCCGAACATACCCCTGTCTTATTGTAGGCCTTAGGTAACATAGCAATCACGTGCTACCATAGAAACCAAGATGGCGGCTTCCAGTATACAAAATGGACGACGGAAGCTCGTATCACCCTAACAACACGCGCTGGGCATGCGTACTACCACCACGTATCACTATGGAGATGACGTCACAGCATGGCCGCTTACACGGGTTACCATGACAACACAACATGGCGCCACTACGTCACGTGACATGACGTCACTTCCGGGGTCATCCACCGGGGTCATCCAGAATAGACCTGTAGGGGAACATACACTACTACTAATTTTCATTGTTTTTTTTATTTTGTCTCAAAAATATAAGTTATGACCCCTCTTTGGAGCAAGCTCGACGAACGCTTTCCAAAGAGGGGTCATAACCTATGCTTTTGAGACAGAAAATGAAAAAAATTAGTTATTCAAGAATTTTGTTTGCAAGTGTTGTCTGCTATTCGTGTTTGGTAAAGGTTTAAACGAATATTTCGTCTAGTTGCTGTAAACGGTACCGTCTTTAACGATGAATCGGGATCATTGACTTGAAAACGCACAAAACAAGCAGTACACGTTACGTGTTCGTATTTAATTCACGAGGCCAAACATACTGATTTTCAACTGACAAGACATGACCCTTTCTCTTGGAAGTGTCGTAAACATTGTGTTTATATGGTGTTTGGAAACGTACCGTTTTCCCCAAGTTCCCGTACCAAAATCTTTCATCAAGGTAAGCCACAGTATTGCGTCCCTTCAGAACTGTTATTGGAATGTTCGGATCCTCGTATCCATCAAAACTCCACGTTACTTCAATGTTCGCTCCAGGCTGACTTGGTGGATTTTGAACGTGACATGCGAACCGAAAGGCATCATCGTGAATTTCTGGACCCGTTAATCTTGGAGGCGCGGTAATTTTTGGATACTTCTCTAAATAAAGAAAAACAAATTAATTAAAATTAATAAATAAATAAATAAATAAATAAATAAATAAATAAATAAATAAATAAATAAATAAATAAACGCGCTATTATAGAACAGTAACAATGAATACTGGTAAGGTCAGTTTCTCTGAAGAACAGCAAGAGATTTCAAACTGAATATAGAATTAACAATTACCAAATACATGTCCAGTCCAACCCCATACCAATCAAACTGATCACACACCAAAGAAGACATTACCAGGTAAAATGAACTCATATCTTTCAAATTTACCCCAACGTGATCAATATATTACAAATATTGCACGGCTTGGAGTTGACAATTCCAAAATTGTGGTCATCGGGGAAGAATAGTCCATGCGCCTGAGGCGTGTGGACTGCTCTTCCTCGAGGACTACTATTTGGTGCTGTCAACGTCATGCTGTGCAATAATCATTATATTATATAATACAAAGAACAATTTTGCCGTTCATCAGGATAGCAATCCCAAATAGAGGGCCTATTATCAAGAACCTTGTCCATTTTCATTCTTGAATTTTCAACAAAAAAAAAATTAAACAGAATGTTGAACAAAAACTCTTAAAACGTCGCGTTGTGCGCCATCAGTTCAACTTTCTGACACTTTTCTACAGCTATTTTGTAAAAAACGTATTTCGTGTACAGGAATAAAGCACTTTTATTTTTAGAACATTCGATAGGTAAAATGGTGGGTATATCGTACCTCTTAGCCAATCAGATGAATGGAAATTCAACTGAGATATAATATATGATATCAATTGTTGTGCATATGGTGCTGCTCAGAAATTAGAAGAAATTTACGCATTTTCAAAGAAGAAAACACAAAAACATGTAATGGATTGAACATTGCTTGAAGTTAGAATCTCGCAGTAATCAATGACGAAGAAAACAAAAATAATATGACGCACGTCGAAACGTAGTAATCCAGGCCTAGCATTTTAAGGAGAGCAATTTATTCGCTTGCCTACTGCTCGCCTTAAAAAAATTAAGGAGGGCGAAAACTAGCTCTCCTGACCTTAGAAAATATTGATTACCATAATAGCCTATTTCTAAAACCCACTTCTTTTTCAGATCTCTGCTATGTTAGTGGCCTCTGCAAGACGACCACACTCCCCCCCCCCCCACACCTCCGGGCCTTTCCGAGGCTTGGAAGTGTGGGAGGGGCAGTGCAGCCGTCTCACAGAGACTACATTATAAGCAGAACCAATTAAAATATACAAGGCCTACTAGGCAGAATTAATTAGCAGTAACACTTCATTTTGCCACTTTTGTAAGCTTGAGGAGAGCTAATCGCTACCCTAGGCCATGCGAGGGGAGCGATCTTTAGCCCGCCTGCATTTTTAAGAATGCCAGCACTGGTAATCCATCATCCTTATTCAGAATCTCTATTCAGCTTTTATTATTATTTTTTGATCGTTGTCTCAAAAAATTTAACTTATAACCGTTATTAGAACGATCTCGTTTCGATCGTTCCAATGAGAGGTATCACGCTATGTTTTTTTAAGATAAAAATAAAATTTGATCGTTTTTCAGGACATCTTGTTTGCAAATGTCGCCTGTCGTTCATTTTTGATAAAGAATTAAACATAAAATAACAACACAAAAATATCCTGGACGGAACAGAAAAGACGGTAGGAAAAAAAACAAAAGTTGATAAAACAAAGCAAACTGTTAAGAAACAACGAAACCAGTTTGCAGCAAATTCGAAAATTAAATGCCAGAGAACAGAAATATTACTACACACCCTTCATGGAATCCAAGGAAATGGTTTAGGACACAATCATGGTCAATTCCGAGCAAGAGAAACCAAGACCACCAGTGAGCTGAAGAATACATCATATTACACCATATTGTCAAGAATCAGTCGTCGAAAAGTCCAAGTCTAATACTGCGCCACGTCCTAATGACATTAGAAACCGGTATCAAACTGTCTTTCGTGTGTTTATCTCATTTAGTTAGAAGCTTTAGTTAGACCCCAGACTTCTTAGTCAAACATGCACAGCACTTTTCGCGCACCCTGTCTACATGGATGATCGGAAACTCCTCTTGGAAAGTACCATCTTGCAGAAGCATGTTCTTCTAGAGAAATTCTTTAAAATATCGATATGTTGACTTTCCGCTCACAAAGAGTCTTAATGCATCCGGTGACCCACGAGGTGAAACCCTACCAGTAGTGTTTGTCTTTATTGCAATTGTTAATCCTTTGAACCCTGGTGGTATCTTCCATCTCAGTTCAATAGCAGCAACTGGAAGAGTCCATATTCCTCCTTTGAGGGTAGACCAATTAATATTTTCAACGTGCAGCCTTAGACATCCTACAAATTATGAGGTATGAAAAAAGCGGCCTCTCTGTTTGAAAGGGTTAAGAAATGTTAAACATAAATACTGACTTGTAATATTTGTGTAGTCAGGGGCAGACTGGGTCGAGAAAAGTTGCCGAGAAATGTACAAGGGGGTCCGGATACGAGCACAATTTTGATATTTCAAACTGGAAGAACGCTGCTTCTTTTGCATCTGAGCGAGCAGTGGTCGTCCACATTTCTGTTTCACCTTTGCCGCTCATTTGGTAAAAAATGGTTGCACCAAAGGGGGTCCGGGCACAGTTTTTATATTTTGAGCTGGAAGAACGCTGCTTCTTTGCATCTAAGCAATCAGTGGGAGTCCACGTATCATCTTTGTCGCTCATTTGGCAAAAATGGTTGCACCAAAGGAGGTCCGGTCTCATCGGGCGGATCACAATTCGGCCTGGTGGAAGAAAGTTTTAATTTTTCGAACCGAAAGAACACTGTTTCCTTGCATCTGCCCGAATAATGGCAGACTAGACTGCTGGTATATCGAAATGCCCTCTGTGTGGACTGCCATTGAGAGAGGGCATTTCGATAAACCGACAGTGTATGCAATCAAATCCATTTCACCTTTTGGTCATATTCACGACATTCCATGCACCAACGGGCGTTGGGCTGCATCAGTTTTTGGGGCCCTGGGGAACACGTAATGGGGGCCCACATGGAACTTTCACGGTGGGCCATACGGCCAGTCCGCCTCTGTGTTTAGTCACCCACTCTGTCAGTGATATATATGAACGTTCACTTCACTTACCTGCGCACACACCAAATATCAATACTTCTCCTGGAGGACAGCTGTTGGAATTACCACCTGTAAAACAATGTCAAATATTTTATAAAATAATACATGATCAAGACTGAGGAATTAAATTACTCCGCCCATGTCGATTTTGTTCACTGTGTCGCCTGCTCCCCAATAACCAAATGTTCCTCCACGCAACACAAAAGCGCACCTGGTTGTAATGATTTGTTGGTGCACCAATGGGTCCATTAAACATATCGGTTTAATGGCAATAATCCCTCTTATTAAAATGGCGAATGAGGTCGAGACCATGAACTTTTCCACAAGCTTTCAACAAGAAATAGGTTTTGTATCCGCACCTGCCCTTAACCATTTACCCAACGTAACGACCAAAACTGGCCAGCACTATTCACAAACATTTCCATACAATTTTAATTATGTTTTCATTTTTTGTCTCAAAAACACAACTTATGACTCCTCGTTGAACTCCTTCGAATGAGGGGTTATAAGCTATGTTTTTGACGCAAAAAACGAAAACAAATTATTTGAGAATTTTGTTTGCAAGTGTCGTCTGCCTTTCGTGTTAAATAAATGGTTAAATAAGGAATCTGCTACAAACATCGCGGAACATTCCGAATGGGCATTCATCACGGTTAAACAAAACATGAGAAACTAAACATGCAAATAAGAAATAAAATAAATTATATGAACGTGGAATGGGCGTGTTAATATGCGTGAAGGGCGTAGCACTTTCTATAAAACTAAACACGCCCATCATACACTCGTGCTTCGATAAAGCGAAGATAATTCACTTCAATTGTTATAATTTAATTTAGAGTCTTTGCTTGTCTTATAATTTACCCTTACGCACCCCGAAGCCTACCCATCTATATGCTTGCCGTCGTATCAACTTTTGTGCACACGACAGTTTTATTTTTTTCAACATTGGCAAATACTCGGTGTCTCGAATAATGAAGACAAAAAAACAGTGTGAATAACCCACGTAAACACTAACTAACGGCTCACCTTTGGCATTTACAGTTTAACTGCGCCGTACGACACTCCCACGATTTTCTATTTGACAAATGGGCGAACAAATACGATAGGAAAATTATTCATCAAGTTATGAAAAACTCACCTCGCCCAATCATGTGCAAGCAAATCGGATAACATTAACTATTTGAACTCTGGTTGTATGATCCATGTCAGTTCAATGGCAGGCATTGGACGAGTCCATATTCATTATCTGGGGGTAGACTAATTATTTTTTTGAACATGCAGCCTTGAGGCTGCACGTTCAAAATATTAATTGGTCTACCCCTCACACGCACTTAGCACTCATCCTAGTTAATGAAATTACGATGTATCATATTTCTGGACCCCAAAAGCGGTCTTTTATCTTTCAAAGGGTTGAATTAAATTATTATGGTATGATGTGTCCAGAAAGATATCATTGTACTTACATCAGAGTCTTTATTTCTATCGGAATCACTTGAATATACCCAAATGCTAATCACTACTCATATTTCAACATCTCAACGTAGATACCGAATCATATTAGGTATGAAGGAATTTCGAGTCCATAACATGCTGGATCCTTTTCACTTATGAGCATGGAGTTTCATTTGTCATCAGCAGTTGAGTCATCCAGAGGCCAACGGCAAAATGACGCGTTTTCTGTCTCTTAACGCTTTCGAGTTTCAACCTTGGCGATCTGTATGGTATCATCTTGTAGAGGGGTGGGGTGGGGTGCGATGGGGAGGGAGCCAACGCCCCTACTTTTTCAGAGATCATATATTTAACCTGCCGCACTTTTGATGAAACAATGAGCTTGTTACAATAAGTAGCTGGAAGTTATGTTTTGAGACAAAAACAAACTGAAACAAACAACAAAATTTGAATTGTGATTTTTTCATTTTCCTCTGCATTAGGCAAAGGGTTAAATGATATCAGCATGAGCGTGCTGGCGTTTTTCATGCGAAGACGCTACGTCCAATGTGCGTTAACCTTTCCAAAAACTGGTATCCTTAAAGTTTTACGTAAAGAAAGCCATGTCCGTCGACAAGCAGGCGACAAAATGAACAAGAGGTTTGCAAGAATGGCCTGTAATAATTGACTTCCACATCCTTAAATTATGACAGACCTTCCCTAGAAACACAGATATATTTCGCCCATAAGCTAAACTAGTACTGCATACAAGGATTTCACTGGGTAACAAAGGAAGGGACAAATAGATAACGACAGTTTCAAACACGGGGGTCTTGTCGCACTGGGCTGTTTGCGTGTAGAGATGAAGAAATACCAAGGGAATTATCAAGGAGAGTCGATTAACTGTCAGACATTTCATCAAACTAACTGATAAAACACAATAAACAAAGAATAGAATACTACAGGATAAGTATATATCTATATATAATACCTTCTGTACAGTATGCAACCGAACATCCTTTAGTTGGCCACAGGAAGTACGTGACGAATGAACCACAATTCTTCACTAACATAGGAATGTGTTCATCACAACAACCTCCAAGATTCAAACATCCGGAGCGACGCACTGTGCCTTCCGATTGCCTAGGTAGATTCCCTTGCATCCATATCGGTATATGTGTTCCACAGCTGGCGCGCTGTACACAACTGGTGGGAATAATTGCATCCTTGAAGACATACCATCCAGGTGATAAATCGTGGTCACATAAGAACTTAGTGTCTGCTGGTGACTGAAAGTTCTTATTCCTCTTCGGCTCATTGATAATACTGTGATGCATACAGGGGTCATCACTCCGGAGACCTATAACATAAAATATTTACATTCAGCTTGAACAGTTTTTATTTCAAAATTGCGTGCAATAATTACACTGTTTGGGGAAAACAATCATAATGCATACAATATAGGAAAATGGATTCAGCAGCAAGGATGATGCTTATTTTTCTGCTGAATCCATTTTTGCAGTCAAAGTGTATCGACACAATACTAAATTGACAAAATGAATTCGACTGTCCATTCACTTTCGTCTGTGACAGATCGAGAACAAAGAGCGGGGGCCCATATCCAAAAATCTGTTGGATACAAAGCGACCGATTTACAACGAGATAAAGAGATCCTGACTAACTAGGCTGGTTGGTAAGCAACCTATATGATTGAGCGGCAGATATCAGAGTACAATTAAACCTTGACCACACGTAACGACAAATACACGCAGCGCTGTTCACGAAAATTACTAAGAGAAATTTTTTGGTGGTCACGATTTGTCTCAAAAACATTGCTTATGACCCTTCATTGGAACGATCTCGATCCACTGAGGGATCATAATCTATATTTTTAAGGCAAGGATTGAAAATTTGTAGTTATTCCACAACTTTATTGTAAGTGTTGTCTGTTATTAGTGCTGGGTACAAAGGGGTAACCCTTTACCCAACGAATCGGCCGGATCCGCCCGCGTAATATGCAAATTCAGTAGTTGAAAAAATATTATTTTTCAAAAAATTTCAACAAAACCATATCATGTGACTCCTCGTTGGAACGAGCTCGCCGAGCTCGTTCCAACGAGGGGTCACATGTTATGGGTTTGTTGAAATTTTGTGAAAAATTTGAAAAAATTATATTTAAAATAATAAATTTTGATATCGTCTGCGTTGGGTAAAGAGTTAAAGAAGTCGACTGACATACGAGACATACGAGACAAATTTTTTTTAGTTATGTACGCATCGTCCACAAATATAATCGGCACGAACATAAAAAATTACACGCGAGAATATATTTTAGTAAAAGGTATTCTTGTAGATGAATGCATGAGAATAACAGAAAGACACGAGATCCAGGAAATGTAACACTCCCAGAATACAATGTGTGAAACACCAGAAGGTCTGTAGGATATAATACCTTTGTAACATATCACTCACCCCATAGTACATAATTTAGAAAATCACATTATCGGATCATTTTTGACGTGGTGGTATACGTATTTTTATAATAACCATGGTCCTCGCATGTGATGTGGTATGCGTATTGTCCTGCCGTCCAAAATCAGTTGTGTTAAAAATCAACCTAAATCAACTGGGTTGAGCGAATATGCGCATCGGTCGTTGCTTGGCCGACAAGTGTTTTAGTCGTCATGTTGTCAATAATCCGGTTGATTGGACAGCGCGTGATTACTGTCGGATTGAACTGGTTGGCAGAGAGTGAGATGTGTCCTATGGGTGTGCGTGAATGAAAGAAGTACTATACCAAACAAAGTACTGACTATCGAAACGCCTTTGATCTATTTTTAACCACGAGAACTTACATAAGTACCATTTCTCCACACACACATATATAGAAGTTATACTTGGTTAGCTTTATATTAGAGATATCAGCCTGAGGAAACTTCATGTCAGCCTGAGACCGAAACCACTTTATTTATTAACTGGTTGAGTGCTAGAAGCCACTATCAGGGTTTTCAAAAAAATGAGGGTACCAGAGCAAAAGCCATTATTTTCCTTGCTCATGTTTCATATTCAGTCAAACGCAAATTACATTTAGTTTATATACATTTGTTTTATCACAAATTATTGAAGAGTGCCTTTTGGCACTCTTCAATAATTTGTAATAAAACAAATTTTATGAACAAATTCAGACCACCAAAAATAATGTAGCCCTCAACCAGTTAAGCCCAGGGACGTGGCTAGAGGTTTCCGATTGTGGGGTGGGGGGGGGGGGGGGGGGGTGGGTGGGTATGATACGGGTGTATGGTAGTGAATTTTCAACTAGGGGAACCGGGAGGGGGGAACCCCCTCCCGGTCCCTCCCCACCCTTCCCATAGTTGGAAATTCACTACCGAGAAAGATTTTGAAAATGAAATAGGGGCATAAAATTGATTATAGTAACTGAAATGCCAACACATTTATGATAGAATTATCAGGTTATTATTATTTTGTATTCTTCTGAGAATTGAATATGTGCTAAACAAATGCTCAAGCTGAGAACTTTGAGCAATTCACACTGTTCTAACATTAAATCAGATCTTATGCAGGAATGCATTTTTTACAACGATTTTATGTGATTTTCTTGAATTACATTTCGAGGATTTGTTTTATTACGATAAGTAAACGTACTATAGAAATCCCGCACCGATTGACATCATACAAACTTATGAAGCACGATATTGCGTACACTGCAGTTGTAAAAAGTAACAGTTTTGCCGATTTGAAACCGAGTTGGAATTTTGGGAAGTAAAGGGGACATCAGCATCACAAAAGAAGCTCTACAGTCCAGATAGATGAAATTTCCAACTACTCATTACTTGCCCTCCGAATTTCCAACTATAGGAAATTTGGTCCAGGATTGGCGGGAGGGGTGACCCCCCCCCCCCCCCCCCCCCCCCCCACACACACACACTCCCGTGTCACCACGTCCCTGATTAAACCAAACAAATAATTGTAAAAATTCTCAGATCTGTTACAGCTTTCTGACTGTGTTATTGTTTCTCGTTCTTTTCACAAAGTTCGAAATTTACTCTTCTACTCCCCCCACTTCAGCTATCCGAACGTCTCCACTAGGCAATTAGATTTGTCTTAGATGTGTGGCATCTCAGTTTCGCCAGGTGAAGAACAGAAGGTAGACTATATTTGACTGCTAATAATCTTGACAAGTCTTTCTGCAGAAAATATAAATGGTGTTCGTAGCCGTGGAAGCCATTCATAGAACTCATAGCGTCGAAGAAATTGTGGAAACACAGCTAGTAAATCTTGTGGCGTATAATGACCAGGAGCAAATACCATTGTCGGAACCCCGGGCTTTGTCGTTACTGGAGGAAATAGATTCACGCCGCATAGTCATCAAAAACTCAAGGAATGTTGCCTGAACCCGTGCGTAAACGTAAGTCTCACCATAACGAACCCGCCCGCTTTCGCAATCTCTATTTTAGATCCTACACTCAGATATGGCCGCCGACTTGGCACGCGACCGCCCCCATTCTAAATATGAACTCTGTGGCTCCCCTACATTACAACGTGCCTACACGTTCGCACTGATTCGGCACCTCCTTTAACCTATAGCACGGGACATCCCCATATCCTCGCCTGAGATCCACAGTCTTACTTACACACCTTCAGCCTGGAATGAAACTTTCGAGAAATTCCCCGATTTTTATTTCGATAGCCAGAACACCAATTCCCAGTTTAATTGCTTCTCTTGAACTTGGCCGCTTAGATCTATCTTAATTTAAATTCGCTTTAAAGTTCTTTTGAAAGCCTCGCATTTTGGTATATCCTGACATTCGGTGACAGGCTAGATGTATAATATGGGCGTGTGTCCAGAACATGTGCGATGTACTGTTTTTATAACAATTACATATTAACTGGCCATAATTACACGGATAATGACACTTGTCTCTCTAACTTCTTTAAGCGGTTATCAGATAGCTCCTAAAGGGTTCACGAGACCCGCGATGATGGACATAAAATTCAACGCTTAATTAGCAGCGCTTGAATTATTGCTGGTCTGTTTAAGTGACAAATCGGTTTTCGGGGTCCGTCATATTCTTATCTTTATGCTTTACATATAGCCCGAGTGAGAAAGATTATCAAAGACTTTTAAAGAACAAAATCGAAAATCCAAGCTATCACCTTGACAGCTATAAAACTTTTACAATTGTATTTTCTAGAATTGTATTTCCACCTATTAATATAACTGACTAAAATGAATCATTAGCATTCTAAAAGATATGGCAATTTGCCAGCTGGCAAATTGACAGAGCTTTGAAAATGCAAATGGTTTATTTTAACGCATTTAAAGTCATAACTAAAAATACAATTCTAGAAAATACAATTGTAAAAGTTTCATAGTATTGAGCCCAGCAGTAGGGTAGCAAAAAAAGACATAGTGGTGGCAGGAGAAGGGATTGTTGGGTTCTTCTAGGGCCCTACGAATTTAAAACTTCGGGTCGAATCGAATACCGAATCGAATCAGGCAGATGACTTTGAGTCGAATCAAAACTGGGGTTGTAAATGTTCACGTTCCCACAACAGTAAATATTGTCAGTTTCCATTAATTTATTGTATGAAACGGCAGTCCGTCTGCTGGTACAAATCATTCAAAAAGGCAGAATATTCCAGAACGAAATCAACGTAGTTTGGGAAGCGGAACTCCCTTGAACTCTTATTCTATCTTCAGGTCTCCTGTGCAGGAGACCTGATGATACAAGAACAATCCAAAGAGAAAGACTTGATAGGATTTTGAGAACAACTCAACGATTCGAAAATGTTCGTATCGGCGCGACTCGAATCTAGTCATCTGGACTATTTCGATTCGAATCTAATTTCGAAACTTGGCAAGGCTATATGTTCTGCAGCAGAAGCCAGACAGAGTAACAGCAATGGAGGAATTCAGTCTTAATGGGAGTGGTGGATCCATGCAGGTGTAGTGATGGTCTGTTGTTAGAAGCTCGAATTAGTGGAAGCCGATCTTGAGCCGATAGCAAAAGGCTGATAGATGTGGTGGAAGCCAGTAGCAGTAGTCTTGTGGAAAAAAACCAACACTACTACCACTAATATTATCAAACATTGATAGGAATAGCTAGTATTAACATTAGCATGTAGCAATGAGCTAGTGGAAGAGGCTAGTGGAGGTCGCAGTAAGCAGTGCTTGACGAAGACAACATTGCTTGAAGTTCAAAACGGGAGTGGGAATAGACAGAAGTATAGTGGATAAAGCTAACAGTAGAGTCAGGCATGACTCGAGAATGAAGCTGGTTCAAGAAAAGGTACTTCTGGTATACCCGTTCACTCCAGTCGAGTAGAACAACCCATGCTATAATACCAGGGCATCACACACATGTGGTTGTACAGTGTGTGGCGTTAGTGGATAAGTAGTACTAATATGTGTCCCCCGGGCTACAGATACACCAAAATGGATGTGGACCATAACTTAAAAAGCCACCACGATGCCCTTGTTATCTACACGCATTCATAGAACACATCTCACTTTAACCCTTTACCTAACATGAAAAGCAGACGACACTTGCAAACAAAATTCTTGAATAACTAATTTTTTTTTCATTTTTTTGTCTCACAAACATAGGATATGACCCCTCATTGGAACGAGCTCGTTCCAAAGAGGGGTCATAACCTATGATTTTGAGACAAAAAATGAAAATATAATGAAAATTAATTGCCTATTTTTGAGAAAAGCGCTGACCGGTTTTGGTTGTTACGTTGGGTAAAGTGTTAATCCAATCCATTCATTCCCGAAGTAAATACCGGCCCCGAATTAAATCCAAGATGGTGACCTCCAAGAAACAAAATGGACCACAGAAGTACGTGTTGCCCAATAACACGCACAGCGCATTCACACTGACACCACGTATCACGATGGAACTGACCTCACAATATACTCACACAAGTTATCGACCATGACAATACACATGACCGCAGCGGGTTACAATTTATCCCAACATCACGCTTTTTGGGGACCATAACTGAAACTATATTCTCCAAAATTAGTGGATAAAGCCAACAGTAAAATATTTTTTTTCATTTAACCCTTTACCCAATGCAGACGATATCAAAATTTATTATTTTAAATACCATTTTTTTAAATTTTTCAAAAAATTTCAACAAAACCATATCAAGTGACCCCTCGTTGGAACGAGCTCGACGAGCTCGTTCCAACGAGGGGTCACATGACATGGTTTTGTTAAAATTTTTTGAAAAATATTATTTTTTCAAATGCTGAATTTGCATATTACGCGGTCGGATACGGGTGATTCGTTGGGATAAAGGGTTAAGCTGTAGTATGTACCTCTTTATTGGAACGAGCTCGTTCCAATAAGGAGTCATTAGCTATAATTTGATAAAAACAAATTGTGAAAAATGTCCACCAATTGTTGCTTGCACTGCCAGCCGTGCATCGCTAGGCGTGTTTGAGCAATTTATAGGAACAGTATTGAAACGCTTATGAAATAAATATTATTATGGACCTACTCACCACTGGCCGCCACTAATAGACTACAGAAAACGAGCAACATCTTCGGGTTGAGTGACACAGGACCACGGTGACTTTAATTTAAAATGTGTCTGTATATGAGACACGTGATCAAAGCAGATACAGTTCTAGTCAGGTTAAAACAGATGACACTCGGTGGCATTGCATAACTTAAATAGCGGTTTTTGCATCAAACACTTTTGAAGCATTTACTAAGATCTTGTGAGGTGACATAAAAACACAGAAATTCTACCCATGCTGAACACCTCCACTCATGTCTTCAAAGCAAAGCTGGCCAAGTTTTTTTGAAGATCTTGACACGTATATCTTACAACGAGGGAATTCGTTTGCAATTTAAAATAGTTTTTGCGCCGCGTTTTTGTGATAAAATGTGTTTACCATACCTTGGAGGTCCCGTAAAGTAACAGTTCACGAGCACCGTCCAGATAACCTTCCTGATAAGCCAACCTTCAGACTTAGTTTTATGACTTCCATGAACTCTTTGTACCACGTATAAGGTTGGTTTTTTTTTTCAATTTAAACTATCCCCACGAAGGAATTTGCGTTCAGTGAAACAAGATAAGATAGTGGAAAGGCAGGGGAATTTTTTTTCATGATCAGTGGCTAATACATAATAGAGCTGCCGCCCAAAGAGGAACATGTGTACATATACTTACGTATATTGTTTGAAAGTGCAACCGGATCCAAAGCGTAAATTTTCAACAGAAACGTACAATGAAGAGCAGCATAACGAGCCTCAAGCTACGTATTCCCTCTTTACTCAGATGTTTTGACAGGGGTGTGACCATTGAGTGTGTGTGTGTGGGGGGGGGGGGGGGGGTGCAGGAGATGTGAAAATATTTTTTTAGTCAGGACATTTTCATCCGGATTGTGGTCTTAGATATCGATTCGCTCTTGCTGCTAATCATGTAGTTTCTTACTGAGCTAGATTTGTTCTCTGGCGTTATGTCACACACATACTCAGTCGGTCTTATGTAAAAGTGTGTTTGTAGCACATTGGGGATGTTGGAGTCCAAAACGTGCTAATTACATAAGAAGAAGTTGGGAAGCCCATGTATCACGACTTCTGCGTGTATTTATTTATCCAAAAACTTTTTTCTTGCGTTTTTTCAGCTATAATCCCCATTGACAAATATTGGAACTACAGCATCAAGGCATACCTTCGAAGAAGGCATGCCTTGGTGATGTAGTTGCAATATTTCTTCAGTCGGGACCTGAGTCATGTCAAGTCGAGACAAATTGGGTTTACACCCTCCTCTATCACCATCGACTATCTTCGCAACACCCTGTTTGGGAAACACGACTAGAAGCCAACACATGCAAAAACGTGTATTAATTAACCAATGTTTAATCACAAACACGGCTTATCATCACACACTGGAATATTCACTCATTGTCAACTTAAACCCAGTGAGAGATCATAAGCTATGTTTTACGGGCAAATGGTAAAAATGGTAAGTGGAAACTGTTTAGGATGGATGAAAACTATGAAATAAAATCAGACACAAAACTCATTTTCTGACAAACTTCTTGTTGATAGGTGGAGTGCGCCGTTAGTCTCCAGATATTTACACCCCTGTCAAATCCCAGTCTGCAACTGGTGGGCATTCCAGTTGAATATGGTGATACTCGAAAGGCAAGCATAAGCTGCATCTATGGGCATATTTACAAAATGTATCCTATTGACGTGACATATGTTGACGACCATGTTTCTTAGAATTTGTATGACATGTAGTATTGTCTGTTTTACCACGACTATTATAACCAAGGATGAGGGGTCAGCAAAATGATTCCCCAAACAGGGTATGTGTGGGAGGAGGGACGGTACGCACTTCACAAGACGCGTCTTTTCGAGTCCTGTAAAATATTTTTTAACCTTATCTTTCTGTGAAATGATTGTTTCAAAGTAATCATAGACATTATTAAGGCGTTTTAGTTCTTTTTACTATAAGGTAGAGTAGTTAGTATGGATATGAGCATGGACGATGCCCGAAAAAGATAAATGTTTTTTTTTCGGGTTAAGTAATTCTTGAAGTGTCCGGGTTCTACCGTTATTCTGTGATGTTCAACTTGGTCATGTTTAGGAAGTTCCAACATATAAACTGTTATTACTGCATGAAGAATAACTGCAGCTGAGCATTGCTTACCGATGATGAAGTTACTTCCCCATGGGTGAAAGAACCAGAGACAATTAACTGAAAGTAATTTGCCACTAGAAACTCCAATGCTAAGAGACCCACATAACTTGATTAGGTTTCATTTTGCAGATAAAACTCAAAATAAAACAGACGAAAGCATCCCAAATCACCTTGGATCATCCATCGACAGCAGTCAAGTCAATACAAAGCACTGGAATTAAACTAATAAAGATGCACTTTGCAATGAAATGGAATCTAAGGAATATTTATCTGGGAAGAGTGCTGATAACAGGCTGTATACTGTTTGGTTCCAAAGAAGTAACCCCACCAGTAGTCTTCGCTCTTGCATACACGCTAAAACCAATTGGGTTAAAATTAACTCAAATCAACTGGGTTGAATGAATATGAACCCAATTGGCTTCATATTCACTCAACCCTGTTGATTTGGGTTTATTTTTGACCCAAGTAAAAAAGAAACAAAGAATTTCTAAGGTTTCGCGATGTTATTCTTATGATCTACATGGCTATCGGATGATCTTGGCCATCTGTGTTCAGCGTAGAGTGGCATTTATACCCTTATAGAATTCACAGATTCAGTCTATCGCACAAATGTAACAATAGTGTCAGTTCATGCGATAAACTAGTCCATATCATTTGGCAGATGTATAGTGAGCATTGGTTTACAATCACCCAGGTCCATTCTAAATACCCCCAATAACACTGGTCTTTCCCTCCATAACATACAAGGTCAATTGAACCTGCTTCAGTAATCCCAGGTGAACAAAATTCAATCAAAATTAATCTAATAAATTTGTGTGGCAGTCTGTACTACATCTGCTACAATTTATTATCCCCGCTTTCGTCGGGGATATTGTCGTTATCTCCGTCCGTCCGTCCGTCCGTCCGTCCGTCCGGTGTTACATTCACTTGCATTAATGTTTAAACTATGCTAATGTGTTCAGGTATCACCAGTACATGTGCATGAAGGTTTCGGGATTTTGATTTGGTTCCAAGTGGTTCCAGTGGAACCATTTTTATCCTTAGAAAATCTTTGTCCGCTCAAAGGTTCTTAGGGTATTGAATTCGATACGTTTAAACCATGTTAACATGTTCAGATAGCATCTGTAGATGTGCATGAAGGTTTCGGAATTTTTATTTGGGTCCAAGTGGTTCCAGTGGAACCACTTTTATCCTTAGAAAATCTTTGTCCGCTCAAAGGCTCTTAGGGTATTGAATTCGAAACGTTTAAACCATGTTAACATGTTCAGATAGCATCTGTAGATGTGCATGAGGGTTTCACAATTTTGATTTGGGTCCAAGTGGTTCCAGTGGAACCACTTTTACCCTCAGAAAATCTTTGTCCGCTTAAAGGCTCTTAGGGTATTGAATTCGAAACGTTTAAACCATGTTAACATGTTCAGATAGCATCTGTAGATGTGCATGAAGGTTTCAGAATTTTGATTTGGTTCCAGGTGGTTCCAGTGGAACCACTTTTATCCTTAGAAAATCTTTGTCGACTCAAAGGCTCGTAGGGTATTGAATTTGAAACATTTAAACCATGTTAACATGTTCAGATAGCATCTGTAGATGTGCATGAAGGTTTTGGAATTTTGATTTGGGTCCAAGTGGTTCCAGTGGAAACACTTTTACCCTCAGAAAATCTTTGTCCGCTAAAAGGCTCGTAGGGTATTCAATTTGAAACATTTAAACCATGTTAACATGTTCAGATAGCATCTGTAGATGTGCATGAAGGTTTTGGAATTTTGATTTGGGTCCAATTGGTTCCAGTGGAACCACTTTTATCCTTAGAAAATCTCTGTCCGCTCAAAGGCTCTTAGGGTATTGAATTCGAAACATTTAAACCATGTTAACATGTTCAGATAGCATCTGTAGATGTGCATGAAGGTTGCGGAATTTTGATTTGGTTCCAGGTGGTTCCAGTGGAACCACTTTTATCCTTAGAAAATCTTTGTCCGCTCAAAGGTTCTTAGGGTATTGAATTCGAAACGTTTAAACCATGTTAACATGTTCAGATAGCATCTGTAGATGTGCATGAAGGTTTTGGAATTTTCATTTGGGTCCAAGTGGTTTTTCAATCATGTGACAATGATGTGATCAGAACACTACCCTTTATACATCATGTTGGGTGAAGTATCTTATTTGAAATATTGAAGTAGTTTCACATGTGAGTCTTCAGAAGGAAATTAAATACTGTTTTATCATTTTAAATCACACACATGCGTGAAGCCTTTTTATCCAAGTCTGTATCCTGCACTAACCAAAAAGGAAAGTGCAAATGCGGGGATATACTATAGTGTGCTTCGCACACAAATGGCACCATCTAGTTTATTTATTTATTGGGGTTTAACGACACTTTCGATAGCCGGGGTTACCTCGTGTAGGACACCGAGCGGCACCGGGCAACTGTCACAAGAAATGTTAACATTGGTTGAAGGCATCGATGTGAAGAATGCCTTAGTACACGTGGGCAATCAAGATTAAGTGTCGACCCGCGGACATTTCAGTTTGAAATCCAATGTCCTAACCACTGAACCAACGAACTTTCTACATTTGCCATGAAGAAGAATATACAATAACATACCATGACACATATTTACAAATATGATTGCCAACATCAGATGACTAAGTCAACTATTTAATTGGGATATAGCTTGTAATTCAGACTTCACCAATACACAGCATGTAAGGTTTTCCAATGCTTTTGCCATGTCTCTTGCCTGTGGTAGAGCTTGGTGTGCAACAAAGGTAGGAATTACTGATACACCTAGACGGAAAAATAGAACTTTTTTACAGACCAGACAAATCGGGCGTGGGGGAGAGGCGCAGTAGATTGGCCTTCGGGGGGAGGTGCCCAAGATGAAATCGTATTTTTTCCTCGAAAGGGGGTTGGGAAAAGAAAACAACTGCGCCTTGTGTTGGAGGGGGTTGGGTGGGGCAGGAAGAAATTGTCAGACACAAGCAGATACAAGGCGCAAAAAAGTTTTTTCCGACCCTTGGGCACACACCCACTCCTTTTTTGAAAGAAATATTTTTTTTTTCATTTGGAAATTTGGTTCCCACCTCCCAAAATTGAAGTAAATCGCATATAAACTGCTTTGATTGGCAATTTTAACAGGTATTTTTGCGGGAACGTGGTTTGTATTGTTCTTGTAAACATTCCCGACATTTAACCTACCCACAACCAGCAAATGGAGATAAAACAGAATTCTTCAGAATTTGCAACAGTAATTTGGTTCCATTTCATGGCAAGATTAGGAATTTATTCAAACTTTCTCACAGACTCTGGCAATCAGTGTTTTCTTGGGTAATCAGGAGTATATACAGCATATACTGGCATTCGACCTGAACAGTATTAAGACAGGTGTGTAGCAGAAATAGGTGTGAAATATGTTGGAAGTTTTATCCTCTTTCACCACTGTATTTGCTGCTATTTCTATTGATTTCTTTCTGTTTCTACAGATTTTTTCACTCGATTTCAGTTTCCTCGGTTTTTTCTGAATTTATTAAGTATTATCAAGTGCAGAATTCGTAGAGGCAGTTAGCTCGATGTTGTACTGAACCTGGCAATAGTCAATGTGATGAGGGGCGATTCTTTGGTATCAGAAATCCAATAACATAAACTCTGCGCTGTTGCACCTTGGCCGATATGAGTATTGCTTCATTTGATGGAGCAGTTAGTAAGCTTTAGTCAGACAGTAAAAGAGAATTCAAACCATGTAGCCCATTTACTGCTACCAAGGGGAAAAACCTCAGGAAATGTGTTTGACATAAAAATGATATTTTAAGGCACCTACGTTACCAGTGTTTTTTTCCACTGGGTTGTGAATGGGCAACATGGTTGGGATTTTCTCTTACTGCATGACCAAAGTCAAACGAAGCACTACTCACATCGGCCAGGATAAAACGGCGCAGAGTTTATGTGGGATGGATTTCCGATTTGTCCGTTTTGTGTCACACATGTTGTCAAAGAATCACCCTGAGTCTCAAACCTAGTCATTCTGGCTTCTCAGTCCAAGAACGTGTTTCATATAGTATCAATAATTCTACAATTTTTTTTTCATCTTAGCAAGTCAGATGAGAAAGTGGGAAAGAAATGGTGATCACATGAGTTGAAAAAGTCTACCATATCTCTTCAAATTTGGTCAGGATGTATTATGGAAATTTTGAGGCGCTGATATGTCGAGTGACGCCCTTGTGATTTATATATTACCTTTTACTGAGTGATTGTCAGTGTTATCCTACATTATATTGGAGGCTGTTCATTCACCTCTAGGGGCTTGAAACTTATTTGCTAAAAAGCAGCTACAGGGCCAGTTACAGGACAATCCCTTTTAAGTAGTTTTCTGCAACATTCAGTTTGATCTCACTGAAACATAATACACATGCATAACCTTTCTGACTCAGATGACCCCAACACATTTTATTCTATGATTTTATTTTATTCTTTGTCACAGCAGATTGCTGTAGTTTATTTTAAAATAGGTTAATTTTATTTCTATTATAAGAAAACCCAACCAGCTGCCTTATATGTGTTTGCAACGTCTTCAGGTCTCATATGCCAGGTTTCACTCCAGACATCCAGTACCTTGCTGAGCATGTGCTATATACTATGGTCCGGGGGTAAATGGCTGAAATTCATATTAACGAAAGTGATTCTCTATTAGCAAACTGTTTATACCATGTATAAACAGCTTTTTTTAACAGGGAATCAGTTGCCCTATCAATAAGATAGAGAGTTTCCACTGTCAATAAACCCTTTGTCATATAAGATATAATGTCCTGACAATATTTCATGGTTCAGCCTTTCTGACAGTATATCACAAATTGAAGGGAATTGGTCTGGAGGCTACTCACTAAGCCCAACGCTTGATTGATCAATAATAACCCTGCATTTTGCTCATACATACATACATACATATTACTGAAATTCATAATTACACAATGAGAGTCTGTGAGAGTCGTCAGTTGCATTGGGAAATGGCGTTATACCACTGTATAATATCTACTATTCCTGGTGAAAAGAGTCATTTTATTGTCAGATCTGGTTAGATTACATTTATGTTAGATTACATAAATGATAATTCGTTTAAATTGTTTTAACTTTTTTTCAAAATCGTGAACCACTGATGGTGTGATGGGGAACGGTGAATGTCTGTCCATATTCTCATGCTGGTAGCCCCCCATCATGTACTACTAATCACCCTACTGTTAACCCAGAGATGGAGTGGTGGCAAAAAGTCTACACAAGCTTCCCTGATCAATTTGCATCACTTATTTGAAAGATAAGAGCTCATAGGAAAAAAAATTCAAGGCATGGAAAAAAACGCTTTTTAAGAGCCGCTAACGTACTTACCCACCCATCCATCCCCGCTTTGTGTTTGGAAAATAATTGACGCCGCCCCCCCCCCCCCCCACAGCCCGCGCTTGTGTTTGTATTTGATTTCCTTGCCATGAGCTGCTAAAACTTTTCATTTTAGTAATTCCAGGAAGTTAACCCTTTACCTAACATGAAAAGCAGACGACACTGGCAAACAAAATTCTTGAATAACTAATTTTATTCATTTTTTGTCTCAAAAACATAGGTTATGACCCCTCATAGGAACGAGCTCGATGAGCTCGTTCCAAAGAGGGGTCATAACCAATGGTTTTGAGACAAAAAATGAAAAAATAATGAAAATTAATTGGCGATTTTTGTGAATAGCGCTGGCCGGTTTGGGCCGTTATGATGGGTAAAGGGCTAAGAGAGTAAATGTAAAGAGGATCTCTAATGAATCGCGGTTCTATATGACCTTTGTGGACCACGTTCCCTAAATTCATTCGAATCGACTCGAAATCGAATCTAGTAGCCGAGTTTAATAAATTTCGAATAGACTTGTAACAATTTTCAACAGAGATGTGGATTGAGGGTCTTGGTGTGGGGGTATTTCCCTCTGAATTCCTAATTGCTTATTTACTCGATCAGATATGAGGCGTCCGAGAAATGCCTGTTCCAGTCAATACTCGATGAACTTTCAGACGTAGGAATCAAACAGGACTTCGTTATACATAAGGGTGATAACTCTGGATAGGTTGTTACAGACAACTGTAAATAGTGGTGGGGCAGTCATATTGTTAGAGGGAAAAAGACTGGGATCAGAGATAGCTGAAACTAGAACGCAAGGATAGTCGGAATATGGCCATTAACAGTAGAACAAATACAATAATTGGTTAAACAGAGCAGAAAAACGAGAATTGTAAAATAATTTGAGTAACTAGATATACTCGAATTTAATCGCACAAACCCTCAGAACACACCGCTTTCCTATGGGAACCCTTCTGGGCTCATAACATCCACGTGCCATCATAGTTATCAAGATGGCGGCCTCCTGCAAACAAATTGGGCGACGAAAACACGTGTCACACTGGTCTCACTGACACCACGGTGACGATATCACAACATGGCCGCTCACGTTGGCAACATCGACAATCCATCATGACATTACTGGGTTATGTGACCATGACATCTCATATGAGACGCGGTACGACATCCGGCCGACCGGACACGACCCATCGAGCCCCTTCTACTGATATGTAAATATAATAAGGTGCGCAACTCCCGTTTTCAAAACAAGTCACCAACACTATTTCTATTCATCTCAAATTTGAACCACTTTCCATCTCCTCAAAATAAGAAGAAGAGACATGCAATAATCTTCACACTGATATATCACCTGGCCGTCGAGAATTCGTAATCACCTTAGATTTTCGGGGCAAATCTATAAAAACATAATGTCGGGCATAACAAGGACATTGAAAAATTGGGCGACACCAACATTTCTTTTGCGATCAGATGAAACCGAAATGAGATTCCAATATTACCAGTTTCGTATATTGCTTTGTTAACACAAATTGACTTTAATTCGTGCAAGATGACCACAGGTCATGTTTTTACATTTTCTCTGTCAGTAGAAGTGGCACACCGAAGCTAGTCATTTCTCTGTCCTCACATTGGATACTGTTCCTTCCTAGAAAAAACAACTTCTCAACTGAATAGCGGACCGGACCAGAAAATATCGGACCGTGAAGGTTAGACCGGTCCAAATCGGTGCGGCAGCGGTCCAGCCCACAGCCCGGTCCACCACTGGAAAACAGGCAGTATCCTTTGAATAATGAAATTATTGCTTTAAAATGATGTCACCAGTCATTTCTGATATATATATATATATATATATATATATATATATATATATATATATATATATATATATATATATATATATATATATATATATATATATTGCATATAGTTCCATTATCAAATAAAACAGTTTTAATAAATGTACCTGAAAACAGCTTTTAAGATCATTTTCATATATATTTGTAGAAAATAATCAGAGGCGTAGAAACTGGGGAGAGGTGGCACAATGGGCATGTGTCCCACTTTATTTCCAGAATGGCTAGACGAGGAGAGAGAGAGAGAGAGAGAGAGAGAGAGAGAGAGAGAGAGAGAGAGAGAGAGAGAGAGAGAGAGAGAGGATTGGTGAAATCTGCCGACAGGTGTTACATGTGATGTGTACACATTGTGACACAATGTGTACTAGCACACAAACACATTCCACCAAACATCAGTCCCACGCTCCGTGGAATCCCATTCTGACTATAATCCTTGAATCCCTTTTTCATCGTATGTGCCTATGTACTGCTTGTGTCGTGCATGCATTGTGCCTTAGTACACAAGCTCATATTGGCTCATCCAGCATGTGCCCGTGAGCTGAATGCAATGTGTACACAGTGTTACTCATTATATACTAATCTCGGTACAATCAACATACAGTTTCTTATACGTAACATACAGGGACATGCCGACAGGGGTGGGGGGGGGGGGGGGGGGGTGAGTCCCCCCTCCCAATCCTGGCCAAAATTTCCTATAGTTGTAAATTCGGTGGGCAAGTCATGAGTAGTTGGAAATTCCATCTATCTAGATTTTAGATCTTCTTTTGTGATGCTGATGTCTCCTTTACTTCCCAGAATCCAACTCGATTCCAAATCGGCAAAACTTCTAACTGTTACTATTTACAACTACAGTGTACACAATATCGTGCTTCATAAGTATGCATTTCTGTAGTGCGTTTATTTATCGTCATAAAGAAAATCCTCGAAATGCACTTCAAGAAAATTACATCATGTAAAATCGTTATCTTGAGTTAATTCCATCATTCACAGTTACAAAATGATGAAACATCGAAAATTGATCATTCCTGCATAAGATCTGATTTAATGTAAGGACAGTGTGAATTGCTCGAAGTTCTCAGCTTTAACATTTGTTTAGTGCATATTCAATTCCCAGAAAAATACCAAATAATAATAACCTGAAAATTCTATCATAAATGTGTTGGCATTTCAGTTACTAGAATCAATTTTATGCCCCCTTTCATGGCTTCATTTTCCAATTTTTTCTCGGTAGTGAATTTCAAACTAGGGAGAGGGGCGGGAGGGGGTCCACCCTCTCTGTCCCCAGTTAAAAATGCACTACCTTGCACCCCCCCCCCCCCCCCCTCCAGTCGAAAACCTCTAGCCATGTCCCTGGTAAGATACCGTAGCTTGCACAAGGTCTAGGCATTGTATAGACTGTTACAGGCTTAGATGAATGTGTTGATCTAATTGAGCCTATTAAAGATTTAGCCAAGGAAAGAGATAGGAACAGGGTCAGACATAGCTAGAAAGTCTGTAGTAGTGATACAAGTCAGTAATGGTGAGACTCTCAGATTCAGATTCTTTATTCACGATATACATACAAGTAAAGTGGTTAAAAATTGCACATATTGTACACATATAATAAGTAGTGGCATTGCCAGATTGGCTGTCTACCTGCCACCCCTCTGGAAGACAGAATAATTGCAAACAGGCTGTGACCAGACGAATGAACTTAGAACCAGTTATGTGACACACAATGCGGATCGAACCATTTCGTTTCCGGGACCAAAGATATGTTCCATCATATACGCCAGCGGGAAATGGGGCTTGAAGGTTGGCAAGAAACAACCTGCTTATTGGTTTCCCTCCACGACTCATCATAACACCTGTGAGCGGTAACAATTCCCATCGTGAAGTTTGTGTAGATTTGACTGCAACAAAGAGGTAGGTCAGTTTGTTTGGGCGTGGGGTCTTCGTCAGCTGCATCATCGTAGGGTGTCGAATGTAATGAATTAACCCATACCAATGAGGGCGAATGCTCTTTGACAGACCACCTGCTCAAATATGTGCGACAGGTTATCTGTCTATTTGTTTAACTTATTGTTAGCAATTTCTTAATTGTGTACAGATAGCATTTTACGCAGGACAAGTGTGGAGAAGAACCGCAGCAGATTGCACAAGACGAGGATTCTAGATTAAGACACAGAGCATGACTATTACGTGTATTGGCGATTTCCAAGTTTACGAAGTGCAGTCATGGCAGTAGGGGTTATCGCAACGGACATAACTTGAATATGAGAAATGAATGTGGAAGTTAAGTTGTCTCTAAACATGGTTCTATCATTAATATTACGCGTTGTGTCGTCGGAAGCGTTCCATGTTTTCGGGATGTATAACGGAAGTTTATCTAGAGTTTGGGTCCGTGTTTTTTTCTTTTTATTGGATGCCAGACTGTCTGGTTCCTACCAGATTGCTTATCAAGAACTTTAAATATATCGTTGAAAGAAGCCGGTAATCTGTCGTTTTGCCAGTCAAACGCGAACAGCAGTGCATGTAGTTTAACCCCCTGCACTCTGATGCCGAGAATACTCGACACCTCCCCCACTCTAAGCCCCACCACACCTCCCTGTCATCCATGGTTATCCCCCCTGTGTTGTCAGAAATTCAGCAATTTAGATTTTGGTTGACAGAGCTCAATTGGAGCTCTGTCAACCAAAATCTAAACTGCTAAATTTCTGACAACACAGGGGGGATAACCATGGATGACAAATCAGGCGTTTCGTCATCAGAGTGCAGGGGGTTAAACAAACCATCAACCTTGAGTATTTGATTTTCCTTAAACAGGGGATCTGTATGAGAATTGTACTTTTTGTTATTAATTATTCGTAATGATAGCTTTTGCATAGCAGCTAGTTTTTTCATAGCTCTTGAGTTGCCCTATGCCTCGATTCCGTATACAAATGGCTATGTATGAGGGCGTAGTATAATTTTTTCGGGACTTCGTTGGAGAGGATATTTTTTAACTTTGTTGAGACTATAGTTTGCACGTGCTATTTTCGAGCGTAACCGGGATATGTGAGCCTTGTAGGATAAGTGTTCATCAATGCTTATTCCTAAAAATATTACAGATTTTTCTGTTTCAGTGACCTTGTTGATGTTTTGGTTATTTATTTTGACCTTTTGACAGAGATCGTTGTTCTTACTTTTATTTGGATTAAGTATAACATACGAGGTTTTCTTAGCATTAGACATTAGCTAATTCGCGGAGCACCATTCGAATATTTTTTGAAGTTCGTCATTGAAATACAGCGCATGGGATTATTGTGGGAGCTCGAGCAATGTGTCATCGGAAAATGATAAAAGAATGAGTGATGTTGAGTTACTAATATCATTTATATATAAAAGAATAAGACAAGGGTTTAAAATGGAGCCCCGTGGAACACCACAACTCTGTTTGGTTAAGTCCGATTTGCGTTTTCCGTTTTTAACATATTGAGATCTGTTGGACAAGTAACTTCTAAACCAGTTGTTGGCGACACCTCGGATGCCATACATTTCCAGTTTACCTATTAGTATTTCGTGATTTATGGTGTCAGAGGCCTTTGACAAATCTAGGAACAATGCCACGGTGCTGTTTATTTTCTATTGTGGTGTCTTTAAGGAGTTGAAGAACCGGATGAATAGTGCTATGTCGTTTTCGGAACCCGTATTGGTGAGGGTGTAACATATTAAACCTACGGATGAATCTAGTAAGTCTCACCTCCATGAGCTTGTACATTACTTTTGAGAATTCCGGAAGTATACTGATATTTCTGCAATTTGTAAAGTTGTGCTCGTCACCTGCTTTAAACATGGCTATCACCTTCGCGATCTTCATCCTGTCTGGTACTTTGACGTTTATGAAAGAACTATTAATTATATGTATTAGAGGATCCAATACTTCGTTTATCGTATGTTTAAGAAGACAGGTTGTGATATCATGGCAGTCTTTATATAATTGTGACTTCATTTTCTTTACTGCTCAGTTGACTTTTGTGGGATTTGTGGGTATTAAGTAAAGATTGTTAGAAACATTGTTGTTCATGTAGCCTGAGTAGGCCTTATTTGGTTTCTGAATTGTTCGGATGTGGATTTTCCAATGTTGATAAAGAAATTATTGAATTCTTTTGCAATGTCATGGGTCTCGCATATTTCGATATTGTCCTGAATGAAGAACGAGGGAAATCTGGCTTGACGTTTTTCTTTATTGGTGGCTTCATTTAAAATCTGCCACGTTCTTCGCATTCTGTTTTTGTTGTCATTCGGGATATCTTTATAATAAATAGTTTTGCATTGTTTTTTGAGCTTGTTGATTTTTTTCTACAATAGTTTTTTTTATAGTTTTGTGAGTTCCGTTCGTTGGGAACTTTGCGTTTTTTATTGTAGCGTTTTTCTTTATTGTTGAGGATATGACAATCCCTCTTGGCATCCAGGGTTGTTTTTTAATAAACTTTTTATTCTGGCGAACACATTTGAAGGTAAATACTATTTCATAAGCTTTCATATAGATGTTTAGAAAGGTGTCATATTACTCATTGAGACAATTCGATCGCATTACAGGGTTAAAACCACTTTGCGACAGACGTGTTTTGAATTCAACAATTCTTTCTGCGTTTATAATTCTTTTCATAGTAAATTGAGGTGTATCAATTGATTTGGGTTTCTCTTCGATGTAAAAAAAACACCAAAATGATCTGACACGTCAGATATGACTATTCTCGGTAGTGCTGTTCGTGAAACGTTATTAGAAAAGGTATGATCTATCAGATTAGCAGAGCGACTGGTTACTCTCGCTGGCTTAGTGATATAAGGCAGAAAGCCCTGGCTGAACATGACATCAACAATTTCTCCTGTTTTGGCGTGTGTACTTGCTATTAAAAGGTCTTGGTTCAGATCACACATAATATAAACGGTTTTTTTTATTTTTGGCATTCAGAAAATCCGTTATTTCATTTAATTTTGATAATAAGAGGTTGATGCCGCCTTTAGGTGGATGGTTGGGTCTATAGATGACGCCAATAATTTTGGAGTTGTGTTTATCTTTAATTTCAATAAACAGAGATTCGAAAACATGGGGAGTGAAGACTGAAATATCATTTCGGACTCTATATGATATTCCTTCTTTAATATATAGTCCAACTCCTCCTCGACCATCATCACTCTAGCACAGGACAGAATAATGATAGTCAATACTCTAGTACTGGGTAAATATACTGAGTCAAAAAAGAAAGTATAATAGAAACAAATGTGAAAAAATAGCATAAAGTATGAAATATAATAGTTTTAATGTTGCATGTTTGTCGACAAGAAGTCGTGCAAAGAGTTTAATGACATGAGAATGTCAAATTGAATGGGTGACCGACGATTTTCTTTGTGTTATGTTGTGCTAGAGAGCCTGGGTTATTGAGAAAACACGCTAGTTTTTGTCTTCTGATATCTTAAAAAATGCCAAGGTTAACCGAAAATCAGAGGTTGCGTGCCATTGGTATGCACGAGGCTGGGATACCTCCAGATGAGCTCGCTGCTGAGTTCGGAGTCACTGTAGCCACTATTTACCATGTCATTGGAAGGTATAGGGCCACTGGATCTACTGCCGTCCGACCGCGTTCAGGTCGACCAAGAGTTACGACCCCTGCACAAGACCGACACATCAGAACGTCTCACTTGCGGGATCGCTTCCTTCCGGCGACGAGGACAGAAGGAATTACTCCTGGTAGAACTAACAATAGAATCATTGCACAAATTGTCCGCAACAGACTCGCTGAACACGGAATCCGAAGTAAGCGTCCATACCACGGACCAATCCTTACCCAACGTCATCGTACCGTCAGAATGGAATGGGTACGTCAGCGTTTAGTGTTGAATCAGGATTTGGCTACGGCGCGCTGATGGTAGGTCAAGAGTGTATCGTCGACGAGGAGAACGGTTTTCTGATGCGTTCGCGTAGGAATGCGACCGTTTCGGCGGGGGTAGTGTAATGGTTTGGGCAGGAATATCCTTGCACCATCGAACGCAGTTGATCTTCATCGATGGCAATCCGAATGGACAGCGATATAGGGACGAAATTCTTAACGCTGTTGTTGTCCCGTTGTTCAACACTAACGTCGGATTGCAGTTATTCCAGCAAGGCAATGCCCGATGTCACGTGGCGCGTATCTGTCGTGACTTTCTTGAGGAGCAGAGCATTGAACTTCTTCCCTGGCCCCCACTTTCGTCAGATTTGTCGCCAATCGAGCATCTTTGGGATCAATTGGACAGTCGGGTACGACTTCATGATCTTCAGACGTTAGGCGATTTACGCAATGCCCTAAGGCAGGAGTGGAACGCAGTAGCACAGGGAGACATCCAGAGACTTATCTGGTCCATGTGCCGTCGATGTCTTGCCATCCAAAAGACAAACGGTGGACATACACGCTATTGACTGCATGCGTGAACTTTTCATTTCACCCCATGTCTGAATTGCGACGTCCTGACAGTAAGAACATGAAATTATGCACATTCATACATGTAGCTAGACTCGAAATATGAATTTACAATTATTTGTTTGAGATTAAAGTCGATAATACTAAAAAAATTGCTCCTCGAAGTTTATTATACTTTCATTTTTGATTCAGTATATAATAGTGTTGGATCACACGACAGATGGTAGTGACTATGGACACGTAGTGACCTTGGAGGGTGGGGAGGTGGTCTAGAACCCAGGATCTGAATAGGACTAGGAGTTGTATAGGAACTATTAGCCATAGGAGCTAGGAGCTGTATAGGAGCCATGTCGCAGGTGTCCTCGAATACCCGTATGTGATGCATGTGATGTGAGCATATTGTGCATAAGCACACAAACACATATCGGGACATACAGCATGTGCCTATATGTGGTGCATGTGATGTGTACACATTGTGCACTGGTACACAAACACACATGGGAAAGTGGGAATACTTAGTCTAAAGCAGATATAACTCATAACATAGATAGAATAGACCCAGGAATGGTGGAGTCAGACAGATAACGATGTGACAGGAGACGGGGATTAGATGAATGGAGTGATCAGAATGGTTAGTTGCATTAAAGTGAACTGATTAGATGATCTGGATAAAGGAAACATGCAGTTAGGAATAAGAACAAGAGTACCTGGAATAGGATTAAAACTAGTCAGAACAAACCAAAAAAACTAAATATAGTAACAATATGCAATAGACAAGCTATTCTACTCTACTGGGGTATACTCCAGAACAAATGAATAGGGTTGAATAGACAGAAAAACAATAACATGGACAGAAGCAGAGCAGAGGGTTCTGAAAGAATTCGAACTACTAAAACTTGTCGAGTTGTTTGTGGTAATTAGATTTACTCCGATTTAATCGAACACACCCTCCGAGCATACCCCCGTCCTATTAGAGGGTTTTGGGTGACATAGCAGCCACGTGCTACCATAAAAATAAAACGGAGGCCTCCAGTATACAAAATGGACGATTGGAAACACATATCATCCTAACAACACGCGCTACGCATGCGCACTGACACCACGTATCGCTATGGTAGTAACGTAACAATATTGCCACTCACGCGGGATACCATGACTACATAACATGACGCAACTGGGTCACGTGACTATGACGTCAAATGAAATCATCCACGAGATCATCCAGAATTGGTTGGGTTTGCCCTTGACATACTACTCGAGTGCAAGTAAACGATACTCTTGATACAATTATATCTTATAAGTTTTCTCCTATACGTTTCGGAGCGTTTCACTGAGATTAAAACGCCATATGCAAGTTGTGTATTACATAAACATGAGCAACATGCGCGATGAGGGGGCGTCCTAGCCAAGGAACGTACCTCTGATATTCTGGGAGAGGAGGAGAGGGGAAGGGGGGGGGGGGGGGGGGGGCTGGACCAGCAACGCAAATTGTCCATTAATTGGAATCAAACCACCAATTACTTACAAACAGAATCTGAGGGTCCCATTAAGATGCTCAATCTATTATCTATGGAATTTCACTAATTTCGCACAAAAATCCGAGGAAAATGTAACTTTTGCAGCCCCAAATTGAAAAATACCCGGGTTGTAACCTCCCCAGAAATTTTCTGAATTTGTATTACAACAATCAAGGATTTCCGTCGTGTTCCACTCCCCCTATACCCAAGTATTCCAAGTTGTTATGTAAAGGATTAACGTCCTTTCTTTTTCGAGTGAGCCAAGTGAGGGAGAAGGCTCTCCCTCGAAACCTGCTACCCGTCTCCGAAGTAGACGATGATGATACGCCCAAAAAATCAACCGTGTGAATGCGCTCTCCCTCTTTACTTAGAGAGTTTAAGTGATTGGACAAGCGGTATTCAACCTATATCGTCCTTAGATTTCGGTAAACAATTCCATGTTAGAGCGTTGATTGGTATATATTCTCATTTTAGAATGCAATGTGCTGATGATCTTGTCTGACTGTCTCTGCTTTAAGCAGTTGGAGATGTGACCTAACACAAAACAACTTCCTCTGCCTGTACATTTGGTAATTTTCCCTTGAGTGGTAAATCTTTTCTCTCAAGTGGTGAGGAGTTGGGTTAATACAAAAGAAAAACAAACACTTAAAGATTCATCCGTCCGACCTTCCGTCTTTCTGTTCGTGATCATACACCTGTTCGTGATCAAATGTTCACAGCCGTCGCAATTATTTTTTGTTGCGAGTGAAAGATGAGCTTACCAAGAAATACTACTGTTAATTTGATCGTCCGCATGTACTCCCGATCCATGTTCGTGATCAAATGGTCGCAATGCATAACATTTGGAAAGGTGGTCTAAGGGAGGTAACTCGAAAACATTTACATGACGGTCGTTTCTTTTTGTGGATCCGCATTTATTTTTTGATTACACTTCATGTTGATAACGTTTCATTTTTCCATAAATTACAGTTGAATTTTGTGAATTTACTTAAGAAATCTCCTGTGTAAAACCCTTATCTTAAATAACAGTAATATCCGACAAGTACTATTCTCAAAAATCGCCATTCAAATTTAATACATTTTTAAAATTTTACCAGCAAAAATTGGCTTATGATCGCCGCTGGAACGAACTCGTCGAGCTCGTTCCAGTGTGGTGGACATAAGTTATGGTTTGCAGGAAAAACTGAAGATTTTTAGTCTTCAAAAATATTTTTTCGACAAAATTTAATGTTCTCATTTAATCCTGTTTGGTGAAGAGTTGGACGGGAAAATGACATCCAATAAAATATAGAGGATATTATTCAGTAGACACCACTGTTGTTTTTCGAAATTTAAGGAGGAGAACGAGGCTCGCCATTTTAGCAATCACCGACAATTTTTCGGGGATCTTCACGGGAAAATTTCGAAATTTATTACTGAAGAATCGCATTCTCGTTAATGTTTCATTACTTTGATATCCTGATAATCATGACGATTTACCCTCTCTCTGTTTTTATGAGAAGAACGTGGAAATGTCACTCTGGTGAGACATGATTGAATTAGGATGCCACTTTGTGTATTTATAATCTACTAATCTAATATACATCATATTATAGTTTGGAAAGCGAGTAACTTTCCGATAACTAAAATGGGTTTGATGCAGCTAGCAGCAGTAAGAAGAAGGGGTGTTCGCTGTGTTAACCATTTACCAAACGTAACGGCCAAAAAAGGCGAGCGTTATTCACAAAAATCGCCAATTAATTTTTATTATTTTTTCAGTTTTTGTCTCAAAAACATAGGTTATGACCCCTCTTTGGAAAAAGTTCGTCGAGCTCGTTCTAATGAGGGACCATAACCTTTGTTTTTGAAACTAAAAATGAAAATATTTTGTTATTCAAGAATTCTGTTTGCAAGTGTCATCTGCTTTTCGTGTTAGGTAAAGGGTTAAAACACAGCGAGCACTCCTTCATCTTGCTTCCTGCACAGTGTGTTGGATTTCCATCAAGATCAAGCAAATCCAGGTCTTGAGATTGTGGAGGGCGGCGTCCCCCCACCCCCTCAGAAAAAAGTAGGGGATCGACGTTCCCTCGGGAAAGCATCACTAACAGACACACATCATATTTGCGGAATCGGTACAAGCATGAAAGATCAACTTGCCTTCACATTTTAAACTGAAAGACTAATGCCATGATCAGAAGTTATCTTTCCTCAAACGCAATCGAAACTAACGAAAGTCAAGCGCATATAACAATAATAACATTTCCTCCAGCCGCTGATTTATCGCGGTTCTCAGATGAGAAGGTCCCCATTAACTTTTCCCCTTCTCGCTGGCCCCTCTCCTGTCCCTTCTCGCCTCTCAGTACTCCAACACGATGCTATTAAGTACTCCCTCGTTCTCAAATTCACTAATACATATACTAACCCTCTCCCTTGTGCCACTCAGTACCCATATGTCCTTCATTCTCCATCCCAATTACTCACTATTCTCCCTGTGAATCTTATTCCGCTTCATTAATATTTTGGTCATTGTAAGGAAAATTGTTGCATGGTCGCCTATCTTCCAGAGACATCGACCTCATTTTGAAGATCAGTGCCCTCTCCCCCAGAGACCTCTTTGGTCTGGCCCCTTCTCTCCAAGTTTTATTAAAAACCTCAATGACTCCCCCTCTCTCTCTATCCTCTCACTCCCCTTCTCCCTCTCAGTAGTGGAGATTGTGGTCTTCATGCCCTTTTGAGGGACATCGGTGGTGGTATCTGGGAAGTGATGTCATAGTCACGTGACCATTTGCGTCCAGTGAGGTTATCATAGTAGCCAGCGAAGGTGGACATTTTCTGACGAACCATACCATAGTGATATGTGGTATTATTTCTCATTCGTCCATTTTGTATGCTTGCTATCTTGGTTTCTATGTTGGCACATTGTTACTATGTGTGATTTTTGACTCATCCCGGAAAAGGGAATTTTACAATCACGGAGGTATCCTATAAAGGACTGCCACAATAACCACACATTATGTAACTGGTCTCGTGACTATGACATCACTTCCGAGGTCCTTCACCGGGATCCCCTCCAATCTTTTATAAGTAATTGGTAACGCGGGAAAATTATAAATGCCCACAGAATTACAGTGACAAGAGACGTCTCTCTCTCTCATCTTTCTTTCTATCTCTCGCTCTCGTCATCAAGAGTGAAATAATTTTGATATCCAACACCACAATGCTTTTTAATTCCTGTGATATCTATCCTCCGTACTGCGGAATGCATTTCGTCCTCTGGGATTTATACACAGTCAAAATAGCAGGTTGGTTATTCCACACGGTTTTGTTCATTATAGATCATTTTAAAAAAAAATTCCATGCATATAACATAGCGCAACGAATTTTCACCATTACTGTATACTATTACATATGAGATTCCAAATCCAAGCTCCCAGGCCACCGGTCTATATTTTTAAGGAATTCCGTACTGTTTCCATGCTGTTACGACCTGGGACCAGTCTTGTAATTAAATGGTCCATTGCCTTGGTCCATTGTTTAGATTCACTCGTCTGAAATATTTCATATGGTCGGAAAAGTGAATCTACGGTTCGCTTTTCCGACCAACTAATATATTCCAGACATTTAAATAAACAAAAAGAAGTTACCAGCATTCATTTTCATTGAATCAACGGAAGAAACGTTGCTCAATCAAGACATGATTTGAGCATTTTTTAATGAAATTATCATCAGAAATGACTGACCACAGCCGTGGTTGTTGATTGGAATATCTATAACTGGATCACGAAAGAATATCCGAATATCAATGTGAGTGAAGTAACATCTATTACATCAAGGGTTCGTTCCAATGAGGGTCGCACGATATGGTTTTGTTGAAATTTTTTGAAAAGTTTTAAAAAAAATAATTAAAATAATAAATTTTAATATCGTGTATATTGGGTAAAGGCTTAACCCTTTACCCAACGTAATGTCCAAAATCGGCCAGCGCTATTCACAAAAATCACCAATTAATTTTCATTATTTTTTTTAATTTTTTGTCTCAAAAACATAGGTTATGACCCTGCTTTGGAACGAGCTCAATGAGCTCGTTCCAAAGAGGGGTCATAACCTATGTTTTTGAGATAAACAGGTAACCGGTTCTCGTCAGATCACGGAAGTTAAGCAACGTCGAGCCGGTTAATCCTTGGATGGGTGACCGTCTGAGCGATCGATTCGGACTCCCGCGTTGTGTCCTTGGGCAAAGCACTTAACCCCAATTGACCACAAGGGGGCACAATGACGCTGTATACTAAGGCCTACTGCCCGTCGATGGTGCACATGTCTTCAACCAATCTAACCCTGCCTGTGATGCAGTGCGGAGTTACGATGTTGGGGAGCTGGCAGCTGCGCGTAGTTGCTCGGTGGTTCTCTCCGGGTACTCCGGCTTCCTCCATCCGTAAAACTGTCACCGACACCGATATGACTTTGGTTGTTAAAGTGTCGTTAAACCTTAATAAATAAATAAATAAATAAATAAATAAATAAATAAATAAATAAATAAATTGAGACAAAAAGTGAAAAAAATTAGTTATTCAAGAATGTCTAAAATTTGTTTGTAATAATAAATTCCAAGATCTTTTCAGTTCTGGGATGACAAAAGTGGCTAGATTTTCGATCATTTCGACATTATCTGTCTATTTTCTTCCCTCCAACAAGGTAGACTCTCACTCCTCAAAAAGAAAAGCAACAATATTGAGTATCTGATTCTCTTTTTGTTAATTTTTTCTAAAAATGGTTGAATTCGCAAATATTTTATTTATGAAATCTCGACCCATAGATGAAAGTGAGTCACGATCGCAATCCGATTGAGAACAAGAGCACCACCAGGCGTGGCTAAATACACACGTTAGCCATTTTGACTGTATCGGTCGGAAACCAAAAATATTAATAGACGGTCGAATTCAAAGTCGACAAAGGGCCGTAACTCATGTAAAAATAATTAGACGGGACCCTTATTCGAACATGACCTGTGTTACTAGCCGGATAATACACATACCAACCTTAGTGGAGATTAAATAATCCGAACTGAAGTTATCGGCCGGAAACCAAAAATGCTAATGGACGTTTAGACAGACAGACTGATTACATTATACGACCGTTTTTCAAACCGGCGTATAAAAAGAGTACTTTCTTGATAACAGTACTACACTCTAAAATAATTTGGGTTAAAAATCAACCCAAATCAACTGGGTTGAGTGAATGTGAACCCAATTGGTTAATTTTTTGGACCCAATTGATTTTAAAGTGTATAATGTGGCTACGAAGTTTATCGATGAAAACAAGAGTCTAATACTTCATGGTGCCCGATTGTGCCCAAGAGTACAGAAGACTGCGGTAACGTGTGTCAGGTCCGCCCCATCTATATCCATCAACGGATACCGGTATAGACGTAGTTACATGCTGCCCATATTGCTTACCCATCATCCAGGGATTTGAGAAGCAACGCGAAAAGAAGAGGGAACTGGACATTTTGAACCTTTGCTCAAAAAAATTATACCGCGAATGCTGCGCATTTTCAACGTTAAGCGATACAATGACGACATTGGGAATGTGCTTGATACACTGCGCATGGAATCTGGATTTCGCGTCTGATTGGACGTTAGGCGTATGCGCGACTTTATGACGTGAATGAAATGCTTCGACATAAAACGGTGTCAAACAAGAAAGTTATCAGACCGCCGCGGGTGATATTTTTCTTTAACCCTTTACCCAACGCAGCCGATATCAAAATTTATTATTTTAAATATCATATTTTTCAAATTTTTCAAAAAATTTCAACAAAACCATATCATGTGACCCCCCCCGTTGGAACGAACTCGTCGAGATCTTTCCAAGGAGGGGTATCATGATATGTTTTGTTGAATTTTTATGAAAAATAATATTTTTTCAACTGCTGAATTTGCATATTACGCGGGCGGATGCGGCCGATTCGTTGGGTAAAGGGTTAAAAAATAGCAGCTTTATTCGCTGCATTCAACTTTAATAGCGGTATAAATATAGAAAACAACTCGGGGAGAGAAGGGAGAACAGGAATCAACGATCTTTGGGGGAGTTTATCTTGTATTTCGTTTGCGCCTGCTGCGCTCGTGAAATTCAAGAATTGGTCCTCCTCGTGTCGCTGATTCCAATTCCATGTACTCCACCCTCGTTGTGTTCTATCTTAATATGGTAATTTGTTTGAATGGTATTAACTTGTGTGTGGGTTTGCTAGTTAGTCTAAGAGCTGCAATAGTTCTTAGAATCGAAAAGATCCACTTCTCGCACACAATGGACAAAAATTGATTTTGTTTATTAAAAGTAATCAGAATTATTCAGTTTTACCACATCAGGGTTCTAACAGTCAAGGACCAACAAAATTCAAGGAATTTTCAAGGACATATCAGCATTTTCCAAGGATGTTTTTTTAAAATGTACATTTGGAATATAACCTTTTTTTAGAAGCCTTACCTACTTTAACCCTTTACCTAACATGAAATGCAGACGACACTTGCAAAAAAAATTATTGAATAACTAATTTTTTGGTCTAAAAAACATAGGTTATGACCCCTCATTGGAATGAGCTCGATGAGCTCATTCCAACGAGGAGCTGTAACCTATTTTTTGAGACAAAAATAAAAAAAATAATTGAAATTAATTGGCCATTTTTTAGAATAGCGCCGGCCAGTTTTGGCCGTTACGTTGGGTAAAGAGTTAAAAATGTTTTCTACCTCATCCTTCTAAATTCCAAAACAACGGTGTTTCTAAAATGCATTGTAACAAATTATGGTGCTTACAGAATGACACCCCGTAAAATAATGCCTGAACTTTAATTCCTCATTTTTGGTAAACATCGGTTATCCATTATTTATGTTCGTTTTGTTTTGTTTTTCTACAAAAAAAAGTGCAAAAGAGATGTTTCAATTGCCCAATATTGCACAGGTAAAAATGATGTAGGACAAAATTCAAGGACTTTCAAGGGGTCTGATGGATTTCCAAGTACTTTTCAAGTACATTTTCTGAATTTTCAGAATTCAAGGAGTAAGATTGAAATTCAAGGACTTTTCAAGGACGTGCACACCCTGCACATAATCACCATCAAATAGCTCATTACGGAATATATCATTCACAACTCGTTTAACCCTTTACCTAACGTAACGGCCAAAACTGGCCAGCGCTATTCTCAAAAATCGCCAATTAATTTTCATTATTTTTTTCATTTTTTTTGTCTCAAAAACATAGGTTATGACCCCTCGTTAGAACGAGCTCGTCGAGCTCGTTCCGACAAGGGGTCATAACCTATGTTTTTGAGACAAAAAATGAAAAAAATTAGTTATTCAAGAATTATTTTTGTAAGTGTCGTCTGCTTTTCAGGTTAGGTAAAGGGTTAATACGGGAATGAATACAGAAGTCAACCTTGACGTGGTAACTTTATGGGTAAGTTCGATTCGAAGTAGAACTGATTTTTCATTAACAATCTAATACAAACAGCAGACGACATTTGCAGAAAACATTTCCGGAATTACTAAATATTTCCATTTTTGTCTCAAAAACATATGTTTAGCTCATGACCCCACAATGGAATGAGCTCGTTCGAATGAGGGGTCATAAGATATATTTTTGAAGCAAAAATTAAAAAAAATATTACTTTTTAATAGCGATTTTTATGACCATCGCTTTCCAGCTTTAGTTTTTACATTTGCTAAAAAGTTAAGCTACACATTATGTGTTAAAAAACCCTCAAATTCGTCATGATTTAACATGTATTGTCTGAACCTCGTTCACTAAAAATTGATCTGTGTCTCGGTAAACCTCGGCTCAGGTAGATTTTAGTGAAGTCGGTACAGAAATTGCACATGAAATCGCAACTCATAAGAGATCGTTCATGTCTAGGACAGTAAACCCTGTTACCCTTGTTGTTTCATAATGAGGGTATTTTTACTGAATACCAATAATTGACAGATAAAAGAGGACCCTACTGTTTGTGTAGGTACCATGGTTATCTCATCAGTGACTGCAAGGAAATAGATGTTTCCACGAGCGGCTGAAAGCGGCATGTGAAAACTTCCATTGCTTTGCAGTATAGAATGTGAAGGGTCGGGGAGCGGAAATTCGGCCCCAGGTTAAATTCTGTGATGGGCCCCCTTTCGAAAATATCGGGATACGGATGCAGATGCCAAAGGCATCTGCCGCTAGTGCCAACGGCTTTTGGGATGAAAAGTCAAGTTATTTTTGGCCCTCAAAATGTCGTTTTTAACAGCATGTTTCAAATTTGCAAGTTCATCAGTGAGAATCCAGTGATCTAGAGTTATAGGTTTTGACTGCACAATTCTTGAAGTGGTAACTTCATTACGTCCAGTTGATTTAATAAAGTTATCACTTCAAGAATTATGCAGTCCAAAATTACAACCGTTGGTCAAGAGTAGAGCCCCATTAACATTTAGTTCTAGGGAACTATAGAACTAGATGTTCTTAGTCGAAATGAGTTAACCCTTTACCCAACGTAACGGCCAAAACCGGGCAGCGCTATTCTCAAAAATTGCCGATTAATTTTTATTTTTTGTCTCCAAAACATAGGTTATGACCCCTCACTGGAACGAGCTCGTCGAGCTCGTTCCAATGAGAGGTCATAACCTATGTTTTGGAGACAAAAATTGAAAAAAATTAGTTAATCAAGAACTTTTTTGTAAGTGTCGTCTGCTTTTCATGTTAGGTAAAGGGTTAATAGTAAGACCCACTAATTCTGTTGTGTAGAACTAAAATGTTGATAAGGTTACAATGGAAAGGGCACTCAGCAGAAAATTGGCTTCGTTCGAAGCATTCGATATTCGGATCACATGTCTTAGAGGTGAAGAGTATGAGGAGGGTAATCAGGGGATATTTCGGGAAAATATTTCAAATTTGAACCCTAAATGTCGCGTTTTCATTAAATCTCTGCTCGAAGCCATTTTTGATTGAATCACACAGCGACGAAAATGAATGGAATTATCAATGATCCATTGCACCTTTGACGGCCAATATCGATGTCGAAAACAACAGTTGGTCATTAAAACACTATTATATTATAACCAAATAAACCAAATGAACGACAACCACGCCGTACTGGCCAGTGAACAGTCAGGTAACAACAATCACATATAATAAATAATAATGAATGCAATGCATATGATATTCAGTCATCAGCCTTCCGGCGCTTTATTGAATGGTTTCATAAGAATGAATTCAAATGAAACCACCCGAACAAACGTCACCTTTCTTGCCATCGTGGCAGCGAATTTGATTTTGGGCCAAGTCCGTACACCCCCCCCCCCCTCCACCCCCAAAGTCCCGGGCCCTGGAATTACTACTCCGGCCCAACCTTCGGCCCTGAAAATGAGATAATTCTGGTATCTGTAATAGAAAACGGTACGTATTCTATTTCTTATATGCGTTGCTATGTTTTAATCCCATTTTAAAACATATTTATACCATGCTCTCCTTTGTTACGGTCCACTTCACCCCCATTTCCCATGTGGGGGCGCGGTGACGTCGTATACTAAGGCGTACTGCACTTCGATGATGCACTTGTCTTCAACCAATGCTAACCCTGCTTGTGTGGAGTTGGTATGTTGGGGAGCTGACAGTTGCTTGCCGTTGCTCGGTGGTTCTCTCCGGGTACTCCGGCTTCCTCCACTCGTAAAACTGTCATGGTCATGATTAGCCATTGTGCAGAAGTATGTGACCTTAAACCCCAATAAATAAATAAATAATATTGTTACAACCTGTGAAAAGCCTGCATGTTAAATTGTAGCTTTTTACCCCACTACCGGTGTAAAGTGTGTACTAGGGTTAAAAAAGTTTTACACCAACAGTAGGAAGTTTATCCATGACGTGACGTGACGTAATTTGCCAACTTCGATACATTCACACTTCGCGATGTTTCATTCAAACATACGACATTTTGCGGTACTATCTACTACGTGTAAATGACTTATTAAGTTTAAAATACCTACAATTAAATATTTACAATAAAATTTAAGAATTGTTAATAATCATTTGACTGAAAAAGCAAGGTAAATTCAGTCGACTTTGGCGATGTGCCAAGGTGTCAATCAAGCATTCACGTACAGCCGGTAGGACTGCCTTCCGGCGCAGATGTAAACAAAGCAAACACGTGTGTTTGCGATAGAAAGTGCCGTTTCTTCTCCATTATAACTCTCTGCACTCTGATGTCAAAATGGAAAGGTTTTCAACAGGAAATATTTCCCATAATGCATTTTGATATTTAACCAAATATACCTTGTTTGACAGAGCTCAATGAGCTCTGTCAAACAAGATATAATTGGTTAAATTCATAGTTAAACAAGAGAAAAACAGAGTGATTGGAGAAAATTCTTTTGCACTACCAGTGTGCTAGGGGTTAAGTGATCAAGTCGATTATTTATTAAGAGCATGGTATAAATAAAACAAATAGGTACTAGGATCGGTAATCAGATTTAAACCACTCGTAGAATAAGAGTTTTAACTCGTGGTTTAAATCTGATTAGCGGCCCCAATACCTATTTATTCTATATGTATTCAAAGCAAAAGTTGAAAAATAATAAAATTTCTTGGGCGATTTTTGTGAATAGTGCTGGTCAGTTTAGTCATTACGTTAGGTAAAAGGTTACATTAAAATTATGTGATAAGAAAGAATTTCAAATTCGTCACAATCTGACATGACATTTCTGAACCTAGTTCACTAAAATCGATCTGAATCTTGGTAAACCTCTGCTCGGTTCGATTTTAGTGAATTCGGGATAGAACTTTTATATGAAATCGCAACTCATTTATGAAACATTTTGCTTTCGACTAGACGTAAAATTTGCTTTTCAGTCAGCACGGTTTAAGTTTACTTCAAGTTACACTATTCAGGTGTGTGTTTCCTAATTTGAGACAATAGAGGTTGGTTGAATTGATTTTTTTTTTACAAAATAGTGAACCGCGAGAAAAATATTGCTAGATTTTTTTGTTCACAGGGATTTGTGATTGTTACAGTTCATTGGGGAGTACCTACAGGCAGTCTCCAATAAATTGTGTCAATACAGATCCATGTGAACAAAAGGAGTCCAAAACACATCTACAGACTATGATGTCATTTTGTCGTGGAAGTAGCACTTTCCTGTGATGTGCAAACGTGGATTTCCAGCACCCAACCAGTTAATCAGCCCACTTTAATCTGTTTCAGTTATCGGCAGATTCCAATTCATCTCATCCTCTCATACGTGTATTATATTCACTCTGGAAATTACCCCAGTAGTCTCCAGCGGTTGTGAGTGACAATACTCCAATATTGGTCTTTTCTGTCACATTGTCCTTTCTTTAATCCTTTACCCAACGCAGACGATATCAAAATTTATTATTTTATATATCATTTTTTTTAATTTTTCAAACAATTTCAACAAAACCATATCATGTGATCCCTCGTTGGAACGAGCTCGACGAGCTCGTTCCAACGAAGGGTCACATGATATGGTTTTGTTGAAATTTTTTTAAATAATATTTTTTCAACTGCTGAATTTTCATATTACGCTGGCGGATGCGCCCGATTCGTTGTATAAAGGGTTAATTTCATTGTCCGTTGTACTTGTTTTTGCTTTGTTTGTCCAATGTATGTGTTTGTAACTGTATACCATATTCGTTGATTCAATGACTGAATAGAGGATATCTCAGGTTTTTTTAGTAGTTATGAGAATTATCTCATGAATGAGGACAAGACATTTGAATTTCCCAGAGTGGAAATTCAAATGTTTTGTCACCACGAATGAGATAATTTACATATGCACTCGAAAATAATATAGATGTTCTGTTTATTAGACATATTTCAACCAACTGACCCACAGGCAACGAGTAACTTTGTCGGAAAGTTTAAGAACGCGTGCAATTCAACACCAGCTCAACCAATAAGGAGCGAGATGGTTCAATGGTTACGGCGTTGGACCAAAAGGCCTACGGTTCGATCCCCACCTGTGGCAACTGCGCTATTTCATCGGGTAGGATGCTTAATTCCGATTGCCCACGTTGGACACGGTGGCGCTTTGTAGTAAGACGTACTGCAATTCGATGGTGCACTTCAACTTAAACGTAAGTTATAAAATTTAAGTTATCTTATTTTCTTTACTGCAAAACTTGCAAAACAAATTTATCCAGCAACTAATTTTAAAAAATGCCTCCAAGACACAGCTTATTACGCCACATTGGAACGCTAGCTCCACTAAGGTTCGTAACTATTTTGGCGAGGAATAATTGAAAAACTATTTTTATAGTTCAAATATAAAGTACGCAGTGCGCCAGTAAGTGATTTTGGAACGACACAAGGATAAACCCTGTCCGAGCCACACGCTAAAAACTAAAGTGTTAAAAATTACACTTGAAGTGCTGTATTTAACACTTACTAAGTGCTGAACTAGCACTTTGTTCAAGTGTAGATATCCCAGAACTTGACAGGTGTTACAATAATACCACTTGACAAGTGTAATGTCAAGGAAACAGCGCAGATGACGCGGATCAGGCTCGAACTCTCGAGCCCGATCCGCGTCATCTGCGTTGTGTCCTTTTAATTATGTACCCACCAAGCGCAAATCAAATTATGGACGATTCTGGAAGAACCACCAATGCTAGACACATGGGAAGTGTCATCCATTCAAGTTTCAGATGTCTGACGATTGTAATGTCTAAGTGCTTAAAGTATTATTTATTTATTTATTGGTGTTTAAGGTCACATACTTATGCACAATGGCTAATCGTGACCGTGACAGTTTTACGGGTGGAGGAAGCCGGATAGAACCACCGAGCAACGACGAGCAGCTGTCAGATCTCCAACATCGTAACTCCGAACTCTGCACCGCAGCACGGGCAGGGTTAGATTGGTTGAAGACATGCGCACCATCGACGTGCAGTACGCCTCAGTACACAGCGTCATCGTGCCCAAGTGCTTAAAGCATTGCACTTTGAGTGTTAAAATCAAACCCTAAGAATTGGAATGGGTTTAACACATTGAAAGTGTCAGTTTTAGTGTGCATCCGACTCCTACATACCATTGTTGATTCACAAAATGTCTTTGGGACTGATTGGGAAATATAATTAAAAGCAATAGCAAGGGTAAGCATTTGACGATTTATTTACAATACTATTTACAATGGAGTATTTTACAATAAAATTTGAAATAAATAATAGACTCTTAAATTTGTACAGATATACACAATAAATTAAGCACCAAAAATAACCCAAACAAAAACGTTCATATTTTATAATTATTTCGTTAAAATCTCGTGTTAAAGCAGAGACCAAACGACAAGTAGCATAACACATTTATTTGGACGTAACTGTCGAAGATTTACCCCAAAACCGAGAACAGTACAATATAAACGATTAGAGGAGCTGCAGTTATGTACTGAATGAAGAATGGCCCGTGAGCTGAAAAATTCGCCTTCAGAACAATTTCAAAATAAGATTTTCTGCAATTACTAACTCTTTACCTGACACGAAAGGCAGAATAATTTTTTTTTATTTTTCCGTCAAAAATATAACTTATGATCCATCATTGGAACGAGCTCGAGCTCGTTCCAATAAGGGATCAAAAGCTATGTTTTTGAGACACAAAATGAAAAATAATAAAAATTGAACGGTGATTTTTATTGTGAATAGCGCTGGTCCGTTTTGGCCGTAACGTTGGGTAAAAATATTAGATTGAACATACTTTTGTTCTTTTTCGTACTGCACGGTGCACGGGCAAAGATGAGTGGGGAGACTATGAGATTGTCACAATCATCAAAAAGTGCAACAACATCAGTTACTGTGGTAACCAATAAACTGACATTGTAACACGACGGATGTGGGTTTGTGGCAACTAAATAAGCTCTCACATTTTAACAGTGAAATGGGGTGAAAATACCGCTGTTCAGTTGAGGTATAACACGGCAGACATTTTAGTTCTAAAAACTTACACGAAAAAGTGTGATTTTTCAGCGTGACAGGGCACAGTTTACAACGCATATTAGAACGATTTGCCTTCCATAAGAATGTGATTACGAGCACAAATAATGTTTATGGAAATGTGGGATAAAATTATCTTCAAATACATACTGATGAACATCTCTGTGGAGTAGCACAATCTTCGTGTTCCTTGAGATCTTCCCACAGAACATGAAACAGAAGTTTTAAATCCCATACAATGCACTCTATGATAATAATAACATTATACAACATTCAATCCGATAAAGAGAAATTATCACTGTCCATCTGACTATCTGGTGTGTTGATCCAATGTGGTGGACCTGTAAAACAAGAAAGACAAAAAATTATAATAAAGTACATTATATTTGAATTAATTCCGATAAATTCATTTATTAATTCCATCATGCTGAAAGAAAATAAATACAAGAAGAAATCACCCGCCGAATTATTATTACATATACTGTTTGGGGAGTGGAATTATTTGGTTCAAGAATTCAATCATTCTCGCAAGCTAAAAACGCGAAATGCCCTACAGCCCTTTTTTGTAAATTCTTGGACAATTGTTTACATAAATTTCTCACTTGCAGAAGACAGTACCTTTTATAACTGGCTTTCCCAATTAAAAAGTTAATGCCGAAAACGCATTCTGCGGTGGAATTTTTATATATGTAAAAAATGATAATATTGTTTACGTATTGTCTCCGGTATGCATTCCGGACAAGCAAAGAAAAGGAACAATTACACAGAAATAAACCTGTTGTGGGGGTTAACCCTTTACTTAAAATGAACTGGAGACAACATGAAATAAAAAAACATTTTTTTTTCTCGTAAAAACATAGCCTTGGTCCTTCATTGAAACGATGTGCTCGTTTCAAAGTGGTGTCGCGCTTTCGGTTATATCTGTCACATGGAACTGAATATTGTGGACATTCATTCTCAAGATCGAGGACTGCGAGGGATAATAGAGGTTAGCAGTGTTTCGGGTGTAATAAAATATAGAAATTCTGTCAAGTAATAATAAACAAAATTTCTGCTGTGGGTAAATTAAAAATAAAAATTAATTATTTCTCAACGTACTTGAGCTGTCTGGTGAACAAAGTGAGCCATTTTGTGAGTCGCTGCTGTAATGATGATGTTTGTGGTGTTGTTGTTGGTATTTCTTTTGTCGGGCTCTAGAGTTCTGGAACCATACTTGAGTCACACGTTTACTCAATCCTGTGATTTGAGCTATCCTTTCCAAATCTTGACCGTCTGGATTGCTGTCTATTTGGAAATTAGCCTGTAGCACTTGGACCTGTTCTTCTGTGAATGTCGTACGGACTCTCTTTGTCTTGGTTTTATGTGAACTTTCTGAATCTGAAAGCATATTCAAAATGCATAATTTAATAATAAATAATAAATATAAAAATGTATTTTGAGATAAAACCAACATAATACATTGCAGTCCATGGAATAAGATTATTAGTGACCAATATTACATTTCTTTTTCATAATATGGACATAAAAACGATATAAAAATGACATACCGTTCCCATGTGAATGTTACATGCTAACTTTCCTAAAACACAGGAAAATGATTTTTTTGCGCCCATTTACTTCATTTATCTCACCCTCCTACCCTAAATCATCCTTGTATATATTAAGAGGAATATGTGAAAAATTTACGACCCCAAATAAATACCATTTTTGCAAAGAAAAACATGAGCAAGAAATTACGTAAAAATCTTACCCTGATTTGTGCCCCGACCCACCCCCGACTCCCACATCTTTGTTACATAATAATTGTCAATGGGCTGTTATTACTTGCGTTTATCGATGCGTGTGTTGTCAGATAGCAGTGTTTTTTATGACACTATTCAGCAGATTTAACCCTTTACCCAAACGAATCGCGCGCATCCGCCCGCGTAATATGCAAATTCAGCAATTAAAAAAATATTATTTTTCAAAAAATTTCAACAAAACCATATCATGTGACCCCTCCTTGGAACGATCCTTCCCACGAGGGGTCACATGATATGGTTTTGTTGAAATTGTTTTTGCAAAGAAAAACATAAGCAAGAAATTACGTAAAAATCTTACCCTGATTTGTGCCCCGACCCACCCCGACTCCCACATCTTTGTTACATAATAATTGTCAATGTGCTGTTATTACTTGCGTTTATCGATGCATGTGTTGTCAGATAGCAGTGTTTTATTTATGACACTATTCAATAACATCAGCAGATTTAATGACGGACGCGTGCCTTTTATCGTCCACCCACTGCAGAGAAACACGCTAAGCTTTGGACGGCTAATATTTAAGTATGCATATCAGTTTCATAGGCAGAAAAGATACAGAGGTATATCAGCGGTTCTTATCAACAAACCCCATCAATATTGCGTAAGTCAACGTCTGGTCGTTGAAAAATAATGACAGTTAAACGACCCGTCGCCATCAGTAACATCGTGGAATACAAAATAATACCAGACGGTAAAGCCAGGACAAAATTAATGGTTCAAGTGATGAGAGAACAGGAAACTAACGATGTTAAAAAAATCATCTTGTTGACCTATTTTTTAATTAATAATCCGACAGTCTAAAGTTAAAAAATTTAAAACTATTTTATGCCTTTTGTAGGAAGTTTACAAAACTATGCAATCGAATCTAACAATTATTTAACCCTTATTTTATTTTAGCAAGACTTGACAAATACCGCCGAGTCATGTTTCCTTCCCTGAGAAACTGAAACAATGGTCTTCATTGAGATTTTACTTTGTGTGAATTTTACTATTGATAGAATCCAATCCAGTACTTTGGGTAAATTGTTACCACAGATTATCATCTCCCAGCAAGGACTTTGTGGGAGATTTTAATCAATGATATTTTTTTCATTGTGGATAAGGGCTCAAGAGGAGTATTCAGATATTATTTTAGCCATTTTAGAATTAAATTTCTAAAAAAGATGGTAAAATTTGATACACTGATGAAAAGCGCCTGACGAGTCCTTTCCCCCATCGTGTGTCCCATCACTGAAACACACCAGTACATGGCTGGTCACTCAGTTCACTCTGGGTTTCTATCAAGTAATCGTGAAAATTCCCTTACCTTTTTCAGATCCACCTTCTAGAAGTTCCATATAATGAGCTTTACAGAGCACTTTGTCGTCTTTCAATGCAAATTCTTCTCCCGTGGATAATTGTCTTTTACAACTGTCACAAGCGAAACATGCTAAATGGTACACGCAGTCTTTAGCCCTTCTTACCCAGTCATTTGGCTGTATGTGACGAAAGCATTTTGAACACTTCGCTCCAAACTCTCTGCAAAAAAATATTAAAGAAATATGTCATTGTAAGTATAATATTGTTAATATATACATTCAGAATAATAATATTTGTTGCTCACAGGAAGTCTTGACCCCTCGGTATCTATCGTGGGTGCCTGCTGACCTAGCACCAATGTGTGTTTTTCCTCGTTATGTCGTATCCATTCAATTTTAAGTTATTATTATATTATGTTAATGCTTTTGTTGTGGTCGAATTGATACGGTGGGATGAAGACTTTTGTCCTCAGATATAAATGTGATTCTGTAAAAATAAGGCAATGGTGGTTATTTTGCACCCTTGAATTTAGATTTAAAGAAATAAAAAAAAACTGTAACCAGATAAGACTGAAAGTCTCACGCCCTCAGAATGGCAATATGTTCTGTCTAAAAGCTTTATTGTAAGTTACATTTACTACATGTATTGCGTCTTCAGGGATGAGAGTAGATGGCACTAATATTAGCTGAAATAAGCTGAAACTCCCATATTTTCACATGACAACTGATTAAAATAAAATTTCTTCCGAATATAAATGGACAAATGGTAAAGATGTCACTTGGTAGAGATTTTTTACTATAAATTTCAGCCTTTTGATAATAAATTAGCTGAAATCAGCTAATTAGCTGAACTCTCTCATCCCTGCGTCTTCTACGCATACAACTTCTTCACAAAAAGGCGTATTGTTTTTTTTCCATTCACATTGGGCGTAGGGCACTTCCCCCAAACAATCTCTCCCGTATTGGACATTTCTACACAACAATCCACAATTAGACTGAAAAATCTTTCAAAAAAAAGTTCCCGAGCTAAATGGTAGATACTGTACACAGAGAGTGCATTGTTACTAAATCACTTGTGGGGGGGGGGGGGGGGGGGGGGTCTCCAAAAAAATCCTTGTCTGGGAAAAAGCATCAGAACGACGAGCAAAGTTTCAGCCAAGGGACCCCCGAGTCGAACCCGAAGATGCCTTGGCTGAAACTGTGCTTGTCCTTTTCGTGCATCACCACGGGAACCGACTGTTATTGTCTGGGTGGAAACCTCATTCCATGACTGTTTTAGTGGTAATTCACTCTCCACGTACTGTAAACTGAATATGGTTTATGACAGAATTGACAAGGTTCGACATTTTTTCATGTTCAGCTAGAGCACTCACCTTGCATAATCAACTCTGCAGTATATGTTGTCCTCTCTCATAAAACAGGAAGAGTGCCTTTCCAATCCGACTTCACAGACACAGCATCGTAAACATTGGATGTGCCAGAAGTGTTCATTCACGTTCAATAAATGTTTGTCAGATATTATGTCTCCACAACCATAACAAAATTCTGCTTCTTTCTGAAAATATAAAAAATAACAAGTTTTATTAATACAATTAAAATTGAGTAGAATAGTGGGGGAGATTTCTCAAAAAATCTTATCACAGATTACCATGGTTATTGTAAAGCAGCCATGACCCGAAACTTGTTGTTTTCGTGGAAACATAAAAACACGTTACGAAGATGGGTTAAATTGTCAACTCATATTCTACGTGCATCCAGACATTTCACTAATGTATATCCGCTTATGGAAATGGATGCCGGCCATTATTTATAGTTTGTCATAAGAGAACGCGACGGGAATATTCATCTAGGACCAATTTCTTTTCCTCCCCGTGAAAAACTTTAAAAGGTTTTCAGTGCGACAATTTTAATCCCGCTAAGTCCGAACGGTAAAAGCACTTCCTTTTACGTGCTCCACGCGGATAATTGAAAAGTAACTGGTTTTCCTAGCAGCAAAAATAATTTCCCTTTCTTGTCCACACCATTTATTCCACATCACCGAATCGGTAAAGATTATGGCGATAACACGGATTTACCCACAAAGAAACGAATCTAAACGATCTTCTTATACGACGTCGATGACAGTGATTAATAATTTTAAATAAAACATAGCTTCTTTGAAAAAGCAAATTGAATCTAATTTTTGTCTTGCAATAAGAGTAATATTAAGATAATTATTTAATAAATTAATTTTTATCTGGAAATATATATAGCTTGAATGCGCTGTGAAAATTATTCTGCAATTTAGTTGTATATTTATATATATTTCAGACATATTATAACACATGATATTATTATAATAATATTATTTCTCATGATATTTATGAGTTCATAAGCTTGGTGGGAAATATTTTTTTCCCAAAACAAACTTGGTAATTCTCAATCCGAGAAAGTATTCACACTTTTTCATTAACCATCGTACTTTATATTGTTGCAGGAGACGGCTAAATAATGTATTATTATTATTATTTTAAATATAATTTTTTTTTTAAAATCATGTGATTTGGTTTTGTAGAAATATTTTGAAAAATAATATTTTTTCAACTGCTGAATTTGCATATTACGCGGAAGGATGCGGGCGATTCGTTGGGTAAAGGGTTAAGTTAAAAAATCCATTTCCTCCAATGTGAAATTTATTACTGAAATGCTTTGAATTTTTCATTTATTTTTTTTCGAATTATCTATGTATTATGCAGAGGGTGCAATTAGCATTTCTTTAATATGAAAAATTTACATTTTCATAACTGTCCAGTAAAGACCATGGTAAAACAATTAAAAACAGGGCTTAACCTGAAGTTGATTTTTAATGAACTATTAAGAAACTAATATTTACCTTCACGTCAAAAACACCAATGTCGTATGCCATGGAATGAGGAGAATCCGGTGAGAAACTGCTATCGTACATATCTGTATTCATTTTAATTGTTCACAGTAATTATCTAAGCTAATTCTGGATCAGTTCTCTGAGAATGTTCAAAGCAGAAGATGACTTCCAGAATCCAAGGTCTGGAATATATAGACGAGGCGGTGCTTTTACAACATCCGAAAGTTCATTCTCAAGGAAAAGTGTTGACAGCAATGATCGACCAATGAAGTGCTCGCATACTGTCAAACAATATTTTCATTGGACCATAGAAACACTGGGAAAACAGGTGGTGATTGGTAATGAATCAATTCACAGCTAGTGAACTGATATCACAGTGAGTACCGTTACACTATAAAATCGATGTTTTTATTGATGAACAGATTTCGTTTGTCACTTGCAGCTGATCTTAAGTTTGGATCAAAGAAACCGACATAACGGTATTACGAAAGTAGTGAGCACTGTTTAGAGCCCGACGTGTCGTCAAAGAATAATTTTACAGTTTGCCTGATATCAGAAAATAGTGATTGGCGTAATTTCATTATTATTCATTAGATGAATTTTTAAGTCTGTGAGGATTGCCTCGCAACTCTGTGTGTGGGGAGTGGGCTCCGAAGAAACACACTCCTTACCCCATTCATAGCAACAATCACACAGCCGGCACAATATACAATAGCGGATACCTATCTTTCTCTCTACCTATAACTTTTCTAACTGAACATTCTAAAATTTTCTTGCCACACTCTTATCAAGAAGACGCATGGAAATGGTAGACAAAGCGTAGGAGGAATTGGTGCAACCTACCTTTCTGCAACATATACAAGAAACCACCAAACGCTAGGCAAGGATTGAAACAAGCTTGTCTGGCTGGGGACGAGTGTACATTTGATATAAATAAACATTTGAATAAAGATTTAACAGCCCTTTTAAGGGCTTGAGGGTGTGTGTCAGTGAGAGGTTGTTTTTTTTTTGTTTTTTTTTTTGTTTTTTTTTTTTTGGGGGGGGGGGTGGAGGAGGTTATGTGGAATTCCCGAAGGATAACCAGATACCTCAAAATCACATACGGCATCCTATCTCCCAGAAGGCTTGATGGATGACTCCCGGTTTTTCAAAACTAAACTTTGGAGCTTTCTCCACTTCTTTTTTGTAACCGCTATGGTCATATACCGGGGCCGCTACCAAACCGGCGTTGCTGTTTGGTTTTCTTTTCTCTTCCTCCCTTAAACTTGCCATCGCACAACATTACATTCTGGCTCGCCACCATGGTGGGACTCAAACCTCTACCATCGCCGAACTGGAACCGAATAGAGCTCGCTCTCTAATAGTTTTAAAGGCGTTGAGGGATTGAGTATTGACCATCTAACACTCCAACGTAAACTGCCGGGTATTCTAACCGCGTGCAAAACCCCCTCAGACTCCATTTCGGGCAATAGGAAAGCTAGGCCTGTGTGATCCAAGTGAAATAAAATAAGGTTAACCGGGTCGCAAGGGATTTGTAAATCCCACATCGTCCCTGCGCACCTTCGGCGCGCAAAAACCTTTCATTCATTCATTCTAAATTCTGCCACAAGCGGCCCCCTGGCCGGAAATACAGGACATCTAAAGTCCCCAGCCGGAAGAACCTGCGAGCTTCTCATGGAAATGTATTATGGTATACCCCGTACTACTATGATACTTGTTTACAAGAGGGGTCTCTCTTCTGCATTTGAAATGTCTGTTCGAAATTAATTTGCACAACAATATTTTTTCTACTGAAAAACACGTGAAGCAAAAAAACAAATTTTGTTGATAGCTCAGTTGAGAAGAAAAGCTAAGAAGGGCAGACAAGAGTACTGTGCGCACGGGTCACTTTCAAGTTCGCAACTGCCATGTACGCCCGTCCGTTCCTCCATCCCTGAAATCTGACTTTCAGGACAGAAATGGTCGCATGGTCTTCAAATGTAATATAAATGTTGGATTAGTTAACTCATTTAATTTTTAATAACTGACACCACTGACGTACACACATAACTTTACAATTTATGTTTATTTTTTATTTCACGAGGCAGATGTTGAAGGCACAGGGTACTCATAAAACAAGTGTATGATTGCAATAGAAATTGGCGAGCTGGATCAAGAGCTCTTTAGAAATGTTATATAAAAAGATGCACCAGCCTTTGGGAAGTATCTAAAGGGTCAACCTTATAGTTGGGGAGATCGAGAAAGTGTCAATGACGGGAAGTGTGAGAACAGTTTTTGATTGAATGTTGGGGGATTAAGCGGGAGGGTGGGAGAGGAATAACCAGACGGGGGACTGGTTTACTGTAGGCATCCTTGTTTGGGGACCGTAACAAACCAGTGGAAGGCCAAATAATTATTATCATTATTATGGCTTGATTTAATTTTCACTAATCCCCCACCACCTTACACCCGATTGATATTTTAAAAACAAGTCAAGAGTTTACCCCAAACTTGTTTTAATAAAAAATTGAACAAATAAAAATTCTAGAATTTTTCAAGGAAATTATTAAAGTTTTTAAAAAATTATTTGAACGACAAATTAAGCTGTTGTGTGCATTTAGAAATAACATATGGAGTGTTTCTGAATATAGAAATAAGTTGGCAGAAGGATTACAATTGTCATTCATTCATTCATTCATTCATTCATTCATTCATTCATTCATTCATTCATTCATTCATTCATTCATTCATTCATTCATTCATTCATTCATTCATTCATTCATTCATTCATTCATTCATTCATTCATTCATTCATTCATTCATTCATTCATTACGGGTGTTACTCCCTCCTCTCCCCCTACTATTCAGAAACAAGTTATTTAATTATAGCCCACAATGCTTCTCATTCCATGTGTCCACTAAGCACACAGACTCTTGCGAAATGAAGAAAGGAACGTAATAATAATAATAATAACTCTTTGGCCAGCCGCTGATTTGTCGCGGTCCTCATAAGAGAAGGCCATCATTCCCCCTGCACCCCACCCCCTCTTCCCCTCCTCTCCTCCCAGCATTCAGATATAAACTGCTTAATAGTGTCCCTCACTTCCTCTTTTTCAATTTCTTCAATAAGCATTCCTACCCTCTCCCTCGTGTCCCCCTTCAGCCATCTATCCTTTGTTTCTTCACCCCACTTCTGCATTATTCTTCCAGTAAATTTTATTCTATGAGGTATATACTGTGGGCATTCCAAGAGAAAATGTTCCAGGGTCTCCACTACTCCAGAGTGGCACATTTGGCATCCCTTTTCTCCATCTCTCCCAATTTTCCCCCGAAGCTCCAGTGATCTTGATCTCAGTTTGAACAGCAGTGACCCTCCAAAGGTGCCATCTAGGTACTTCTCAAAAGCTGGCTTTTCTTTATATTGTAACCCCTGCAGTGATCTTTTCACGCTAACCCCTACTCGCCAGTTTCGATTGCAATCTTCCATGACTCTCTCTTTGACAAACCTTTTGCCTTCTTTCATTCCTACTTCTATGTTTGTGACCTCTATAGAGTAATTGTCCATTAGTTCCCTCACATGTTTTGACCACCCCGTATCTATATTAGAATTCCAAATGGTATCGAGCATCAGTTTGCACCACCGGTTGTCAGGCAGGTTTCTCAAGTAGTTAAAGTAACACAGTTTTCCCAAATCTACCCTGTCCTTGATTTTCATCCACCCAAGCTCCCCCCTTACTGCTTCCACGTAGATGGCACATTTGGTGGGCATTGCTGTTCAATGTGAGGTCAGGGACAATGGGAGTTTGGAGAAGAGAGTTGAAAAGAGATGATAAGGAGTGCCAAATATGTAGATTTTCTTTTAGACTGTCAGAAATATCAGTCCAATAGAAGAAAATTCACCAGCACCACAATAAAGAAATGCTTTTGGAAGGGGATGGTTAAGTGGGCTGGGATACGAGGAACAAGAATGTCAGTGTGGAAATCGAGAGGAAGAGATATCACTATACAAGTATGGTCTGAGTACTGGGGAGCAGTGGGAAAGGACCGTACACTGGGGCGTTCGGATACTGATAACACTGATTTGTCGCGGTTCTCAGGTGAAAGGAACTTGATTAACCTTTTGGGCCCTGATGGTATATTCCATGCCAGTTTAGAGCCATCAATGGATAGAGTCTATATTCGTTACTTGGGTAAGAGCAGTCAATATTTCCAACGCGCAGACCTGGGGCTGCACGTTGAAAATCCTGATTGGTCTACCATACAAATTCACTAAGCAACTCTCCACTTTAAGAATTCAGGTCGTATCACGGTCCTGGACGGTAAAAGCGACCTTTCGGGTTCAAATGGTTAACCATGTGTAAATAAATGCATTCCTAGCCCCACGCCCCTTCTCTCCTCACAACACTCGGAAACGAACCGTTTGATGATATGCTGTACGCAATCCTTCCCAATTTCTCCGATAATAATAATAACACTTCGGCCGGCCGCTGATTTGTCGCGGTTCTCGTGTGAGAAGGCCTTGGTTACCCATGTTCTACCAACTGCCTCCCTATTCCCGCGCTTCTTCTCTCCTCCCAACACTCGGAGGCGAACTGCTTGATGACATCCCTTGCCCCATTCTTCCCAATCTCTTCGATTAGTATATTAACCTTCTTCTTTGAGTCGCCCCCTAACCACCTGTCCTTCATTCTCCCATCCCACTTCCCCATTATACTCCCGTGCATCTTGTTCTTTTAGACTGTTGTTTTGGGCATTCTATAAGAAAGTGTTCCAGGGTCTCTACCACGCCCAAGTTACACATCTGGCACTCCTTTTCACTGTTTTTCCCAATTTTTCCCCTCAGCTCCAGGGACCGCGACCTCAGATTGAACAACAGTGACCCCAAAGGTGCCATCAAGGTACTCTTCAAAACCAGGCTTCTCTTTACACGCAGGCCACGCAAAGATCTCTTTGATTTGACCCCCTATCGCCAATTACGGTTACAATCCTCCATGACCCTTTCTCTGACGATCGTTTTGCCCTGGTTTGCCCCAACGTCAGGGTCCGAAATCTCCAATGAGTAGTTTTCTACTAGCTCCCTCACTTGGACCATCCATCCCGTCTTGATATTTGAGTTGAAAGTTCTCAGGAACATTACTTTACACCATCGGCTATCGGGGAGATTTACCAAATAATTAAGATAACCGAGTTTCAATAGGTCTATCCTGTCCTTGATCCTCATCCACCCAAGCTCACCCCTGATCGCTTCTAACGCTGCGGCATTACTCGAGCCTGTTATCCATCGGCCTGCATCGTTCTGCAGGATTTCCAAGCTCTTAGCAACTGTGTGGTTTAGGGGTACACCTTCCGTACCGTATGTTATACTTGGCAGATCCACCATTTCCCAAATAGTTTTCCCCACGAAAACCCTATTGAAACTGTTTCTCCCTATAAGAAAATCAAGGACAGGGTAGATTTGGGAAAACTGTGTTACTTTAACTACTTGAGAAACCTGCCTAACAACCGGTGGTGCAAATTGATGCTCGATACCATTTGGAATTCTAATATAGATACGGGGTGGTCAAAACATGTGAGGGAACTAATGGACAATTACTCTATAGAGGTCACAAACATAGAAGTAGGAATGAAAGAAGGCAAAAGGTTTGTCAAAGAGAGAGTCATGGAAGATTGCAATCGAAACTGGCGAGCAGGGGTTAGCGTGAAAAGATCACTGCAGGGGTTACAATATAAAGAAAAGCCAGCTTTTGAGAAGTACCTAGATGGCACCTTTGGAGGGTCACTGCTGTTCAAACTGAGATCGAGATCACTGGAGCTTCGGGGAAAAATTGGGAGAGATGGAGAAAAGGGATGCCAAAGGTGCCACTCTGGAGCAGTGAAGACCCTGGAACATTTTCTCTTGGAATGCCCACAGTATATACCTCATAGAATAAAATTTACTGGAAGAATAATACAGAAGTGGGGTGAAGAAACAAAGGATAGATGGCTGAAGGGGGACACGAGGGAGAGGGTAGGAATGCTTATTGAAGAAATTGAAAAAGAGGAAGTGAGGGACACTATTAAGCAGTTTATATCTGAATGCTGGGAGGAGAGGAGGGGAAGAGGGGGTGGGGTGCAGGGGGAATGATGGCCTTCTCTTATGAGGACCGCGACAAATCAGCGGCTGGCCAAAGAGTTATTATTATTATAAGTTTCGTTTAGTTAAGGATTCGCTCCCCCTTCAGAATCAATTTATTTGTGTGGTTTCGGTAGATGCCTCTTCCTGTTATGTTTATATTTACCCCCAGGCACTCATAGTCACTAGTCTCTCATACACTAAGAAGTCTACTGCTACCTTCCGGAATGCAGAACTCCCCCACTCTCCACCTTCGAGTGGGGTCCACTTTGCGGCCCACGGGTATAACTTTGCTCTTGCTTTCATTAAGTTCGAGTCTCCATTTGCTCCCATATTTCCCAACAATTCCCAGCATCTTCGCTAGCCCCTCTTCGCTTTCTGACACTAGCACCATATCGTCTGCAAAAATGGCCCTGGGATCTTCAAGTCACCAACTGCAACCCCCTCGTCGCTATGCAGGAGTTCATCTCCTAAACCTTTGATGTACAATGCAAAAAGAATTGGCGAGAGGATACACCCCTGTTTTAGGCCTATCTCCATAGGCACACGTTTTGTTGTAATGTTTCCCAGGCTAAGTTCACTCTGTGCATCTTTATATAATGCTTTCATAATCCCAACAAACTCGCCCCAAGCCCAGAGCCTCCAGCTTGCGCCACATACCCTCCCTCCATACTCTATCATATGCCTTTTTAACATCCAAAAAGGCCATGAACATCTTTTTCTTTTTTGCTTTCGCGGATTCTATCATCTGGGATAGCGTGAAAAGATGGTCAGTGACTCTCCTTCCCTTCCTGAAGCCATTCTGGATTTCTCCCCCAAAACCCTTCCCTTCGATCACCTCCTCTAATCTCCCATACAGGACTTTACAAAAGACTTTTCCAATGTTGCTGCTGACAGAGATCCCTCGATAGTTATCCAATGTCAGGGCAAAGCCAGCCTAAATATAGGGGCAAGGGGCCTCATATTTAATAATATTGTAAGTTCAAAATATATTCCGCATCAAGGCGAAAACCCTCCGTGAATTTCACTTCTCTGTGAAGCTGGACATGGAAAAAACACACGTGGTGTATATCCAGCTTCAGCGCAGGGACCCAGGGGAGAAACGGTATGTTAGATAAGGTCTAATCTCATTTAATTTATACAGTAGTCGCGAGTCTTACGAGACATAATCGGTTGGTGGCAGGATATCGTCACGGCCAATTGAGAAACGAGATTCTAAGAGATAGAAATGGCTGTCATGACAATGACTGGCAGAAACGAATCGGTTCTCTCGACAAGTGAAACCACCGTTAAGTCACGCGCGAGATGACTTGTATTGATTCTGCCTCGATATATGTCATCTCCCACCGTTTTGACAGGTGGACAGATGAGCGTCTGTCCACCTAACAGTTTAGGGTAAAAAGTATATATACCTTCAAGAGCAGAGCATTAGACACACAATTGGGGTCACACACACGTTGGTGAAGTCCAGGGCAGGCGGACTCTGTTTCCTGGCATAAGGGTACCTTCGATCACAGGACCTTGAAACGGCTGGAATCGCCAGAGAGGGCATTCCACGATTGATTTAACTTAAGGTTGATAGGCGGCTAGAGTGCCAAATTCGTTGAGAAGGAAAACCCAGGTGGAACGTTAAAGTTTAGATTGTCGAGTAGCAGGTATCAGTCTGCAATAGTCAGAAGTGTAGGTTAATTGTATTGTGCGTATTAACCCTTTGAAGCGTCAGACTGATTGCGTTCTGAGTAGTTTGTTTTGCTGTCGAAGCATCGTAATACCGACTGGAGATCGGTGTGAGTGACAATTTCGCCCTAGCACAAAAAGGGGCATTTGTGAATCGTGAATTCAACCAGGAACGATGAATATTTCAATAGGACTTTCACGGAGGACTTTCAAAAGGCACATAAGGTATGAGTAGACAATATCTGACCCAAATCAGAAGTACGATGGCTTTATAGATGACGAACATTGCTGGTCGGAACCCTCCGACACCAGAGGTACAGTTACGCGCAGACGTTGACATTTGGGCCTAAGCGGGTGAAGCTCTTATGGCGAGCTCACAGTAGTAACATTTCAGATTTGTGAAGCTCTTATGGCGAGCTCACGGTAGTAACATTTCCAGTGTGTAGACTATAGTGCCAGTACAGGGCTATAGAATGACTATATGATTGTTGAGAATTATTTAACCCTAGAAACTAAATTTCTGTGAAAGAATCGAATTGCTGATTGTTGAAATATTGAAACGGCTTTATTTTTATGTGTAAATTAAAGAATCGTTGTTACTTTAAGTCATTCTTTCCATTACACAGCCTGAAGTGATTAGGAATCACACCTAACGGAAATCGAACCTATTTCAGGCCAATTTGGCAGAGAAGGAATCACGGCGTCGGTCTAACTCAGCTCCCTGCGCCGAGTTCGCGACACTTGGATTCCGACCCTCCACGTTGGTCTAATTTTCCCGCAACTTCATCAGCGGGACTAAATAACCCCACGTCAGCCCAGGCCTTACGGGGCCTCAGGTGTCCCTGACATCCAAGACGTCTTTTTCCCCCTTTTTATGAATAAATGTCACTTTACTTTCTCTCCACTCCTTTGGGACCTCTTGTTTTTCTATGGCTAAATTGAATAGGACAGTTAGGCTTTCCAAGAGTTCCTCTCCCCCTTTTTTGATGAACTCGTTAGGAATTTCGTCCACCCCTCCCGCTTTTCCATTCCTTAATTTCGAGATCACCCTTCGCACCTCCTCAGTTATGATTTCGCTGCACACGAAGTTCGATAGATTTTCCTCGACCTGGTTCGGACACTCTGGTGGGTTCCCCATGCCCCATCGCTTATCGTTTACCTTTTCCCAGTGCTTGACTAGTTCTAATGCGATTTGATCTCGCTCTTCTGTAACTCTGCCATCTACTTTAATGCTCTGTGGGTTATTCCCTTTGTTACGTTTGTTCACCCATTTCCAAAATACGCTCGAACTCGACCCCCCTGTCGTTCTTATCGTCCTAATAAGACTGCTATTTCGCACTCTCCGGTTGTCGTCTTTAATCTTGTTTTCTTTATTTCGTGCTTGTTGGTATTCTTCCTTTGCTACCATGGCCTCATTGCTTTCCACCCCTTAAGTTTTCTACTTCTCCTGTATGCAGCACATTTAGCTTTTCTAACCTTTATGGCCCTTTTCAGTTCTTCGTTCACTCTGTACCCAAGTTCCCTTGTTGGCACCCTAATCTTTCCTACACTTTCCTTCCCTGCCTCCACTAGGCTCGCAACTATGGCGTCGGTCATCTTCTGGACACTGCCCCTCTTGTGTACGGCTGCAAGCTTTGGTTTCAGTTTTTCTTCGAACTTCGCCCAGTCGGCATCCTTTTTGAGTTCCCAAACCTCCTTGAAGTTTCCTTTGCTTTTCTCTAGGTTTTTGGCCCTCATCGTCACTGTAATCAAGTTGTGATCACTATCCAACTCCATTTTTCCCTCATCGCCCACTTCTACCCCTATCACCTCCCTCCATAAATTCATAATTGTGAGAATGTAGTCAATTATTGATTCTCTCCCAGGTCCATTTCCCCTTACATCTAGCGTCCCTGTTCAGAATCTTCAGACCGAGCCCATTTGTGAAGTTCAACAGCTTCCTTCCATTCCTGTTGACTTTCTTGTCCCCACCCTCTATGCCTTCTTACTTATCACGTATGTGTCCATTAAAGTCGCCCATCGCCGATAAGCATACTAACCACTCTCCATTGTCTCATCCAATGTCCGTATCCTTCATTCTCCCATACCACTTCCCATTATACTCCAAGTGAATCTTATCTGTTAGACTAAAATTTTGTATCTTCTTATAGAAAGTGCTCCAGCGTCTCCACTTCTTCTAAGTTTCACAGTTAGTACTTCTTTTCAGTGTCTTTCTAAAGTTTTCCTCTGAGCTCCAGCGATCTCGACCACAGCGCAAGCAGCAGTGACTGCCAAAGATGCCATCAAGGTACATTTCAGAACCTGGCTTCGCTTTGTTTAAACAGTAGTTATTTCCAAAGTATGAAAGTACAATTTATACGGTACAATAAAAGCATACAACTAATAAAGAAATGGATTCAACAGCAAGCTAAAAGCTTATAGCTTACTTTTGGATCCACACTTACTATACTATTAAAAAAAGTAGAGGATATTTGATAAAAGTGAGATATATGAACAAATATATTTATATTTTCATCAAAAAGACAGTTGTGACATCTGGTGAATGATTTCAACGATAGTTGCGTGTCTGACAAGCACACATTCCACGCAATGAGCTGTAGAAGACATGGACGGTCAGTCAGAGAATTTACCACATTCAGTCCAAGACCTCAATACCTTGTAAATCCTCCTCGGTTCGCGAGACAAGCGCGGATCCGAAGTGGCATATTCTTCTCCAAACGTCCAATATCAGCTTGACTGGTGTTATTCCATTCTTCCTGTAGTGCAGCGGCGAGTTCCTGGACATTGGTAGTGGGGGGGGGGGGGGGGGGGGGCTGTTGGCGCCTGCCAAGCATATCCCAGGCGTGCTCGATATGGTTGAAAGGTCTGGACTTAGTGCTGGCCAAGGCAGTGTAGTGATGCTCTGCTCCTGGAGGAACGCTGTAGCGACACGCGTCCTGTGAGCTCTTGCATTGTCATCTTGGAAAATGAATCGACGGCCATGACGTCGCGCAAAGATTAATGGCACCACATGAGCTGCTAACATGTTGTCACGGTACTGCCCTGTGGCACTCCCTTGGATGACATGTAATGCTGTTCTGCGCTTATTATGGTTATGCCTCCATACACCATAACCGATCCACCACCAAAACGATCGTGCAGCCTAATGGTTACGTCATAGTATCGTTCGTTCCGCCGCCACCACACTCTGTTTCGCCTGTCGTGGAAGTCGAGAGTGAACCTCGATTCATCGGAAAACATGACGTTGCTCCACCGACGATTGTCCAAACGCTGTCGTGCTCCACACCAATTACGCCTTGCTGCGATGTGACGTTCAGTGAAATGTAGAATTATTCGAGGTCGTCGAGCGTACAAGTTCCAGCTGTATAGGCAATTTCGGATAGTCTGACCACTGACTCGCACATCTGTCGCTCGGGGCAGCTGCTGTCCATTTTATGAGGCACTTAGATGGCGGTTACGTAATGCTGTGGTTCGGATGAAACGATCCTGGTTAGCTGTTGTCGCCCTTGGAGGACCTGACCGACGTCTGTCATCAACATTGACTGTCTGACGGTAGCGTGACCACAACCTGCTAATCACCGATTGAGTAACGCTGAGAATTTGAGTCACTGCAGTCTGACTGTTGCCAGCTTCCAACATGCCAACGGCACGTAAACGTTCGTCACGCATCAGCCTTCGCATACCTCAAAAGTTACGTTTCGACCAGAAACTATTGATGAACGATTTTATACCAAGAAAAGAACGATGAGTCCTCCGAAAAAGATCGTTCAGTATAAATGAAAATTTCAAAACGTACCCCATAATCATTAACGCGGCGCTCGTGCGAAAAACCTGCACGAAGTTGTCGTGGGCCGGTGACATTCATGATCCACACTTATATAATATAATAACCCTTTGGCCAGCCGCTGATTTGTCGCGGTTCTCGGACGAGAAGGCCATGGTTACCCCTGTACTCCCAACTGCCTCCCTATTCCCACGCTTCTCCTCTCCTCCCAACACTCGGAAACGAACTGCTTGATGACATCCCTTGCCCCATTCTTCCCAATCTCTCCGTTTAGCATATTAACCCTCTCCTTTGAGTCTCCCCCTAACCACATGTCCTTCATTCTCCCATCCCACTTCCCCATTATACTCCCAGTGAATCTCATTATTTTGGACTGATACTTTGGGCATTCTAGAAGAAAGTGTTCCAGGGTCTTCACCATGCCCAAGTTACACATCTGGCACTCCCTTTCACCGTCTTCCCCAATTTTTCCCCTCAGATCGCGACACTGAGCTCGGTAACATACTGATGTGTCCAATCACGCGTATCCAATACCATTTTCGGAAAATGTCAACATCAGTTTGGATATTCCCTACTTTTTGAATAGTATATTATAAGCTTACAGCTCACTGTTGGATCTACACTCACTATTATAAGCTTACAGCTTACTGTTGGATCCACACTTACTATAACTGATATAATTGTATATATTTGATAACTGGAAATAAATATTGTTTATAATAAACTAAAAGCTTATACTCGACTGTTTCCAGTTGGACATTTTGCTAAAGGTATCATATTTGACTGATAGTTATGCACACACAATTGCACTCGCACGATCGGGACCCGGCAAGGGGGCATGTATATTTATATGTTCCTTCTACGTTTTCCATTATTATTGGGTAATAGGTGTCCAGTTCACATCGAGTGATGGGTCTCGGTCGTGCGCGTGTTCTGTTATTACACTTTGCCAATGTTTGTGGTGGTAAAAAAAACACCAGAGAGTAAAAGAGTAACAGAGAATAGAGACTGCAGAGTATTTTTAAGCAATTTCTACTGGGCGACATAGATCTCTAACAGGCACCCACCCATTACATTATGGTTTCTCAAAAATGGTAAGTTCTCAACTGATTTAAAATTGGTCATACATTTCAGTCTAAATACAAAATTTAATATTACCAATATTTTTAGAAAGAAATAATACTGATAGTTGCATAAATGTCATTACAAATAACAAAATGAAATCACACACTCTTACATGTACAAAAACATCACCCATGTTTGAGTTTGAATTTAAAAATTCAACAACCAGTGTACTACTACATTCACAATTCACTTCATTACTTGTACACTACAACATAAAAAACACTACTGTAACAGAGAAAGCTTTGGTAGCATTTATTTTGTACAAAAATACCTTGTCGCCCAGTACCTTGAAAACTACTGTTACTTGGAGACAAATTTTCATCACTGGACGACATTTTGTCGCCCAGTGATAATGTTAAAAAATAATCTGAGAGACTGTTTGTGAAGTGTGCATTGCGAAGCGTTCCGAACAAGGGTCTCGTCGGTAGACACCATGGATAGTTCATTCAAGTATACTTGACTAGGTAGAGGAGCATTTCCCCTGCAAACACCGCAACTACAACGCCATGCAACGCTGGCACAACGACGTTGACGTTGTGAGAACGATATATAACGCTACAGTTGCGCCGTTCGTTTGGAAGGCTAGATAAACACAAAGTCACTATCTTGGCTTTCGTGAAGAGTTGAATAACAGGGGGTTCCGTGGCACCGAGGGGGTAGTCACATTCATTAAAATGTGAAGTTGGTAAAGTGTGGTAGTTTATAGATCGGGGACAGGTATACCGGAAAGATGCTCACTTGGGGGCGAGACAAAGTTCTGGGAGTGTAGGGGTGACGGCATCAACGGATAATTATACATTTGAAGAGATAGGTAAGACAGGTAAGGCAAGTAGCAGGAAACATATATAGACAAGGCGGAGCAGGACGTCTGTCTCGCCTTGTCAACTTTCCCTGCTCATGCGATGGGCCTCAATGATTCTCTTTCCCTATGAGTACCAAAGCTAGAACCTTTTCGACTGCAGAATGAATTGATGAATCGTCTCGAAGATTATTCAATTTTGTGACTCTGATAGAAGTTTACTTCCGTAAATAAGAGTGTCTACAATGATTTCGAAATTTCGATTGCACATGGTCGGTTTACTTACATTATTGAAAAGCGGACAAACAGCAGGAAGTCTTCAGTCATTTCATGACCGCCACAACAGTAGGATGATTTCAAAATAAATTATCTTTTAGGTTGCTACATTCTAGACGGAGTCTGCAGCGGAGGATTTGAGCTTCTCGTGATTTGTGATTCACGTAGAATTTGGGAATATTTCGTTCGTAATTGTTGAGATAGGTTTTAAAATTCAGAAAATTTAGGTTTTCTCTCACTTCATTTGGTAATTCGTTTCAAAGTTTAGATGCTGATGGAAGAAAAGACGACTGATGGTGATTGGTTCGACACGATAGAGTATTCAGGTTTGACGTGGTCCGAAGGTTGTAACTCTGCGTTTCCGACAGGGCGGGAGGGGAGGGGGTGTATCATCAATGATATGTATATGTATATGTGTGTGTGTGTGGGGGGGGGGGGGGGGGGGTGCTAAGCCATGGTGCATTTTAAAATATTGTATGAGCTTATGTGTTTTATTGACTCCAATATTTCCCACCCAGTCTCTTTTTATAACGACTGTTTGCTTGCACTTTTTGTAGCTCCTGTACAGAGTCTAGCTGCTTCAATTTGTATTTTTTCCACGAGATTCGGATTGTTCGGTTCTGAAGTTGTCCAACACTACATCAGAATATTACAAAACAGGCCGTATGAAGGAAAAATATATATTTTGGAGACTTTTGCGGTAAAGTCTGAATTTTAAGTGCCTAATCATGCCTAGCTTTTGCCACCATTTAGTCGTAACTTCAGTAATATGATCTGATCAGCTGTCGCGACCATTAAAGGTTAGGCGTAGATGTTTGTGCTTTTCGACATGGTTTATGTTTTGGGCAGATATTACTAATGGGGGTGTGTTGGTTTGGAGATTTGTTAAATACCGTAATTAACATTTATTCAGATTTGTTTTGATTGAACTTGACAAGCCAAGTCTTTGCCCAGTCTTCCATGCCTCTGATTTCATTATTGATAATTTCTGCTGCAGCGCGGGGGTCTTCGACAATAATAAACAGTGTTGTGTCATCAGCGAATAGTCTTATGTTGCTTGTAATATTTTAAACTATATTATGGATACGGGCCGGTCATTATGGGGGTCGAGATCCGCGCACCAGCGCTTTTTCTGTACGCGCTTTAGCTGTGAATCTATAACATAAAACTATGGAATAGCAAGCAAAGCTTCAATGAATGGGACAACAACGTCACGACCAGGCACTCCATTCATTGAATAATTGCTGAAAACAACTGACTGTTGACTGCGAACAACATTCCCCTTGTGTGGTTTTGACCTGTCCGGAGCGCCTGTTCCTTACGGGATGACGCTTGTAGGCCTTCCCGTCTCTAAAACAGAGCACGAACTCTAATGTGCAGACTGAAGTGTGGTGTCGTGGGAACCAGAGGCTATATTTTATCAAGCAAAACAAACTGTCCTGATTCCAGCGAGGCACTCGTGCCACTGTTGATAAGCACTATCACCAGTGATACTGGTGTCACGCTGGTGTCGGGACAGTGCATCTCACCCACTGTCTTATAAACCAACTTCGATAAGCATCATTGCTTCTGGTCTTCATTGGTTTGGAGAATGGGGGAGCCAAATATTTTGGAATATTTCAATGCCCCATCCACAGTCACACATTCACTCAATCGCATACTTCATTAAATCCGCAATATTACAGATAGTTCACTGATAATGTACCTCACTTGACATACTCTGATCTGAATTCAGTGAAACATTCTTCCAACGTGAGGGAGTTGACAGGTTGAAAGCCAATCAGGCTATGCCGTCTCCCAGTAGTGTGTGCTATATGTTGCTATTTATAAGTTGAAATTTGTTACATTATAAAAAACATGCATGCTGCTGAATAAAGATCTATCTATCTATATTAAAAACAGCAGAGAATCTAAGATCGAACCTAGGGAACACCGACAGTTACATATTTGCAGGATGAATATGCAGAGTTCATACACACTCGTTCTTGTCTACCCTCCAAGTAGCTACCGAACCACTATAGAAGGGGACCAGTGATGCCAATGCGTTCAAGTTTGTATAGGAGTCCTGCGTGCCAAACGTTGCTTTACTAATGTCGCAGAAAACCACTCGTATTTCTTTATTGTCATCAAGAGCTGAACTAAACAAGTGATATATCTCGGTTAGCTGCAGGACAGTTGAGTCAGATGGGAGGAACCCAGATTGATTGGGGTCAGTAGAGAGTTTAGTTGCAAGGAGGTTAGGATATGTTTGAAAATGCATCTTTCGAGGACATTGCTTAAACAGCTAAGTAAAGTTGTGGGTCGATAGTTTGCGGCATTACGGGAGTGCCCAGCCCTGAAAACCGGGACAACGTTACCTCTCCTTCACTCCTTTGGAAAGAATGATTGGCGTAGAATCCTGTTGAAAAGTAGTGTTAGAGGAGTACCTAAAGTAGAATAATGTTTTTTTTTACATCTTAGGACTAAAACTATCAGGGTCACTTGCCTTGGATACGTTCAGCGAGTTTAGCATTTCTTGTATTTCCTTGGTGGTAAGTGTAATCGGGCTTAATGTCGGTCCATAGGGATCGAACGACGCACGGGGAGAGGAAAGACATGCGTCGTTTACAGATGAAATGTTACAGAAATAATCGTTCAGAATGTCGTCTTTCTCTTCACCATATGACGATATACTCTGCCACTCGTAATGTAGTCGGGGATGGGCACTTCACTCTTAAAAAGAACTAGCTTAAGTGTTTTCCACCACTCAGATGGGGGTGTACACGCTAAAAACTATAAAGTGTTAAAAACTACACTTGAAGTGCTGTATTTAACACTTACTAAGTGCTGAACTAGCACTTTGTTCAAGTGTAAATATCCCAGAAATTGACAGGTGTTACAATAATACCACTTGACAAGTGTAATGTCGCGACACTTAAAAGGGAACAACGCAGATGACGCGAATCAGGCTCGAACTCTCGAGCCTGATCCGCGTCATCTGCGTTGTGTCCTTTTAATTATGTACCCACCAAACGCAAATCAAATTATGGACGATTCTGGAAGAACCACCAATGCTGGACACATGGGAAGTGTCATTCATTCAAGTTTCAGATGTCTGACGATTGTAATGTCTAAGTGCTTAAAGCATTGCACTTTGAGTGTTAAAATCAAACCCTAAGAGTTAGAATGGGTTTAACACATTGAAAGTGTCAGTTTTAACACTTTAGTTTTTAGTGTGTAGTAGGGGAGTTTAGGGTGCTATCAATTTTTAAGAAGCAATTCTGTTCAGATTTCCGAACCGCATTGACAACTTCATTTGTTTTCTCTCTCTACCTTCCCCATGATTGTGGACTATTATTTTTATTTTGATTATATGGTGGAGTCGTTTTCTTTGTCGAACCAGTCTCCTAATATTGCTGTGGAACCATTTAGGTTGACCGGACCTGATAGTAGCTATTTTATGGGTTATACACTTATATGCTTTACTCAATATAATGTTCGAGAGTTCGCCCACAGCTGACGTGATGTCACAGCTAGTGAGCAAGTCTGACCAGTTGACTCTGCGCAGTTTCCTGTTCATTTCGGGGAAGTCGCCCTTATCGTAAAACCAAACCATGCAATTGTGAGGTTTGGATGATTTTTTGCATAGGTTGATTGTCGCAACCACTGGACAGTGATATCTAACATAGTTCCACAGGAACGGCTAACCAAGTTTCGCCGTGACAATTGGCAGATCATTGCTGACCAGGATTAAGTTGATCAGTGATGATGAACTTTCATAGCAGTACGTGGGTTCATTAACCAGCTGTTTTAGATTAAACAAAGAGGTCAGTTGGACTAGGCGCCCCGAATAGCCTCTAGACTGATCGTCGTTTAAGACGCCGGTTAGAAGAAGGTTGTTGGTTCCGACATCAAGGGCTCGATCTACAGAAATTTTAATTAAATCCCGTATTAGGGGCATGTACATGACACCAATAAGAATCGAAGCGGAGGAAGAGTACAGCTGGAATCACAGACATTCAAGATTGGGAATATCTAAAGCTGGGCGAGTTTTGAATGGAATCCCATTTTTAATATACATAATTACACCCCACCTCTTGAGCATCGGTCTTTTCGTAAGGGTACCTGAAACTGAGGAGGAGGAGTTCTTCGTTTTGTCGGCTTCTCTTTGTCATGCGGATCATCCAAAGACCTCTTTGTCTTGACACCCCCACCCTTGCCAATTTCGGCTACAAACCTCCATGACTCTTTCTCTGACGGTTTATTTGATCTGACGGTTTATATGTCAGAGAATTCCATTAAATTGTTGTCTATCAGCTCAATAGTAGTCTATCAATCAACCTGTCTTTGTACAGAAGAGCCCACTTAATTGGATATCTCTTAATTGTATATCCATGTTAATTGAATATAATTTCTCAACACAAAAACAATTAACAACACCTCCAGTACAAATATGACCTGTTAATTGAATACAGGTTATAGAGTAAACTCCTGTTAATTGAATAAAAAATATCTTGTAACCTGTCGAGAAATTACCTTGACTCTCCCCTGTTTTTCCTTTGTTTATAGACCTATTTGGCCTCAGTACATCCAATACAGGTATTTAATCTATTATATCTTGTTTGACAGAGCTCATGGAGCTCTGTCAAACAAGATATAATAGAATACATGCTAAGTTTATCTCTAGAATACAGGAAAGTGACAATCCCTGTGAACTGAATACTCCTGTTAATTGAATAATTTTCATTGGCACAGTGGCTATTCAATTAACAGGGCTCCACTGTATTTGAATTCCAAATATTCTAGAACATTAGTTTACACCGTCGGCTGTAGGGAAGATTTTCCAAATAGCTAATATAACAGAGTTTCATTAGGCCTATCCTTTCCCCGATCCTCATGCACTCTAGATCACCTCTGATTGCTTCTGGTGCTGCTGCATATCTCGAGCCCGTTACCCATCGGCTTGCATCGTTCTGCGGGGTTTCCACGCTCTTTACATTCGTTTGGGTTAGAGGTGTCACTTGCGTATCATATGTTATACTTGGTACACCCACTATTTCCCAAATTGTTTTCTACACGAAGACCCCATTGAAGCTGTTTCTCCCTACAAGTTTCATTTAATTAAGAATTCGCTCCCCCTTCACAGTTAATTTATTCGTGTCATTTCGGTGGATGTTGACTAGTGATGTTTCTATTTATTCTCAAATACTAGGAGACAGCTGTCTCTCCACCCTGAGAAGTTTGCTGCTAGTTTCCGGAACATAGAAATTCCCCATGCACTCTCCACTTTCGAGTAGCTTCCACTTTACGACTCACGAGTATAACCTTGCTTTTGTTTTCATTCAGTTCGAGTCTCCATTTATTCCCATATCTCCAAAGAATTGTCAGCATTTTCTATACCCCTCTTCACTTTGTGACACTAATACTAGAACATATGCGAAATATAGTCCAGGTATCTACCTCCTCGTCTCAATGCAGGGGCCCATCTCCTAAATATTTGATGTAAAACGCAAAAGGTACTGGCGAATGGATACACCCCGCTTTAGGCCTATCTCCATAGGCACCCGCTTTGTTGTTATGCCCCCAGACTAAGGTTCACTTTGTAATTTTTATATAATGCTTCCAGAATTCCAACAAACTCACTTTCCAGGCTCAAAGCTCCCTCCATACTCTATTATATGCCTTTTAACATCCAGAAACGCCATAAACATCTTTTTCTGTTTGGCTTTCGCAGATTCTGTTTTTTTTTGCTTTTCTGTGGCCAAATTGAAAAGGACCGTTAGGAATTTTACCCAAATTCACGTATTATTTTTCTTTAACACAGTTCTTCTCCCCATTTTTTAAGAACTCTTAATTTGGAAACTTCATCCGATCTTCCCGCTTTTCCGTTCCTTAATTTAAGACCACTATTCAGACCTCCTCTACTTTTATTTCGCTGAACACGAAGGTAAATTTTCCTTGACGCCATTTTGGCATTTACCTTTCCCCCGTATTTGATTAGCTCTGGTACGATTTGGTCTTCTATCTACTTTAATACTCTGTGAATTACTTCTTTTTTTCTTTTTACTCACCCATTACCAAAATACTTCTGAACTCGACCCCCTGCCATTCTTCTCGTCTTATTAACCCTTTACCTAACGTAACGGCCAAAACCGGCCAGCGCTATTCTCAAAAATCGCCAATTAATTTTCATTATTTTTTTCATTTTTTGTCTCAAAAACATAGGTTATGACCCCTCATTGGAACGAGCTCGTCGAGCTCGTTCCAATGAGGGGTCATAACCTATGTTTTTGAGACAAAAATGAAAAAAATTAGTTATTCAAGAATTTTGTTTGCAAGTGTCGTCTGCTTTTCATGTTAGGTAAAGGGTTAAGATTGCAGTTACACACCTTCGTCGTCTTTTTTCAATTCAATTCTTTATTTAATGGGGTATGTAAATGTAATAATAAATACATTTACAGAATAATATTGTGATACAAAAACATACCGTTGGGGGACAGCATAGTCAGATTGGCTGTCTTCCTGCTATCCCCCGAGGTAAATAATATAATTAGAGCAAAATCATATCACACGGAGTATACAACCGGGAAGAGAGAAATACAGATCATTTTGGAGTAAATTTTGTATTGTTGCATTGTTGCGTCATTGAATGGGAAACAAGACACTTGGAATGGCAATGATATTTTAGAATACATTGGAAATAATATTGAAAATAATTTGGGAATGAGATAAGTGACAAACTGACGAGCTAGCCGGTAAAAGCAGAACTGTATTACAGATTAGCACAGTAAACTATCTAGTACAGACTGGGCAATACGGGTTGTTACATATATGTGTTTGATAATTTGAGAGAAGTTTTTGCGTTAACATTTTCTTAAATGCAGTACGATTAGTAGCATTTCTTATACTCGGTTCCAGGTCATTCTTTAATCTTGTTTACTTTATTTCATGCTTGTTGGTATTCTTCTTTTGCTACCTTAGCCTCGATACTTTTCACCCCCTTGAGTTTTCTGTACACAACACATTTGAATTTTCTGTCCTTATAGTCTTTTTCATTTCGCCATTCACTCTGTACTCAAATTTCAGTGTTGGCACCCTGGTATTTCCTATACTTTCGTTCTAAACCTCCGCAATGCTAGCGACTGTAGCATCTACCATTTTCTGGACATTGGACTCCCTGTGTACATTCTCGAGGTTTGGTTTCATTTTGTCTTCACACTTCGACCAGTCTGTACCCTTACTAAGTTCCCAAATTATCTAAAAGCTTTCTCTGCTTCTTCTTGAGTATTTGCCCGTGATCGTAACTGTAATCAAGTTGTGATTACTATCCAACTCTCTTTTACCCTCAGTGTCCACTTCTGCCTCTATCACCCCTCTTGAAAGCTTCACCCAAGAACTGCGACAAATTAGCGGCTGGCCAAACGGTTAGTAATTTATTTTCCACACGTCACCTATTAAGCGCCAATCCTTCATTGTGCCCACCCCACTTACTCATGAAACAAGTATACTCCAAATGAATCGTTTACTAATGGGCTGATATCTTCGGCATTCCGACGAAAATTCCACAAGGTCTAAGTTATCTCCATGCTACACACTTGAAACTAACGATCTTCCGTGTTTAAAATGTAAACTAAGGCCATACAAAATAAATAATTGATTCTCAGTCATTTTGTTTCAAACAAATGAGGGAGGGAGGGAGGATTTTATTTTTTATTTTTTTATTCAATTCTCACCAATTGTTTCCTATAATAAAAATTAATACATGTGAGTGTTTGTCTTTACAACCAACATCAACAAGATCTCAAAGAAAGCTAAATCCACGTTCGGCTTTCTCAGAAGGAACTTAACATTCATGCCACAGAATTGTTAAAAAGCTGGTTATTTGGATATAAAATACACATACAAATCGTCGCCTGAGTGCTAGAATGTCCTATGTCCCCTATGGGACATAGGGCATTCTAGCAGCCAGGCGACGAAATAGAGATACAGAACTCACGGATTTGAAAGTCACCTGGGACGAACTTGTATTGCGACGAACTCACCTGATACCTGCACTAATAGCTGATCACTGAACAAAACGAAGTCAAAGGTTTCTAATAAATCTTTAATTTGTCATCTTACGATCATCTATCGGATTTTCTGAAAACCTACAGTATGTTTAGCAGAGTTGTATTATATCCCAGGTCACATTAACAGCAGTTACAGCTGCTTTAGTTTTAGTTTATGTTTCGTTTTAATATCCGTTCCAACTTTTGAAATGACCGAGTTATTTTATTATTGATTCCTTTTCCTGTGTAAATAGATTTTCAAAAGGAAGTGGTCATTGAATGTTTTTATCATAAAGACGCATCCTTATTCGAGAGGACCTTTATTTAAATCACGTCGTGGGTTTACAGGCAGAGTTATGGCCTATTATTATCAGTGGAAAGATTTTTCAATTTCGAATCGACCGTTTTCAGTTGCCTCTAATTTTGTGTGATGGGAGACGTTCGTCAGCTACTAAATGACTACAGGTACCAACTTCAAAATGTCAATAAAAACATCGAGGGCGGGTCATTTTAATTGATGTTATGTATTTTTGTTGGCTCTGGTATACACTTGACATTTCAGCAGGAAAAGGTGTGGCAATTTATTCTTGATCACCTGAATGAAAGGTTTGAGATGGCGGCCTCTCTCAAATCAAAAGTTTTGTCGAAAATTTGTGGGTTTGTTATTTTTTAACCCTTTACACAACACACAGGATATACAAAAATAATATTTTAAATATTATTTTTTCATTTAAAAAAATCGACAAAACTGTATCATTTGACTCCCCACTGGATCTCGACGAAATGGTTCCAATGGGGGTAACATTATATTGCTTTGTTGAAATTTCTTGAAAAATAATCTTTTTTCAACTGCTAAATTTGTAAATTGCGCGGGTGGATGGGGCCGATACATTGGCTTGGCTAAAAGGGTATCCCCTTTTGTGTATAAACGTGACCTTGCTTTCTTGTTAGATATTCATAAAATTTTAAAAAAAAACAGACAAGTCGTCGCCTGAGTGCTAGAATTTCCTATGTCCCAAAGGGGACATATGACATTCTAGCACTCAGCCGACGAAGTGACAGCAGTCACTTGAAATCACAGGCAATGCGTCTTTTTTACTTTGTCACTTGAGTGGTAAGGCACCATATGTATTGAAATGATTGCAGATGGCACCTTGTCCCCATCAAGAGTCAACATTCACTTTTAAAAAAAATCCATGATATGTGAGGATACACTATCACATAAAACGGAAGCCAAGCTCTTGGAAGATCAGCCAAATTTAGCCATGCAATGCGTTGGCGCGTTCCACTTGGTTCACTCGACGATGCAATGCATCGCTGATTTCCGTCGGAATTTTGATTCCACTCCCTCAGCAGAAGTTATGTTCGTCAGAGCTACAGTGGAATTAAGTGGCGTATAGCATTTCTTTATGAAGTGTTGGGGAATCTTAGGAGATCTTGATACGCGCTTTACAGGTGGCGCTTCATTCAAGAATTTTAATGGTGACAGAATAAACGAATTTTCTCTAGTATCGTTCAAGAATGGGGAGTAGTTAAATTCTTCGAGTTGTCAAATGAATTGCTGAGTGTCCTTCTAATAACTGCTTTTATAGACGCGAAGGCGTGTAATAAACACAGAACGACATATCGATTAACCCATTCACACGCGTGTGTCGTTCTGTGTATTTACGTTCCACAACTCTACTTTCTACGACTAAAAACGACACTTGCAAAAAGAATTCTTCAGTAATTAGTTTTTTTTCCACTTCTTACCCCAAAACATAGGTTATGATCACTTCAATGGAAAGAACACGTCCAACGGATTATTATAAGTTATGTCTAGGAGGAAAGAAATGAAAAAAATAAACTTTCAATGACGATTTTTGACACCTGCTTTGATCTCTCATACAGAACCTTACAGAAAACGTTACCAATGCGGACTGCACGTCTATGGTGCACTTGTCTTTAACCAATGCTAACCTGCTTGTGCGGAGTTAGTACGTCGGGGTGTCTGACAGTTGGTCGCCGCTGCTGGGTGGTTCTATCCGGGTACTCCGGTTCCCTCCATCTGTTAAACTGTCCGACACGAGGTGCCACTGATTGTCGAAAGTGTCGTTAAACCCTACTAAAACTATTCAGTTAACCCTGTACCTAACATGAAAAGCAGACGACACTTGCAAAAACATTTCTTGAATAACTAATGTTTTTCATTTTTTGTAGGTCACATAGGTCATGACCCCTCGGTCAAGATCATTTGACGTTAATGAGGTTCTGGGAAAGAGGGGATAAAGAGTGTTAAATGTGACGCATGATATCATCTGATTCACTCAGAACTGAGAGTTTGTCTGAGCAGTGGCTCCTGAAGTGTCAAGACAACTCGACCAGCTATCACAGTCTCATTTTGGGATATTTATACAAAATTATCGTAAATTTGTCTTTTCACAAACCTGTGAAACATAGGTCATGACCCCTCGTTGGAACGAGCTCGACGAGCTCGTTCCAACGAGGGGTCATAACCTATGTTTTTGAGACAAAAAATGAAAAACTAATGAAAATTAATTGGCGATATTTGAGAATAACGCTGGTCGGTTTTGGCCGTTACGTTGGGTAAAGGGTTAACAGAGTTCAACTGTTTATTAATTGGAGAGTTTGATTTTGAACATCCGAATTGTTTTTTATGAGACCACAACTCTCCATTTCTTAATACCCGAACTTACCTACGTATTACGGTTGCTGAAGTAAAATACTACAGGTTTGTGAAAAGACAAATTTACGATAATTTTGTATAAATATCCCAAAATGAGACTGTGATAGCTGGTCGAGTTGTCTTGACACTTCAGGAGCCACTGCTCAGACAAACTCTCAGTTCTGAGTGAATCAGATGATATCATGCGTCACATTTAACACTCTTTATCCCCTCTTTCCCAGAACCTCATTAACGTCAAATGATCTTGACCCAAATTTAAACAACAGGGGCCTCTAATCTGTCATTTAGGCACTCCACAAAACAGTTTTCTCTTTATTTCACAACCCGTTCAAAGACATTTTTGTTCCAGGCCCTGTACCCCTGTTTCAATTTGCGCCCGTCCCGTATTTTCAGTTAACGTCACGCCTGATAAATGTGCTTCATTGGTTCACGTCCCTTTGTAGATCTGTGACTTTTGTAAAGTAGTTTTCTATTAGCTCCGTCACCTGTCTTGCCTATCATGTCAGGATAGCTTCTCAGTATTATGAAACGTTAGTTTGCACCATCTTCTGTAACTGTATGGAAGGCTTATCATGTAGTTACTAATTCAAAATGTTCTTGATGCTTATCCACTCAAGCTCTCTTGCGCCTCAACTTTGCTTGATCCGGTTATCGATCTGCCTGTGCCACTTTGTGGAATCTCCAAACTCTTTACGACTGTTTGGTTCAGGGCGGTCACGTCCGTTCCAAGTATTATACTTGGAACAACATTTTCCCAAATGGATTTTCCCACAAACACCTTAGTAAAGCTATATCCCCTCCAAACTTGGAACAACATTTTCCCCAAATCGATTTTTTCTACAAACACCTCAATGAAGCTATATCCCCTCCCCCTTAAAAAACTACTTTCAGTTGACTGTGGATTACATTTCCTTTAACGCTTGGCCCGCTGAGTATTTTCAAGATATTTTTATTCAAATCTTGTCATGGCTACTGAAAAGCAGCCATGGCTAGATTTGATGAAAAATTCATCTAAATTTGACTCAAGAAATCATTGATAAAACGTGGGGATTTGATTAACCCGTTACCCAACGCAGACGATATAAAAATTTATCATTTTAAACATAATTTTTTTAAATTTTTCAAAAAATTTCAACAAAACCATATCATGTGGCCCCTCATTGGAACGAGCTCAATGAGCTCGTTACAATGAGGGGTCACATGATATGGTTTTATTGAAATATTTTGAAAAAATTAATTTTTTCAACTGCTCAATTTGCATATTACGCGGGCGGATGCGGGCGATTCGTTAGGTAAAGGGTTAAATCTGTCCCAATTATACTTATTTCAGTGGCAAGAGAAATTCTGTCCTGGGTAAGAATATCCACCGGCGGCATGCCCGGAGTTAAAGTCAATGTGTACATGCCAACTCCTTGTCCCTTTTGATCTTCTTCAAGTTCGCACTACGCCTATCCACAAACAGACATTCACACAGCCAGTTCATCCGTCCGGACTTAACCATGCCTCCCTTTTAGGCCCATTGTATCAAGTGCTCACTTCATCTTAATATCATTGTTAGACTGTTTTATTTACATTTCTGTTGTGATTCTACAAGCTAATGTACTTTATATTGAGTACGATGATGCCCCCAGTATCACTGAGTTATTGCTACTATTATGTTCTGAGGGTAGACATGATGTTCTCCTGATAGCCACCCCATCCGTGTTCCTCCTCTTCAGGCCCCCATAACCCTGACTGCGCAGGCCACTCCCCTTACTCCAGAAAACACCACAATGATAAATGAAATATCGTCGGAATCTCCCGAGGATCCGAAAATCTGCGAAGTAGTTCTTCAACCCATCGTTGAATATCATGGTCCTTGAATCCTGCTGCCCACATCCATCTAAAACTGGAAAATCCCCCTGTACAACGACTTTCACATTCCTGATGAGCTGTTTTCTGAACAGGTTCCATTACGCGTCGCAAGCTCGCAAGCCAGTGAAGACACCAGTCAAATACTGTAAACAATCGACGCTATTATGGACTGCAACCAGTTTAAATAGTCCATCGCCGATGTTTCAGATGACTCGTCTGGAATACTTCAGCCGATTCAATCTAAAAATACCATAAGCATTAATTTTAGTTGAATCAGCGCAAGAAATGGTTCTCAATCGAGACTTGATTTGATCGAATCTTTGACGATATCTTGAATACCATTATAAATTTATTTATTTATTTATTAAGGTTTAACGACACTTTAACAACCAAGGTCATATCGTGTCAGTGACAGTTTTACGGGTGGAGGAAGCCGGAGTCCCCGGAGAGAACCACCGAGCAACAACGAGCAGTTGCCAGCTCCCCAACATCGTAACTCCGCACTGCAGTCCGGGCTCGACATTGCTTAACTTCGGTGATCTTACGAAAACCGGTTACCACAACGCCACCGCGCCCCCACCATTATAAATGTTTATTTACAAAACAATTATGAATGAAAACTCACCACAGAATTAGTTATATTATTCCACATAGTCCCATTAATTATGTTAATATCTTCATGTCTTTGTGTTAAAACGAATACTCTTTGATTGCAGATGCGACGGAGCAAGGGGGCACGGGGGGGGGGGGGGGGGGGCGTGCCCCTCCACTTATTTCCACAGATATGTTTCGCAGTTACACAATGAGTTAAAATGGGTGCATGCAAACGTGTCAATGTAAGACATTCCTGTAACATTATTTGCAAATCATAACCATACTTAGCCAAAGAATGCCACTTTTGGTCGCTTCGGTCCGTTTCTTCTACTTCGACTATCTTCCAACCCGAAGGCCAGCCTTCGGGTTGGAAGATGGTTAAAGTAGAAGAAACGGACAGGGCAGTGACCACACAGCGGCATATTCATCTAAACGAGACACCGCAGCGAGTCATGGTACATTTACCGATAATACGATTGTAACCTTTCTCACACTGGGTCGAGTCATGGTAGCATTGTAAATTTGTGCCCCTCGACGTTTATCGAGCTTCCGCCGCCCCTGTTTGATTGGAATACAAAATAACAACTACATATTTATGTGTGTGTAGGGCATCACATTACATGGACGATAGTCTGCTCCCAAACTCCATGAAAGTGGGTAAAGAAACAGCTCATAACAACACCGAATTTCTTACAGAATTAGACTAGCGGCCTGAGCTCGAGCTTTCTCCATTTGTTTTTTACAAAACACTGAACGTAGACATAAACCCACACTGCATCCTACTAATGTATCCCTCAAGTCCTCCACTTTTGCATAACTTGAATGCATAACAATCCGATTAAAGGTTTCCGGATTACAAACTACTCTGTCTAATCCTTGGACACCGCAGGTTCCCACCATCACCGATTTCCTGTCCCCCCCCCCCCCTTATCTCCCTCTACCCCCAATGACCTGTTACCTCCATCCTCAAACAGATCTTTCATCTATGCCTTGTGCTTAAACCCAAATCCCTCTGCTAATCTCTTCTTCCTTACTCTCTGGTTAATGATATCTTCCACTGGGCCCATATCTCCAATATGGAACTCAGTTCTGTCTGTAGTAAGTTGCATGCCTTATATTATTCATAACTTGTGCATTTAGAGAAGAAATAAACCCGAGACGTACATCAGCTCATACATCTAAATCACCCCACTCCAACAAAATGGGCGACGGGTTAAATATCACACACATGGAGAGACGATACCAATCGGTTGGTCTTTTTTTTTTTAGAGTAGTTACCACAATTACTTCATGAGTGTCTGGCAGGTGAAATAGAATTTTTCAACGATCGACCTGTGGTTCTGTTTCAGTTCTGTTTTAGGAAAAATCACTCGGTTCACTTTTTAAATGTGTTAACCCTTTACCTAACGAATGGCCCGCATCCGCCCGCATCCGCCCGCGTAATATGCAAATTGAGCTGTTGAAAAAATTAAATTTTTTGAAATATTTCAACAAAACCATATCATGTGACCCCCTCATTGGAACGAGCTCATTGAGCTCGTTCCAACGAGGGGTCATAACCTATGTTTTTGAGACAAAAAATGAAAAAAATTCGTTATTCAAGAATTATTTTTGCAAGTGTCGTCTGCTTTTCAGGTTAGGTAAAGGGTTAAACCTCGATAAACAGATAAACTTCATCGCCAAATACAAAGAACATTAATTTTTATCACCATTATAAAGTAAATAAGTTTCAGTTTCAAAGTAAGCTGCAGCATTGAATTATATTTATTAGCCTACACCCTGTGGTCTGATTTTGAATTTTTCGTTGGTGTGAGTGAACTGGGCGGTCATTGTTTGTCTCTGCTAAAATAGACAAAATAAGATTTCTCTCTCTAGAGAACTTATTTTCTTAGTATTTGATTTTCGTTAATCAGAAGTTATTTGATTTCTTTCTGTTGCAATTGCGACATTGATTTTTGGTCGTGTGTTGAATGGAGTTTTTACGAAAAACCAAAGCATTCTGTGTGTATTTTTTCCAATTTCCAGATTTTCACCAAGCGGAAATAAATTCAAATATTAAAAGCCGTTCTGACAAGACGAAGTGTTGTATTTATTTGTCAAAATCTAATTTATCTCAGAAAAGCATTGTACAATTAAGCCGATTACCTTTTGAGTGACTATTTCTTCCCCATAGCCGGAAGAGACCGATTTTCCACTTCACGAGAATTGGCGAGAATTCATTTTATAAATACACGAGGCGTTATTGTGTTCGAGAGCACGAGAGCCTGCAAAACGTTTGTATTTCAATGGAGTTAGGGTCGTTGATTTGCTCGCATTGACAGTCAATGTCATCTCTTGCCGATAAAACACACATGAAGTGAACAATATGGCATAATTTCAAAATCGATGCCGAGAACAATCTAATTTTCCCAAATATTTGTTTCTAAAGCAACGGTTTCAAAATGACGATTGTGTAGAAATCTCAGCGCGTAGTTTAATGAAGTTATTACACAGTTGGAATATCATATAGACAAATGAGTGCTGTTTCCGATCGATACCTAAATAACCCTTATTGACTCCGCAATTGCCCCCTATTATATGGACTAATTCAATTTGACGTAGTTACACCAAACAGCCTGAGATCTTCGACTATCAGCGTTGGGAGATCTGGAAATCTTGTCTCGGTGCAATAATTCTTTCATTGGTACAGTGGCCGACTCGTGTCTGCGATCCATCATATTTAGAATGAAATCTCAACACGTAATTTCAGATCGAATAGAAAATACAATTTGTGTTTCTCAAATTAACATTTTGATTGATTTGTGACACACTATTAAGCTGAGATAACCAACTAAACAATACTCTTCATGTCAAAAATATATGCGCCGAGTGGTCTATTTTCTTTTCGATCTTTTGTTGAAAAATGTGTACTAAAATTTTGATGAATGCCTTTCGAAATAAAAATCTATAAATTTGACCTCTTAAATAGGCTATTTCAGTTAAATACACTGACAGTTTAGCAAAATGTTACGCGGTTATGAAGTCTCAGGTCATTTAGTGCGGATATATATGATGCATTTTTCTATCGCATGCACTCCACGGGAGACGGATTTTCATTCTAACACCTACGAAGTAGGAAGTCACCCACTCGATACATCGAACCGCAGAAAAAGCACCAGCGAAGGTAGTTGAACCTGGAGGTCTATAAAGGTTGAAACAGGGCCGAAACTAGGATGCAGGTAGGTGAAGGCTTTCGACATAAGTTCTAACCTGACATGCAACAAACATGTTGCATGTTAGGTTAGTACGCATGTCGGAAGCGAAGAAGAAAACCCACAGGGTTTGGGGGGGGGGGGGGGGGGGGTGAGATGCCTCTCATTGTTGACCACCATGTCACCCTCGTGGATTTTCCATAGAACTTGAACCTATCAAGGAGAGGGACGTAGCCGGGCAGAATGAAGATGGAAGGACAAAATATTTTACCCCACTTCATTCCAAATCGTACTGATTAAAAGTGTGTATCACCAATAGGTGAAGGTCTTTCCCTGGGCAAACAAATTAACGTTTCACGCCAATTAGCGCATCCGGAATACTTTGTGAAGGCGGAAGGCCTGGGAAAGTGGAGGTATGACAGAAGCAAAATAACCCAAGAAGTACAAGGGTCAGAGTACATGAATCAGTTTTAGGGATTGAAGGTATGTATGTACATAAGGTTGATATTTTCAGAAACATTATGGGGGAGGCGAGTCTCCCCCCCCCCCCCCCCACACCTCACACTAAAACAAAATCCTCCTCATGGCTACGTCGCTGATCCTGGACATAATTTTGCCTTAATTTCGATGTGCTCTGCAGAAATGTCTTGTGTTATAGGGCTGCTGTATCTACTGAAATAAGTTCCAGATAACAGGATAATTTGTCACAAACAACAAGATAAATTGTTTTGGTTTTTTTTTTAGTTTAAACAATTTTTTATTTCAAAGCTAAATTATGCATGATTATTCAATTATCTACAACATAACGAATATATTTATAACAAGACCTTTTTGGGTGATACCTCCAAACCTTGACAAAATTTCTTGGGATTCTCTGGGGTCTTCGCAAATAATGTCAAGGTTTGGAGTTTAGTTTAGAAGAAAGTAGGATGAAAATTTACTTGTGGTATTTCTAGAACTGATCGCCACTCGAGGCCCCTGACCAGCAGCAGGTCTGGATTGCAACATTTATTGTACCTCTGATGCTTTCTATCAGAATTTGAGATGTGTTAATGGGATGAAAACGCCACTCTGTCCTTGTTTAACGGTTATGTACTCTTATTGTACTGTATACTCAATTCCAAAAGTTCCTTAGAAGGGTTATATAACCCTTTACCCAACGCAGACGATATCAAAATTTATTATTTTAAATATAAGTTTTTTCAATTTTTCAAATTTTTTTAACAAAATCATATCATGTGACCCTCGTTGGAACGAGCTCGACGAGCTCGTTCCAACGAGGGGTCACATGATATGGGTTTGTTGAAATTTTTTGAAAAATAATATTTTTTCAACTGCTGAATTTGCTCATTACGCGGGCGGATGCGACCGATTCGTTGGGTAAAGGGATAAAAAGGATGCGACAGCTTTTGAGGAGTACCTGGATGGATCGTTTGGGGGGGGTGGGTGGGGTGGGGGAGCGTTGTTGTTCAAAGTGAGATCCAAGTCACTGGAGGTGAGGGGTGGGGACAGAAATTGGTAAAGGCGAGGAAAGAATGTGCCAAATGTGTAACTTAAGTGTAAACGAGACTCTGGAACATTTCATTTTAGAATCCCAGATATTTGTCTAATAGAACAAGGCTCCTTGAGAAACTAATGAGAAAATCGAATGGAAACATGAAGGATAACTGGGTGAGGAATGACATGAGGAAAAGGGTAAATTTTATAGTTTTGGAGATCGAGAAGGTGCCTTTGGAGGAATTATGAAACAGTTTTTGATTGAATACTGGGAGATTAGGAGGGAGCGTGGGGGTGGGGTTGATATCCCGACGGAGCACTGGGTTAAAGTAGGCCTCCTCCTTAGAGGACCGCGACAAATCAGCGGAAGGCCGAAGATTTATTATTATTATTACTCAGTGTAGACTCCTTTTTGTTAACAAACTTCTTACTGTTCTCTATTTTGTCGCGACGTTATGCCTGCACTCTTAGCCTTTCATTAAAATAAATGCAGGCGTGATCTCATTCAGGCCAACGTGCAAAACAGAAAATCAAATCTTTAATTATAATTTAAGAATTTACCTAACTCGAAAGGTAGACGACAGTTACAGACAATATTCTTGGATAACTTTTTTTAAGTGCGTCCATATTATAGTTAATGATTGCGTTTTCCACCCTGCACATTTAACTCACTTTATTATCTTTGTTCAACCGTAAGGTTCATGCTATTCACATTACACTGATTTGAAGCTGGAATCGGAGACGAGAAATCGGCCATTTTAATTTTATCGCATCGTTTAAACACTCGAATCGCGGCAAGTGTGTCAAGGCCCAGGCAGAGGAATTTCTTTATGGGTTTACATCTATTAGACTTCGATAAACACATGATATCTACATGAACCTCGAAACTTTATTATTGTCGATAAAAACAAGTGCCGAGATTGAAAAGTTGATGCTAGGTTACTGGTTTTCGTGCTAGGCTTTCGTTTGATGTTTGATGATGTTAACTCCGTTACGCTGTGGCTACAGTCACAGCGTAAGAGCTTCCACATCAACAAAAGTCACAGAGAGGGGGAGATGGTGCGTTTACTAACTTGACGCTCATTTAAGTCGTGACGTTTTCCGGAGAAGTTTAATCAATCCAGTTGTATAGAGAGATCAGTGCAACGAGGCGACACTTTATTTGACGAAATAACAATTCTCAATGTCAAATTTACTTTCACGCGAAAATATTGCACGCCTTCTCCCACCCTTGGCATTGCCCAGTACTACTACTGTGCGGAGCCGGCAATTTTTTTGCCCAAATAGCACTGTTGCATGAGTGAGTGCCAAATTCCCTTCACATAAAAATATTGGCTTTACGTCTGCGAGATGACACTCCAATAAATCTATTATTATTGCTTCCAAAACGTTACTTGTGACAACTCACTGTAACGAGCATTTGATGCTGAAAGTGACCTGAAACACGGAAAAACTATAAATTTCGATGCTAAATAAAATGAAGACAGTTTTGTTTTTTTGGGTGGCAAAAGTCTTGTTCTTTCACTCAAATTTGCCATTTGTAGCCCGCGGTCTGTCATTAATGGCAGCGATTTATCTCCCAAAACGAAATTTGTCCCACCACCTGTGTTTAAATTAAAATCTGACATAACATACTCATTTTACCACCTAAATTCAAGAATTGAATATCTTTTCAACATTGTTTGGTAATGGAATATTTAAAAGTATCTAAAATTATTCAAGTCTGAACGTTTATTTGGACCGAATATGTTAACATAGAGAATACGTCCACAAAACGCGCACCGAAAATGTCCACAGGCCACAATCGGCTCGCGTTTGGGGACATAATCGGCTTAGGTCTGTCCACACGGCCCCACAGACACAATAAGCTCGCATTTGCGAACGTAATCGGGGCCCGTTCAGTCTGCGAAGTCAATCAAGACAGAGAAAGCGATTATATCAAATAGCGAAACGCAATGGCTTCCGACTGCATGGGGCAAATATAAACGTAAACGAAATGAAGCCGTATCAGCTGTCGGGAAGGCAAAATCATCGTATATTTCCTAAGTCCAAACCACATTAAGAAGCAGCAACACGTCATCTTCACTGTGGTGGAAGACACTCAAAACGCTCATCTGCACAAATAAAGCAGTAACGGTCCCAACTCTTGTTCATCTAAAGAAAATTTATTCCCCTAATATTGAGAAAGCTGAGGTCTTAAATGAGTACTTCAGTTCAATCTCAACAGTTGATGACACGAACGCTTCCCTACCCAACTCTGCATCTAACGCCCCACAAGTTATTGATAGTATCACTTTACAATGTAGTGAGATGTACGAAGCCATGAAATCATTAAGGGTATCAAAGGCATCCGGTCCCGATCTTGTCAGTCCGCGTCTTCTCAAAGAGTGCAAATCATCCTTATGTAAGCCTCTCACAATCTTGTTCAATGTGCTATTGAATAACTCGTACTTTCCTCTACTGTGGAAAAGGCAAATGTATCCCCAATCTTAAAAAAACAACCCTCAAATTCAATTACTAATTATCGTCCGATATCATTGCTTAGCTACGTGGGTAAAATATTTGAAAAATGTGTTTTCAAACGGTTGTGGCAGTTTTTGGTCGATAATAATGTACTTAGTCAATTCCAATCAGGTTTTACGCCGGGTTACTCGACTGTCGTCCAGTTAACCGACCTATATGACGAATTCTTTCGAGCTCTTAATGACGACAAGGAGGTTAGGATAGTTTTCTGCGACGTTAGTAAGGCTTTCGACAAGGTATGGCACGTTGGTCTTATTCACAAGTTGGAGAGAATTGGTGTCGCGGGTGAACTACTGTCGTTCCTAAAATCATATCTTTCGGATAGGTCACAACGGGTAGTAATAGGATCCGATGCCTCAACATGGAGGGAGACCCATTAATACTGGTGTTCCGTAGGGTTCGATACTCGGTTCTCTACTGTTTTTAATCTATATCAACAACATTACCGAAAACTTCGTTAATATATTAATATTTAATAGTAGAGAATCCTGTGCAAGCCTCCGACTTTAGTCAACCAAGATTTGGCCACAATCGAATATTGGGCCAAGACATGGCTGGTAGAGTTTAATCCTCATAAAACAGAGAGTATGTTGATATCGCGCAAAAACAAACCTGTTGCCCACCCACCACTATTCTGTAGTAAAACGCCGATGACTGAAATAAAAAATCACAAACACTTTGGAGTCATATTAAACAGTTCTTGTACGTGGGAAGATCACATTGATCATATCTGCTCGAAATCTTGGATTCTTTTAGACTTATTAAGGAAGCAGAAATTCAACCTGGATCGCGACGTCCCAGAAAAAAATACTTTGCCTTCATCAGGCTATTACTTGAATATGCGGATGTTGCCTGGGACAACTCTTCTGCAGCCTGTTCTGCAGCCGAAGCTGAAAAATTAGAGAAAATACAGATTGCAGCCGCGAGAATCATAACCGGGGCAACAGTTAGTTGCAGTAAGCGACTACTTAAAACTGAAACACACTGGAACTCCTTACAAGAAAGACGTCGCAAACACAAATTGTAACAATATTTCAAAATGTACCATCATATGTCGTCACCGTATATTGCCAATAAGGTCCCTCCAATCATCTCATCATCAAATTTGTCGCAAAATCTCCGGTCATGTAATAACCACAGAATTCCTTTCTATCGGACACAATTGTATCAGTCTTCCTTCATCCCCAGCATTACAAAGCAATGGAACAGCCTGCCCATGTCTGTGCGTGAAAACTCTTCACTGCTCAACTTCAAGATATTTTTAAGTGCCGGTAACCAAAGGCCTCCTAAATTTTATAGTGATGCAAAGTCCCGCAAAGCTCAAATTTACCTCACCAGGTTACGTCTGGGTTTCCGTAGCCTCACCCACCTGTATTCAAATCACCTGTCGCCTCCCTCTTTATGCCAGTGTGGGGTGTATGAGACCGTGGAATACTCTTTTCTCTTGAAAACATTTTTGTTACATATGACATTTTTAAAGAATAAAATATTGTTTAAACCAAGTCAATCAGCTCTCATTTTACGGACGTAATCGGCCACCGGACTTGATGACGTATTCGGCCGAAACATACGTTTGACGCTTAACCCTTTACCAAAGACGACTAGAAAATAAGTATCTTATTTGACAACCATTTTTTTAACTGAACATTGTGAATGTTTTTTACCCTTTAAGCAATGAGGGATCGTAAGCTATGTTTTGAAGCAAAAATTGAGAAAATAAAGTTTGATTGGCGATTTTTGTGAAAAATGGTATGTAAAGGGTTGGTTGGTGTTTGCAAGATAAATGTAAACAAAATAATTTGGGAGAGTTAAGAACTATTCTTGAGCAAGCGACGTCATCAGTGAACTATCTCTAAATAAAGTACCAAACATAATGTAATCGTTATTCTTGAGGGATGCATATTCGAACAATATGCCTAATTAAGAGATAGATAGTTGGCTCCGTCTGCTACAGGGGTAATGGTTTTTCAGCATACAAAACGGCAAGTGGGTCAAAAAAGTTCGATCGATATTTTTGTTATTTTTCAACCCATTACACCTGAATTCCCCAATGGAAACATTACAGACTGAAAATACGTAAGCGCATTGGGCAGCTTTAACCCTTTACCCAACGTAGCCGCAAAAACCGACCAGCGCTACTTATAAAAAAATGCCTATCAATTTTCATTATTTTTTCAGTTTTATACCTAAAAACATAGCTTATGACCATTCACTGGAACGATCTCGTTGAGCTCGTTGCAATGAGGAGGTCATAAGCTATGTTTTTGACGCAAAAACTGAAAAAAAATTAGTTATTCAATAATTTTGTTTGCAAGTTTCGTCTGCTTTTCAGGTTAGGTGAAGGGTTAAACTTGTAAGGCATACATTATTTTCTGTGGGACAATCAGGTAACGGAACCAACAGAATTTTGACGGACATTTAGAGTACTACCGATTGTTTACATACACAAAAGTCCATTGACGATAAAAAAAAGTTGGATTATAAGGCAAATACCGGTTACCTCTCTGGTACACCTGCAACCATGGATGCAGTGGTGGATACATAATTCTGGGTTGGGGCACCACATTTTAACCGTCCGCGGGGTCCGGGGGCATCCCTGACGAAATTTTTCGAAAATAATAGGTCAGTGTGGACGTCTGGGTAATCTTTGAAAGGTATCAAAATGTTTTCCAGCCAACATGTTCCCGACATTTTGTATCGACCTACTCAAATTTTGAAAAAAGGAAGCCAATTTTTGACGGCTTACTGGAGACACAACTGGAGCTATAGCTGTATATGGTATTACCCGCGATAACACATGGAGGTAGTGGATGTCCATGTGGTATCGAGGATGATACTGCACCCTCCCACTCCCTGGTATGGGTGCTTTTGAAAACAATTGAGCGACCAAAATATGAGTCACGCGTCTACTGCCCCCCCCCCCCTCTCCCTGATTCGCCCTTGAGTGATCACACCCAAGACAATAGCCATAGTATATACACGACAGTTTAGAAAAGATGATGCTGTGTATTTAGTATTCACTGTTGTATCAGCATTGAATGTTACTGTTGCTGCACTAGAGAATATAGTAGTCAATGAAAAAAAAAGTAAGAAGTGGACCAAAACAGCGTCACTTTTATTTTTGTATTTTTTTCTTCTTGTGAGTGGGTTCCAGAATAGCCATTCTGCAGTGGAACGGTTACTGCTATTCGAAATGGATACTGATGAAGAAAATATGTGGAAATTGTGGATGGCGAAGGATAAAGTCACCACCAACATGCCTTAGTAACCGGGAACAACAGTACCAACTATTCGGATCGAGAGTTACCCGCCCTAAAACTAAGCAGCCTTAAAAATATATATCAATTCAAGACAACCTTTAAAGCATTGTTGAATATTCTAGAGAGAAATGGAGTGATTTGATGAATTTTGAGGCCTAAAATATAATTGCCTACTTATGTGTTTTTATGGAAATGTGCACATGAACGGTAGTTTTCTTTCACTCATTTGTTGCATCCCCCACCCCAGTTTTGAGGACAGAAAATGTTGTCTGAGGGCTATAATTTGATATTTGAATACCCATATTAAAATGATTCGACCATATATTTTTACTCGATCGTTATAATGGTACGTAGAGGGGCGCGGTGGCTCAGTTGGTAGAGGTGCAGGCTGCAAGCCGAGAGGTCCTCGGTTCGAATCCCACCTGCGGCAACCGCCGTTGTGTCCTTGGGCAAGACACTTCACCCCCATTGCCCACGTGGGAGCACGATGACGCTGTGTACTAAGGCGTACTGCACGTCGATGGTGCACCTGTCTTCAACCAATGCTAACCCTGCTTGTGTGGAGTTGGTATATTGGGGAGCTGACAGTTGCTCGGTGGTTCTCTTCGGGTACTCCGGTTTCCTCCACCCGTAAAACTGTCACGGTCATGGTCAGCATTGTGCAGAAATATGTGACCTTAAACACCAATAAATAAATAATTTAATGGTACGTAGAAATATTTAGTGTGGAAGACATCGTTGTTACAAAATTCAGCAGGTAGAGGTCTATATCTATGTTAACCCTTTACCTAACATGAAAAGCAGACGACACTTGCAAACAAAATTCTTTAATAACTAATTTTTTTTCATTTTTTGTTTCAAAAACATAGGTTATGATCCCTTTTTGGAACGAGCTCGTTCCAAAGAGGGGTCATAACCCATGTTTTTGAGACAAAAAAATGAAAAAAATAATGAAAATTAATTGGCGATTTTTGTGAATAACGCTGGCCGTTTTTGGACGTTACGTTGGGTAAAGGGTTAACGTCCTCTAGCCGTTATAAAACATCGCGGAGAATGAATATTAGAAGTTAATATTATTTTTCATTTTTTCTCCAAAAAATGTTTCGAAGCTTTGTATCCTTTGCTAATTAGTCACATATCTTCTGTTCAGTTTGCGATCGATTAGATTACAGTCTCCTGAAAATAAATATCTACAATTTCATACCGCATTAGCCCGACTGTCATATTTTAAACCGTCTCCTCTCAATTTGTAAAGCACTGTTAACGAGTTAATGGATACGAGATTAGAGGCAAATTAGAGAGTAACATTGCCAATAGGACGTGGAATTGATGGTTTCTACGAGTCACTGCAGGAATTATACCAGTAATACGGGCAGAATATTGTCAAGTCGCATTATAATTGCGGAAATAGATTTCTTTCTTTTGAAGACGGGTCATTATCATCATAGTTCGAGATTATCTCGAGCGTTCGATATGCACGTTGGTTGATGAACAAAGTTTTTACAAATTTCACTTTGGATTGACACATATGAATATAAACGTAAGGTCGCTTGAGTTGTTTATGTGTGTGTCGTTACGTATGACATCTCGAGTGTTGGGACACTTGACCTTTCTCTTTGAACGATTGAGGACATGCGAAAAATGAGCAATCAGAGGCGACCAAAGGTCGCATCTGATTGCGCCTTCTCACATGTCTAAATTCAAGAGGCGTGCTAACATTAATTCGTCTGCGACAGTGCTCATTAACCATGAAGACGGCTGATTACACCCACACGCGTGTCGTAAACTCCTAGTTTAACGATGGAACTACATATTACTCAAACATCAGCTTTCCACTGTTCTTGTAATAAAGGAGATAAAAGAAACCCCACAAACACAGAACCCAGGGTTGGTTGATGAAAATCAGACTGATAGGGAGGGTCGCACTTAGTAACATCAGATGTGAATGCAGCCCAATGCAACTTATCAATGACAAAACAATTTACGCTTACCATGAGTTGTTATATCAACAGTAGTAAATCCAGACTCTTTTTACTGTTACATTCTGTTACATTAATTTACTTTCTAACTTATTTCCATTTTCTTGGAGTAAAGTTACAATGGTACAAAGAAAAAACGGATACATATTTTACAGCTCATGTCCATGACATAATTGAGCAACAAGTAATTATTCTATAGTCTCTATCTCTCTCTTTCTCTCCCCCCCCCACTCCCTTCCCCATTTCTCTCTCCCACACATTCTCCCCCTCTCCATTCCATTCTCTCCCATCCACGTCTCCTGGTTAAAAGCCAGGTGGACTCGCTTTTGAGATGCACTGACACTCCCCAACATGCACAACGGAGACACATAGTGTGAGATTAAATTATATAGTATGTACACATGCACACACACATAAACATATACACATACATATATACATACACATACATATACACACATACATATATATGCACTTAGCTAAACAAAAAAAAGTTTGAGTCACTCTACTTTTCTCAACTTTTTCAAAAATATATTTGGCTGACGGATTTATGTAAGGCATGAATCCCAAGAGTTTCAGAAGAAAACGTTAATTTTGAAGTTGGTCTTCATGCATCCTTGAACACCACAGGTTCAAAACCCTTTTCTGTGGTATATTAATGCTAAACAGATCGAACGTTTCCACCATTTCGTAACCTCCCGAAAGGCCTTTCGTTACCGTTTTTTCTATACCAGGAATACGTCCGCAAAGAAGTCTAGGATAACTGCGCGGAATATATGGGGTGTTGCGTTTCAAAAAAGTTAAATTTGTAATGGAATATTTTTTGGGTAATTTTTGTAATTGCACTCAATGTGATGGCGAAAAGATACAAGATTGTGACTGAACAGGCTGATAAAATATTGAAGCTTGATCGGAAAAAAGTCCCACCATCAAGTATTGTGTCTTCAGTGGCGTCTAGGGTTTATTCTCGTGGAAGTTAAGACCAAAGAATTCCCGACGGACATTCACTATGCACAACATTGATACTTTCGGTGAAAATTTTTATAATATGACCCCAACCCCATTCAGTATTATTGTCCACCCACCCCAAGAACTTATAATCTACGAACTGTATACACTACATATCCAGCATAAAAATATACTGAATTGTTGGAGGTCCAGCTGGAGACCGATAATTCTCTCAATAAAAATGCAAGTTGTATGTGAACTGAGAAACGAAATATGAGCTGAATATCGTTTACATGATAATTCGTCCCTTGAGAGAAACAAGGCGTCATCCTCAATGCTTCAGCTAGACACCCATTTACGGAGGTTCTCTGAAAGAGTACACTTGTGCCGCACTAGCTGCTCCGTCCTCCACCCTTCCCCAACGATAGTCTTCCCAGCATCCATATGCAAATTGATGAACTGTCTAGGTGCTGGGATGCCATATTGAGATGTATTAAACCTTTACTCAACGAATCGGCCGCATCTGCCCGCTCAATTACAAACTGAACTGTTAAAAATAGCATTTTAAAAATTTCAACAAAACCATATCATGTGACCCCTCATTAGAACGAGCTCTTTGAGATCGTTCGAATGAGGGGTCCCATGAGATGGTTTTGGTAATTTTTTTTTAAAACTTAAATAAAAAATAACAAAATTTTGATATTATGTGCGTTGGCTAAATAATTAATATGTTTAAGTACCGCAATAAAATTAACATACTCTTAGTACATCCTTCCCATTCAGCTGAAATCAAATTATATTTTGTTGATATATTTGTGTTTTGTTAGAATTAATTGAATCGTTCCTGCAATGTATTTATTTATTTATTTATTTATTTATTTATTGGTGCTTTACGCCACATCAGCAACTAAAGCTATATCGCGGTGATGAAAAGTATGAATTGTAAAATAGATCATTATTTTCCATAAATCGTCCTTGCAAGCACTCTCCAATAACTCCACTTCTAATAACTATTGACGAACATGTTTCGACTCCAAAAAATAACCTAGAACTCTAACAGTTAATGGTACCTCTAATCGCCTTTCTTTTGTTTTCCTTTGCAAGCATACAGACCATCCCAGACTTATCTCGTCATGAAAATCGAATTTCGATAATTATTTTCCCTGAAATTATTAGACGGACGGGGAAGGTCCAATTTATTTATTTCTCAGGGTTTAACGACACTTTAACAGCCAAGGTCATATCGTGTCGGTGACAGTTTTACTGGTAGAGGAAGTCGGAGTAGACGGAGAGAACCATCGAGCAACGGCGAGCAGCTGCCAGCTCCCCAACATCGTAACTCCGCATTACAGCACAGGCAGGGTTAGATTGGTTGAAGGCATGCGCACCATCAACGTGCAGTGCGCCTAAGTGCACGTCGTCATCGTGCCCCCGTGAGGACAATCGGGGTTAAGTGCCTTGTCCAAGGACACAGCACGGGAGTCCGAATCGATCGCTCAGACGGCCACCCATCCAAGGACTAACCGGGTTCGACGTTGCCTAACTTCGGTGATCTGACGAGAATCGGTTACCGTAACGCCACCGCGCCCCCGGGAAGTCCAATTAAGAAGCATATAATCATTGTGGTAATTTTAATAAACGAAAACAACAGACAACTCTCAGAGATAGGGCCATTACCAGTGTTTTTTTTCAGTAAAGTCCATTTTGGGGCTTCCAGCACTCTACCAGTTAAGATGCATAGGTGTGCTTACGAATGGTCGTGGTGTTGGGTGGGGGAGGAGTGCGGGGAGGGGGTTAGGTGGTTTTGTGTGTGCGAATGATTTGAAAAATTATGTACATATTATACATGGAAATTTATATCGTTTTTCAAGTGTCTCATAAGCCTTCACGGCTGGGTTTCATGCTACTTTACTCATCTGTATCAATGTAATGTATTTTTCTGTAAAGATGTATAGAAACGTGACACTATAATAAAATAATTTACCACAACTACTTCTACTTTATTAAAAGTTACACAAGGAAACTTGGCCTTTATGGCAAGCAAATTAGAAGCAACTGAGTAACTGTTCACTTTGGCTTGTTTAGCGAATGTGTTTTTTATAATAATATACAAGTTTTTATTCATTCTTCCCAGGAAAAAAATGAGCAAACCTCACCTCCTAGATTTTTATATTAACCCTTTACCTAACCTGAAAAGCAGACGACACTTGCAAAAATAATTCTTGAATAACTAATTTTTTTCATTTTTGTCTCAAAAACATAGGTTATGACCCCTCGTTGGAACGAGCTCGCCGAGCTCGTTCCAACGAGGGGTCATAACCTATGTTTTTGAGACAAAAAATGAAAAAAATAATTAAAATTAATTGGCGATTTTTGAGAATAGCGCTGTCCAGTTTTGGCCGTTACGTTAGGTAAAGGGTTAATGGAAAGGATAACATATGTATTATATATCCTGATGCGCACACTGTTGGTATAATGAATAGAAAAAGTTATAGGCCATCAAAAGATGGTGAAAGCGACGTTTTTTTTTTATTTTTAAGTGGGTTTAAAAAGATAATAACAGTGAAACGTTCAAACCGATTGGAGAAAAAAATCTAAAACGCCAGCTTCTGTATTTTTACACCACTCTATGGGAAAATGCCTAAAGTTTGTGAAACGATGCACACGTCGATGATATAACTTCATTAACATTTCGAAATTTCAATTTTTATGTGAAATTCCCAAACCCTTGGCGCTGAATTTACTTTAGAATATTAAGGGGAGCTAACTTTCCTATAACTCTCTCCCAGTGACGAAAATTGTCAGCCATTCTCACTCCCCTGTGTCACCAAAACGGGCAACCCATCATATTTTTTTCATCATATTTCTTTGTTATACTTTCGATGAACTGATATTCTGAATAGCATGAACAGACATATTCTAAGATTTTTTCCCAATTTTAGGAAAGATCACAGTGTTAAACCTGTCAAACCTGATTTATTCCAGTCCAAGATGTGGGGACAGAGGAGGGGTTGTCTCACCTCTCCATTCCATTCCAAAACTTCAATAGTTGGAAACGATTTGGTTCAACCATTTACCTAACATGAAAGGCAGACGACACTTGCAAACAAAATTCTTGAATAACTAATTTTTTTCATTTTTTTGTCTCAGAAACATAGGTTATGACCCCTCTTTGGAACGAGCTCGTCGAGCTCGTTCCAAAGAGAGGTCATAACCTATGTTTTTTAGACAAAAAATGAAAAAAGTAATAAAAATTATTTGGCGATTTTTGTGAATAGCGCTGGCCGGTTTTGTCGTTACGTTGGGTAAAGGGTTAAACAATATTTCTTTCTAAATTCGGAATTATATTCACAAAGTTACAAAAAACTAACCTGATATTGAGTCGACAGTAAGCTGGAATCCTCTGCAAAGTCGTTTTCACAGCCTAAACAAAGTTACATAAAACAGGGAGGTACGGTTGAACCTACAGAACATATTTATTTCACGGTGTTGTCTTCCTGTTAAAAATTTCTAGCAAACTGTCGAAATAGTATTTTTTATTCATCAATTGTAAGTAGTTAAAGTGGGTAACACGCTTTGAAAAGAAGGGAGAATATTGGGCAACCAACCGAAGAAGTCTAAGTATGAAATGGCAGCGATCACGTTCAGCTGGAATTTTTTTGCTCAAATCTCAAAAAGTTGGAAATTATGAGGTACCAGTCACAAAATTTGTAATTGTAGGAACAGTTCTCCGAGAGTAGAGCTGCAAGCTGATTTCCCTAATGTTGGAAATTCAGTGGCCAACCCTTGTAGGGGAGGGATGCAGATTGAATTCCAGAGGTACACCCCACCATCATTCAATGTTCTCTAGTCACATCCAAGTTTGAGCAACCATGTTCCTTCATTCATTTTCTAAATTGCATTACTTTTGTATTGATTCATCTCAACTGAAATACTTTCGAAACTGATGTAAAATGATGTACTTGTACAAGAAGAGAAATTTCAGCTTGGATTAGATGGAGTACAGGGCTTAGCGGTTAGAGTGTCGGACTTCAAGCTAAGAGGTCACCGGTTCGATCAGGGGTAGCTGTGTGGTGTCCCTGAGCAAGGCACTTAATCACGATCGTCCACGTGTGGGCTCGGTTGCGCTGGGACTAAGGACTACTGCACGTAGATGCTGCGCTTGTCTTCAACCAGTGCTAACCATGCATGTGTGGAGGTAGTACGTTGGGGAGTCTGAGAGTTGCTCGTCACTGCTCGGTGGTTCTCACCGGGTACTCCAGCTTCCGCCACTCGTCAAACTGTCCGACTCGAGGTCTGCCGAAAGTGCTGTTAAACCCCAATACAAAAAGTTTGGGCAAAAAGGAACCAGATAGTGAACAACAATCGCCCTTTTCCAAAAGAGGTTTTTGAAGAAAAGTTTCTTTAAAAATCATTCACCCAACCGTTTTTTAAGGAACATTTCTAACATTTCAACTTAAAATTTAAAATGTAACGACTCTGAATTCATCAGTTTTTGTTTCCTGGCCAGGGGCGTCGCTGTGCGGACACCCACGCACACTAGTTTACCAATCTGGACATTTTCGTCCGGATGGGAGTCTTGGATATCGATTCGCTCTTGATAGTGATCATTTATTTTATTACCAGGAGCCAATACTATAAAACTTTTACAATTGTATCTTCTAGAATTGTATTTTCAACCTTTTGTTGTCGTCAGATCACCGAAGTTAAGCAACGTCGAGCCCGGTTAGTCCCTGGATGGGTGACCGTCTGAGCGATTGACTACCCTGGACATAGGCACATAGCACCGATTGTCCACATGAGAGCACGATGACGCCGTGCACTAAGGCGTAATGCACGTCGACGGTGCGCATGTTTTCACCCAATCTAACCCTGCCTGTGTTGCAGTGCGGAGTTACGATGTTGGGGAGCTGGCAGCTGCTCGTCGTTGCTCGGTGCTTCTCTCCTCGTACTCCGGCTTCCGCCACCTGTAAAACTGTCACCGATACGATATGTCCTTGGCTGTTAAAGTGTCGTTAAACCTCAATAAATAGATAAATAAATACATTTTCAACCTTTTAATATAACTGACTAGAATGAATCATTAGCATTTTAAAAGATATGGCAATTTGCCATCAGGCAAATTGCCAGATCTTTGAAAAAGCTAATTGTTCACGTTAACCCATTTAAAGTCATAACTATAAAATACAATTTTAGAAAATACAATTGCAAATGTTTTATAGTATTGGCCCCCGACTAGATTTGGTACTTGGACTAATGTCTCACACATGCAGTCGGTCAAACGAATTGAAGGTGTGTAGCATCCGCCGATTCGGGCTGTAGGGGTTCCAGTATAGTCGAACTGGAATACCGGTATTATACGGTGTTAACTGAAGACGTTGCGACACGACTGCTACATAATAATAATAATAATAATAATAATAATAATAATAATAATAATAAAAATAATAATAATAATAATAATAAAGATAATTTATATAGCGCACGAATTATAATGATAAAGAGTTCCAAGGCGCTGAGCAACATCCAAAAAAACCTCTACTAGATGTAAATATATACAGTATTTAGGTATTTGAAATATTAGATTAATTAACATCGGGATAATATTTTAAATAGATAAGATTTTAGCTTTGATTTGAAAACTGGAAGAGATTGGACCACTCTCACTGATCCAGGTAACATATTAAAAGTCTTGAGGCATTGTAACTGAAGGAATGTTCCCCATATGCATGAGGCTAGGCCATATGTCAGTTTTATTTATCCATAAATACCTGTCCCAAACATCTTGAGTTTGTGAAATAAAATCTTGACTAAGTAATTTTTCAACTACATCATCAAGGCATGCCTTCGACGAAGAGATGCATTGATGGTGTAGTTGGAATACATGTCAATCGGGACTTCAGTTATTACAGTCAGGACAAATCAGGGTTACCCCCCCCCCCCCCCCCCCGATCTTCCAATCAACCATCTTAGCGACGCCCCTGCAATCATCACTCCCCGTGGGGGAGTAGAGACGTACTTATGCTGCTAAGACACAATATATTTTTGGATAAAAACATAGAATTCTTTCTAACACGACACAATGGTAGCAATGGGACTGCTCTGTTTGCTGTGAGATCAATTCAATGAGTTCACAGCATTTTTTTCTTCTGTCACTTTCCAATATTATACCAATCGTCTCTTTAGCTGGCGACAAATGATAAAAGATAAATTACTTTTAAACTACGAGCTCTCAAACAAAGACACGCCCCTCCGGTTATTTAAAATGCGACTGTGGTCTCATAAATACATTTAAATACTTTTGTTTGATGACATAGAAAAACTGTTAGTCATTTGTTTTCACACTGAACGGAGATTGGATTCTACACGCGAAAAGACCGGCGCGTGTCACAATGTTTTTTCACGCTTCGACACAGTCACTAAAATTGGAAAATAAAGGAAGCTATTTGTTCGGTTCATGTCTCATAAAATATTTCGTATTGATCTCAAGTCACGTGACTACAGAATCTCAGCATGCATTCTTATTCACGTGCGACACAGGAGGCGAACTTTTGCGTCAGAGGTCAGGTATCCCTTTGAGGCACTCAATGCTAAATTAGCTTGTTAAACACCATATCAATTAGGTGTCCACGTGCCTGCACTTTTCACTTGAATGCTAGTACTCTATGACCATTGAACCCAGAGACAGCCATTTTGGTTTGTATTGTTTGGCACGTTTTTATGGCACTTCACATCTGTAACGGGCAAGGGTGGTGAAAATCGTGCATGAGACAGCCGAGTTCCAGTCTTGATCCTTAATTGACACTATGACCGTGTTGATGTCATGAATTGTTGGACATGTTCGTCGGACACTTTTGCCGTCTTATTCCTTTTAACCCTTTACCCAACGTAACGTTCAAAACCGGCCAGCGCTATTCTCAAAAATCACCAATTAATTTTCATTATTTTTTCATTTTGTGTCTGAAAAACATAGGTTATGACCCCTCGTTGGAACGAGCTCGTTTCAACGAGGAGTTCATAACCTATGTTTTTGAGACAAAAAATGAAAAAAATAGTTGTTCAAGAATTTTTTTTCAAGTGTCGTCTGCTTTTCAAGTTAGGTAAAGGGTTAAAAATGTGGACATCCACTGTCGAAGTTTCTTTTGTCTATAAATATTATGTTCATGTTTATTGGGGTTTAACGACTCTTTCAATAGTCGGTGTCATATTGTGACGGACAGCTTTAATGATGGACAAATCCGTAGCACTCGGAGAGAACCAACCAGCAGCATTCCAAATTCCTAACAAGGCTCAATCCGTGTTAACATTGGTTAAAAACAATTGTATGTGCGACAAGATGTACGTTTTAATATACACAGCGCCATTGTGCTCACACTCTGCAGTCCAGATAAAGCGTCCTCTCCAAGAAGGGTACAACGCAGTTAAGCAACGTCGAGCTCGGTTAGTCCTTGGATGGGTGACAGTCTGAGCGATCGATTCGGACTCCCACGTTGTGTCCTTGGGCAAAGCACTTAACCCCGATTGTCCACATGGGGATACGATGACGCCGTGTACTAAGGTGTACTGCACGTCGATGGTGCGCATGTCTCCAACCAATCTGTGCTGTGCTGCAGTGCTGAATTACGATGTTGGGGAGCTGGCAGTTACTCGTCGTTGCTCGGTGGTTCTCTCCGGGTACTCCGGCATTCTACACCCGTAAAACTGTCGCCGACACGATATGACCTTGGCCGTTAAAGTGTCGTAAAACCTTAATAAATAAATAAATAAATAAATAAATAAATAAATAAATAAAATAGGATTATTAAAAAAAGTCAATTTTCTCTTTGGGTTATTCCCCCTGGTTACAGAATTGCTTGACAATGCGAAGTGGGTTTTTTCCTATTGCATTCACATCAAATATTCATCAAGAAAACTGTGAAAATGCCATCTGAGCTTACAAGAAATTTACCGTAAACATTGCACGTCTTTGAGCTGACTATCTCAAAACAGTAATCTTCGAGTAAGAATTGTTAACGACATGCCGTGTGATAATTATTTTGTTATATCGAACAAAACGGACGTGGCAAACTTCGCTTTTTCCCAGTTCCTTACTTGCCAATCGATTTTATCGGTAGACGTGGCAACCTTTGCTTTTTCCCAGTTCCTTACTTGCCAATCGATTTTATCGGTTGATAACGAACGTCGAATAAGGAAATGGGAATAAGTAACGGCTATCAAGTCCCATCGAACAAAGCGAGGAAGAATCGTGCTACCCACCAGGATTCCAATCCTACAAGTACACTGCCTGTTTCGTCCAGTCAAACTACGACTAAAATCAGCTGACGTAGAAAAAAATTGTACAAAATTGGTTTATAACTTTTTTCGGATCTACGAACATTCCCCGACAACAGAGAAAAAATCCGAGGTCGGACTCGCCAGCTGAGATTATTTCATCTTTATTCACATCACAGGGACGTTTACAAAATACCTCAGCGGCAGCTCTCAGATGTGGACTGGATCTAAATAGTTTGATAGAAGTAGGTTTGCCGACACCAAAAATCCGCGATGCAGTAGAATCATGTAGAAAAATTATATGTGCACATATGTCGGCACCTATTCTCTCTTTTGTTTTCTGTATATGCCAGATACCTTTGTTCTTCTATGAGCTAGACCTCGATGCAAGATATATCGACTTACAAGTAGATATGTCATGGTGGCAGAGGAGAACGACAAGATCAGTATCATCTCCTGTGAGACACACAGGTGCTTGGCTTACCATGTTAATCACAGTTAACCCAATAACCCCAGACCTAAAAATTCACAACCAAAAGACCAACATTTTCAAGCGTCAAATATGGTACTACGAAAAAGGCGACTACGAGGGACTAACCGAGAATTTTGCAACACAGACTGGGAAAACGAAGTACTTAAACACTCAATGTGTAACATTATAGACCAGCTCACAAATATTCTACTCACCAACGCATCAAAATACATTCACAACAAGACAATAATATGTAGACCCCAGCATCCTCCGTGGATGCACAACAACATCCGTAAACATATAATATGTCAGCGTAAGTCTACCGTAGAGCAAAAAGGCAAAATAGACCCGATTTGTGGGAGAGATTCCGTCAAAAACGTCGTTGTCTCAAAAATTCGGAAAGCTAAAACGAACTTCTACTTAAAAATGGACGCCAACTCAACTCTATGAACACCCGTGACTCTAACTGGTGGAAAACATTTAATCACTTGATCACCAAACAAATTCCTGTTACGATGTTGGAGATCGACAATACAATTATTGCCTCCGACTTAGAAAAAGCAGAAGCTTTCAACAACTACTTATGCCGAATATCTTCGTTTGACGACCCAAGCCACAACCTCCCTGACCTCCACATCGACCCCGACCAGATACAGTTGAAGGATATTACACTGACTCCCGAGGATGTGCTGAAAGCCCTGAATTCAATCACAGTATCTAAAGCCAGTGGCACTGACAAAGTCAGTCCCTACTTACTAAAAATTGCTCCTCCAGTTTATATATCCCACTAACTAGACTGTTTGATACGATGTTAAAGACTTCCTATTTTCCGAAACAATGGAAAATTGGTAATGTAACTCTTGTCTTTAATAAAGGCGACAATCGTCTGTTACAAAACTACATACCGACTGCACTACTCAGCTGCCTGGGCAAAATCTTCGAAAAAAGTGTTTTTGAAAAGGTTTTAAGAGGGAATTAGCCTGCTGCTCTCCCCACTACAGTCTGGCTTTCTACTACCTGATTCTACAGTCCTACAACTTACTGACATTTACAAAGCATTCAGCTCAGCACCCGACGATGGTAAAGAAATGAGGGTGGTATTCTGTGACGTGAGTAAAACGTTTGACAAAGTCTGGCATAAAGGCCTTTTCTATAAATTTAAAACTATTGGAATAGCAGGTCCTCTCCTGGACTGGTTTGGATCCTACCTGCGTGAGAGGCAACAGCGTGTGATCCTAAAGTCAGCGTCATCCTGCTGGGCACCACTTACGACAGGAGTCCCACAGGGTTCGATTCTCGGCCCCTTACTTTTCCTGATCCATATCAATGACATTGTAGACAATATCGCTAGTAGTATACGACTGTTTGCTGATGACACCTCACTATACTTAAATGTTGAAGACCCAAATGCTGATGCAGACTTTTTAGGTAATGATATAAGACGAATCGAATCGTGGGCTGACAGGTGGCTTGTTAATTTCAACCCACAAAAAACAGAAACATTACTAATCGCAAGAAAAAACAGCGAAACAAAGCATCCTACCTTAAAAATGTTCTCCGCAAAAATCAAGGAAACCTCGCAACACAAACATCTTCGGTTAACATTCAATGACATAGGAACATGGCCAGCCCATCTTACCGAAATCAGAACAAAAGCCTGGAAACGTATTAACATTCTCAGGCGATTTAAGTATCGGGTTGATCGGGAGACCCTCGAAACAATTTACTATGCGTTCGTCTATCCAGTCCTCGAATATGCAGATACCGTCTGGGATAACTGCACGGCGAACGAAGCTAACGAGCTTGAAAAAATCCATGTTGAAGCAGCACGGCTTGTGACGGGGGGGGGGGGGGGGGGCACAAAAAGCTCAAGCCTAAAACAGGGGGGGGGGGGGGGGGTATACTAGAGACTAGAAGGAAAAACTATAAACTCATACAATACTTCAAAATGGTTCATGGGTTAGTTCCTGCTTACTCATCCAACATAATTCCCCATGTAACCTCAGGTTCCCAGCGTTACAACTTCCGACACCGTAATCTTAATACCCCCAGTAGTAGGACAGGGTCTAGACGTCCCCTATTTGGGGGACCTAGGCTGGGGGACCTAGGAAGTGACGTCATACCGCAATGTATTATGGGTATCACGTGGTTGTTATGGTAACCCATGTGAGCGGCCATGTTGTGACGTAATTGTCATAGTAATGGGTGATGTGAGTGCACATGCGCAGCTCGTGTTGTTAGGGTGATACGTGTTTCCGTCGTCCATTTTGTATGAAGGGGCCGCCATCTTTGTTTTTATGGTGGCACGTGGTTGCTATGTTACCCAAAGGCTTCTTATAGGGCTAAGAGGTCTGTAACAGGTATGTTCGATTGACTGGGAGTATTTATGGCTCTACATAATTACCCAAATGAACCCGAGAATGGGCGTAAATCACCGGAAACGACTTTATTTTATATGGATTCCCTATTTTATCGGTGTAGCACGTAGTGCTATAGTACCGAGGGTTTTACTATTTCGAATTCTTTCAGAATTCTCTGCTTCTATCTACATATACAATAGTTTTCGACTATCTGACCATGTTCCATTGTTCTAGAGTATACTCCAGTAGCGTAGAAGAGCCTATTAGTTGGAACACCTTTGTTTGTTATTACTAGTTTTAGCTATTCTGGTCTATTCTTGTTAGTTCTGATCCTATTCCAAGTACTCTTGTTGTTTCATTTATCTAGATCATTTATATAAATTATAACTAACTAATCAGATTGCTTGATTTCCCATGATCTGTATACAGAGTTATCTCCCCTTATTACAACAAAGCTGTATCCGTTTCTCATCACCCGGACCATATCCCCAGGCACCCCTTTTTTGCAAAATACCTGTGGCTATGGAATTACGTTTTGTCATATGTGCTTATGTGAAAAGGCACAATGTGCCCTAGCACAAACATGCACATACTGGCACATTTTACATGTGCTATTTGCACATACCGGCACATTTTACATGTGCTATTTGCACATACTGGCAAATTTTACATGTGCTATTTGCACATTGTGTGCAAGTGCACAATGTGCGCACAAAACATGCAGCACATAGGCACATACGGGTATTCGAGAATACCTATGGCCTGGTATTGTATTATTTAAGGATACCTTCATAGGATACCTTCTGGAGAACCCCTTTTTGTCATATGTGCTTATGTGAAAAGGCACAATGTGACACAATGTGCCCTAGCACATAGGCACATGCGGGTATTTGAGGATACCTATGACCTGGTATTGTATTATTTGAGGATACCTTTATAGGATACCTTCTGGAGAACCCCTTTTTTGTCTTATGTGCTTATGTGAAAAGGCACAGTGTGACATAATGTGCCCTAACACATAGGCACATACGGGTATTTGAGGCTACCTATTGTCATAGGTATCCTCAAATACCCGCATGTGCCTATGTGCTAGGGCACATTGTGTCACATTGTGCCTTTTCACATAAGCACATATGACAAAAAGGGGTTCTCCAGAAGGTATCCTATGAAGGTATCCTTAAATAATACAATACCAGGCCATAGGTATTCTCAAATACCCGTATGTGCCTATGTGCTGCATGTTTTGTGCGCACATTGTGCACTTGCACACAATGTGCAAATAGCACATGTAAAATGTGCCAGTATGTGCAAATAGCACATGTAAAATGTGCCAGTATGTGCAAATAGCACATGTAAAATGTGCCAGTATGTGCATGTTTGTGCTAGTGCACATTGTGCTTTTTCACATAAGCGCATATGACAAAAAAGGGATTCTCTAGTAGGTATCCTCGAATAAAACAATACCAGGCAATAGGTATCCTCAAATACCCGTATGTGCCTATGTGTTAGGACACATTGTGTCACATTGTGCACTTGCACACAATGTGCAAATAGCACATGTAAAATGTGCCAGTATGTGCAAATAGCACATGTAAAATGTGCCAGTATGTGCAAATAGCACATGTAAAATGTGCCAGTATGTGCATGTTTGTGCTCGGGCACATTGTGCTTTTTCACATAAGCACATATGACAAAAAAGGGATTCTCTAGTAGGTATCCTCGAATAAAACAATACCAGGCAATAGGTATCCTCAAATACCCGTATGTGCCTATGTGTTAGGGCACATTGTGTCACATTGTGCACTTGCACACAATGTGCAAATAGCACATGTAAAATGAGCCAGTATGTGCAAATAGCACATGTAAAATGTGCCAGTATGTGCAAATAGCACATGTAAAATGTGCCAGTATGTGCATGTTTGTGCTAGTGCACATTGTGCTTTTTCACATAAGCGCATATGACAAAAAAGGGATTCTCTAGTAGGTATCCTCGAATAAAACAATACCAGGCAATAGGTATCCTCAAATACCCGTATGTGCCTATGTGTTAGGGCACATTGTGTCACATTGTGCACTTGCACACAATGTGCAAATAGCACATGTAAAATGTGCCAGTATGTGCAAATAGCACATGTAAAATGTGCCAGTATGTGCAAATAGCACATGTAAAATGTGCCAGTATGTGCATGTTTGTGCTCGGGCACATTGTGCTTTTTCACATAAGCACATATGACAAAAAAGGGATTCTCTAGTAGGTATCCTCGAATAAAACAATACCAGGCAATAGGTATCCTCAAATACCCGTATGTGCCTATGTGTTAGGGCACATTGTGTCACATTGTGCCTTTTCACATAAGCACATAAGACAAAAAGGGGTTCTCCAGAAGGTATCCTATAAAGGTACCCTCAAATAATACAATACCAGGTCATAGGTATCCTCAAATACCCGCATGTGCCTATGTGATAGGGCACATTGTGTCACATTGTGCCTTTTCACATAAGCACATATGACAAAAAGGGGTTCTCCAGGAGGTATCCTCAAATAATACAATACCAGGCCATAGGTATCCTCAAATACCCGTATGTGCCTATGTGCTGCATGCTTTGTGCGCACATTGTGCACTTGCACACAATGTGCAAGTAGCACATGTAAAATGTGCCAGTATGTGCGAATAGCACATGTAAAATGTGCCGGTATGTGCATGTTTGTGCTAGGGCACATTGTGCCTTTTCACATAAGCACATATGACAAAACGTAATTCCATAGCCACGGGTATTTTGCAAAAAGGGGTGCCTGGGGATATGGTCCGGGTGATGAGAAACGGATACAGCTTTGTTGTAATAAGGGGAGATAACTCTGCATACAGATCATGGGAAATCAAGCAATCTGATTGATTAGTTATAATTTATATAAATGATCTAGATAAATGAAACAACAAGAGTACTTGGAATAGGATCAGAACTAACAAGAATAGACTAGAATAGCTAAAACTAGTAATAACAAACAAAGGTGTTCCAACTAATAGGCTCTTCTAAGCTACTGGAGTATACTCTAGAACAATGAAACATGGTCAGATAGTCGAAAACTATTGTATATGTAGACAGAAGCAGAGAATTCTGAAAGAATTCTAAATAGTAAAACATGTCGGGTTTATTTGGGTAATTAAACGAGGATTCTGGGGAAAAGTCAGAAAATTACTCTTCTACAAAGGAACACACCCCGGGCCCCCCTCGGTACTATAGCACTACGTGCTACACCGATAAAATAGGGACTCCATATAAAATAAAGTCGTTTCCGGTGTTTTACGCCCATTCTCGGGTTCATTTGGGTAATTATGTAGAGCCATAAATACTCCCAGTCAATCGAACATACCTGTTACAGACCTCTTAGCCCTATAAGAAGCCTTTGGGTAACATAGCAACCACGTGCCACCATAGAAACAAAGATGGCGGCCCCTTCATACAAAATGGACGACGGAAACACGTATCACCCTAACAACACGAGCTGCGCATGCGCACTCACATCACCCATCACCATGTCAATTACGTCACAACATGGCCGCTCACATGGGTTACCATAACAACCACGTGATACCCATAATACATTGCGGTATGACGTCACTTCCTAGGTCCCCCAGCCTAGGTCCCCCAAATAGGGGACGTCTAGACCCTGTCCTACTACTCCCCCCTGTGCCGAACGCAGCTACATTACACCTCATTCCGTCCTTCTATGGCTCGTCTATGGAATGACTTACCCATTGAAATAAGAGAAAATAATTCACTGTCCAATTTCAAATCATTTTTCTATCGAAATAGATGCACTGTTCCCTCTTATTTCTACGTAGACACTTCATGCCAAGCAGAGATTCTACACTGTCGCCTGCGCCTCGGCTGCAGTGACTTGAACAACGATTAATTCAACAACTATCTTGTGGATTCATTCTTATGCAGCTGTGGTGAACGTGAAACGGTGGACCATTACTTCTTTCATTACAACAGATACGAGCACAAACCCTTGGCACCATACAGCACTACATTAATACTGATATTTTACTATACGGTAGTGAACACTACAGCTCTGTAATCAACAAATCCATTTTCAAAAAAGTTCACGAATTTACACTTCTAACCAAACGGTTTGATTGGCAATACATCCTCCTCACCAACTCACTCACTTCTCTCAGAAACTTCGAGGTGCACCACCAGACCAATTGGTCAACGAATATTCTAGGTCTATTCTCTTCATCCCTACACTGCCTAACTCCTGTTTTTCTTCTGCACATTTCTTATTATATTCTAACTCTAATACTCTTAATTCAGATGACAACATACATTTACCAACGAACGGCAAAATACCAAACTCCTTGTGCTGCTGATATTACCAAATGCAATATCATTACTCAATGGAGACAGCTTGTATAAACTTCTAGCTTCCTGTTGAATCCATTTCCTTGTTACCTATGTATATAATATCAATGTGATTCTTTTTCGCTTGCTATTGGAAATAAATATTGTTTAAACGAAATAAGGGACTGAAAATGAGTAATGCATTTTTTGTTCGTTTTTGAGGCCATCTTGAACGCCATTTTAGATTTTTCGGGAACGCTCATGACTTCGATTTTTTTCTGTAGTTGAGGGATGTTCACAGAATTCAAAAACTTTCAAACCATTTCTGTACATTTTTTCTTGGTCTATCATACTTTGACTGGACTAGTCGTCAAGACTCTTGCCGAAGACAAGCATTTTCATTCTTGAAAAACGAAACAAAATTCAAGATAAAATCTCTTTAACATTTGCGCCCTGATGGCATCTTCCATGACAGTTCAATGGCAGGAAAGGTCCATATTAATTATTTGGGGATAGACCAATTAATATTTCACACATTCACTTATAGCATCCATCCCACTTAACGAGATTATGGCGTATCATGTTCCTGGGTGAAAAAAAACAGCCTCTCGGGTTCAAAGGGCTAAAGGGCGTACTGTGATTCGTCACTCGAACGTCCTAGAATATTTTGCGGCAATTCTTAAAATGTGTATAGTGCACGGGAATAATGCACGTTTATTTTTAGAATGAATAAATGTTTTTAGGGTAATGCATACAATTCAATACAGGAAATCTCGAGAGGTGAAAAAATAGGAAATAGTACAGTACCTCTCACCCAATCAGAGGAAGGGACATCACGTGGAATATAATATTGGAATTAAGCCTTGTATTGAGGTTGTGACACACCATTTACTCACGAGCAATCATTTTTTGAAGTATGAATAAGATCAGTCCATTGAATCACTTTTCTGGACTCGATAAAGTTAGAACACAAACTGTCTGTGACCTTGACGTTGGAATTGTGCCCTCGGGTCAAGATCGGGACATATCCCTGCGCCATGAACATCTACAAGATATGTCTATTGAATATACTTTAGGTCAAACAAAGTCAGAACACTCAAACGGTCTGCAACTTTGACCTTGAAGCTATGCAACCAGTATGTGACCTGATCTCGAGTCGATATTCACAACACTGACAGGAAAACAGGCTACGCTACTACGCGATCAACCTCTACGTTCCTAAAGGTTAACACCACAATACAATAGCCTACATTTTGAGACAGGTGCGAGTCGATCCTCGCTAACGGCCTCTAAACTAAGCCTTTACTTGAGTTCGTAATCTATTCTGTGATTTCGGGCCTATAGCCCTCCTACGTCCACCTAATCTGGCAACAGCAGCGCATTTGTGGGTGCCAGCAATCCCACTCACACAAGACCCTACTGTGACGTCTCATAAACAGTCGAACCCAAGTCTCTCTGAACAAGCTTGTTCTCCACAATTTATACCTTATCCTGGAATGCCAGATAACAATATTTCAAGATTCATAGAAATGGAACGCGACATTTCTGAAGATAAAATCACCGCCAGTGCATATGCTATCAAGCAAGTCTAGAGAAATAATATACTTGATAACCATGACGATTGAAATTAATTTATAACTGCTAGTCATTTAGAAACATTTTATTCTGACTAGTAATATGCCAAAGACGTATCCCAATGTGAATCGCTTAAGGCTAATTGTATAATTAAAACACATGTGTTTACAACACTGAAAGAAGAAATATATACACAAATCTGAACTTGAAAGTCGGGGGGTGGGGGGGGGGGGGGTACTCTCTTTTAGACTGGATTTGCGATTTGCCCTGATACTCTGCCACTACTACAACTACTTACTACAGTGGAGCCCACTTAATTGGATATCTCTTAACTGAATAACCCAGTTAATTGAATATAATTTCCCAGCACAAAACCATTTACCATACATCCAGTACAAATTTGGCCTGTTAATTGAATATAGGTTATAGAGTAAACTCCTGTTAACTGAATAAAAAATCTTGTAACCTGTCAAGAAATTACCCTGATTCGCCGCAGTTCTCCTTTGTTTATAGACCTGTTTGGCCTTGGTAATCCAATACAGGCATTTAATCTATTGTGTCTTGTTTGACAGAGCTCACAGAGCTCTGTCAAACAAGACAAAATGGAATAAATGTTAAGCTTATCTCTAGAATGCAGGAAAGTGACACGATCCCTGTTAATTGAATACGCCAGTTAATCGATTAATTTCATTGGCAAAGTGACTATTCAGTTAACAGGGTTCAACTGTGCTACTAATTACTAAGTAGTAGTAGTAGTAGTAGTAGTAGTAGTAGTAGTAAGTAGTAGTAGTAGTAGTAGTAGTAGTAGTAGTAGTAGTAGTAAGTAGTAGTAGTAAGTAGTAGTAGTAGTAGTAGTAGTAGTAGTAGTAGTAAGTAGTAGTAGTAGTAGTAGTAGTAGTAGTAGTAAGTAGTAGTAGTAGTAGTAGTAGTAGTAGCAGTAGCAGTAGTAGTAAGTAGTAGTAGTAGTAGTAAGTAGTAGTAGTAGTAGTAGTAGTAGTAGTAGTAGTAGTAGTAGCGAAAGAGGAGTAGTATCAATTGCAGTGAGACCAATATGGGTGTATCTGCTGTAGCAGTATAAGTAATAGTGGCCACAGCGGCTATTACTACTGCTACTACTACTACTACTACTACTACTCCTCCTCCTACTACTACTACTACTATTTTCTGCCGGTTAGAAAAAATGACCGAAATTAAAGTGAATTTCTAGCCTTTTTAACGACGTGGCAGTTTGCCACGTATTTTAAAAGTCTAATGATTAATTTACACAACTGATATTCACAAACAAAAATAACACTGTAAAAAAGTATAGATAGGCTCCCTTATGATGGTAGGTTACACTTGTAATTTTAATGTTTTGTTTGTAAAAAATTTGATTACCAAACGTACAAGCGCGTGCTTATAAGGACATGTGCTTCAAATCTTTACCCCAAAGTTTTCAATTTCGGTGATTCTGCAGTCAAAATCTGCAAGGTACATATGAAAACTGTCCCTTCACATTAACTAAAATGACGGGATGTCTCGTGTGTAGCCAGAGATTTAGGTAACGGGCGGACATGTGCCGACATTTTCCAGAAATAGTTGAGAGAGAGAGAGAGAGAGAGAGAGAGAGAGAGAGAGAGAGAGAGAGAGAGATGTGTGTGTGTGTGTGTGTGTGTGTGAGTGAGGGAGGGGTGTATATTAGTGACTTTCATATTTAACAATATTCCTCATCGGCCCATTAATTGGAGAGAATTTGTTAAATATGGAGTCACAAATGTACATTTTTCTCAATGCACAGTACGGTCGTCGTGGACTGGTCATAATCCACGCATGGGCATGTCCACACATGCGTTTACAAGGTAATAAAAATCATAATCAGCAAAATGTTAATTAATGAAGCACCGGGTTGTACATGGCGCTTCACCTACGAACAATACCATTAATATAGGGGCACCCCTTTATTTACATTGTGTCCCTCTACATTTTGGTTACCAGCTCCATTGTCCTCATTCTAATTGTTTGTTGTTATTTTTATTTGCTGTACCTCATGTACCGGCACCATAAATATGGTTTGAGCGTAATAAAGTAAAGTTAAAAAGTAAATGTATTTTTGTTGATTATTCCTATAGTGTTTGGAATCTAATATTATTGGAAACGTGGAAATATTGCACACCCGTGGAAAGTGACCAGTTCACGGCGACTGTATTGTAGAGGTGTGTTAGTCTCAAACATAGCATTACTATCTTGCCACAAAGGCATACGCACCGCCACGAAAATATATCAGTGCGTGGGTGTCCTTCTGTATGACCATGCCCACCACTTACCTCATCCACATCGAAATGCTTCCTCCGCCCCTCTGTGTAGCAAAGCAGTGTTCACTGAAAATTTTATATGCGTTTGGAGGCAGATGTGCCATTTCATTCATGCCGAGTGGCGCAGTATGTTAGGGGGGGGGGCGTGTATAGTAATTACTTTGTATATATTTTAAAATGATTTTAAATAAAAAAAGGAGGTGGCGTATATTTCATTTGCCAGTTTTCTGGAGGTCGCAAGTTCGCGTCTTCGAACCGAAGCTTTTCTCTTAAACAGTTTCAGACAATACTGACCGGGTGACGGTTGAAAAATCACACGAGAAAATTACTGAAGCTGTCACCGACGACTGTATCTCTGATAATTCCCAACAGTAATAAATATAAATATACACGCATCCAAAGTATCAGCTTATCTTTCAGAAAAAACACAATCATAATCTTCCTTGAACAAGAGGTCTCGCGTGTGGCAAAGCAGTCTGCACAAAAATGAAATATTTGTGTAGAGCAGGGTAACATTTTCCACATGTTCTGCTTGGCGCAGTGCGCTTGGCGCTTGTGTTTTATTTGCCAATGCATGTTCTGGAGGTCGCGAGTTCAAGTCACCGAACCGCCGCTTTCCTCTTGAACAGTTTCAGACAGCATTGATCACAGTGGCCGTTCATATCACACTTGAGACAATTACTGAAATATCAAACAAGCTGTCGTCTACGATTGCATCGCTGATAATTTCCTACACTAATAATTATAAATATACGCCCATACGAAGGCATCAGGCCCTTCTCTCAGAGACAAATATCTCAATCTTCCTCCAACAAAAGTTCTCATCTGTCGCAAAGCAATGCGTGCAAAAATCGATTATATGTGTAGAGCCGGAAAAATATATCCATTATTCCCCGTGGCGCAATACGTTAGAGGCCAGTACGTATTTTATTTGTGTTCTGGAGGTCGCGAGTTCGAGTCTCCGAACCGCCGCTTTATTCTTTATCAGTTTTTGACAGTGTTGACCACAGTGACTGTTCAGATCTATCTCGAAAGAATTAAAGAAATATCAAATAAACTGTTGCCAACGATTGTATCTCTGATATTTCCCTACAGTAATAATTATAAATATACACGCATGCGACAGCGTCAGCTCATCTCTCAGAATAAACAAAGTATTCATTTGTGTATGACAGACAACGTTTATTGCTGAGACTTCCCTGGCGTACTGTTCAAACATTGTTAACATTCCCGTTAGTGCAGTCGGTTAAGCGTTGTGATCGTGTAGTTTCTACGTTATTTTTGAGTTGAGCAGCAGTCCCATTCGATGTGGGTTCGCGCCTTGTTTGATACCTTGAATGAAACTAACTGATGTCAATGACAAAAGCAAACATGTAGATGTCAACAGAAAGTTTGATCGATTTACAAAGAACCTTCACTTCATCTCATACAAAATTCTATTTTTTCTTGTTTACAGGCAACTAATTTATGCAAAACGATATCAAACATCACTCGTCTCATTTAAATAAGAATACTACTATTAAAGTAGTTGAGTATATTTTCCAAAATAAATACCCCCCCCCCCCAAAAAAAAAAATAAATAAATAAAAACCCTCAAAAACAACATACATACATACAAATAAATAAATAAATAAATAAATAAATAAATAAATAAATAAATAAATAGTTGAATTACAAATCGATTTTTATTTCATATTTCAGCCTTAAAAAAACTAATTCTCTGTCAAATTATTCACAAAAATATATCATCTTTACTCAACAAACATCATGTCTCGATTTCAACTGTCCCGTGTTCTGTTCTATTTATTCCACTCAAAACGGTACTGAACACAATAGATTTGGGTAATCGAGACTCCACCTGAGCAAAATGCGTCTTGGTAACAAAAATTTTGCAATCTGCTAACAGCATTTCTTCGATTTGATATGAATACTCTCTAAACTTGCGATCAGAAACAGGTTTTTGTCGAAATTTTTACTTCGAGTTATCTCCCTCTGTTCAAGTCGTTTATCAGGTTATCGAGGCGCCCCGTGGGTCGGAAGAGTCTCGATTACCTATGTTTGTTTCTCTGCTCTGAGAAACGCAGAATTCTTGACGACTATCCGTCTATTGTTCTGGCACAAGAAGGCTTCAATGTTTTATCACAATGACAATATGATACAAACAGAAGCTTCGATAGGATATAAGAGAATCAAATTAGTCAAATAATTAAGAAATTAAAAGCAAATTAACCCAAGTGACACAGAATCAACCAAGATAAACAGCGAAGTGCTTGGTGTTCAGATATAACTGTTGATAATCCCCACTTATCAGTTCAATGACAGTCCTTTATTGCAACACAGCATTGTTTTCAAATAATCAAACGAAAAATCGTAATATTTACTAAAAAAATATAAAGTGATCCAAATGGGATTCGAACCACGGACCCCAAGATCCAAAAACCGAACGTTGCACCACTGAGCCAGCCGTTCAACACTCATAACATATATTTTAAAACGCCATGCCTACACATACAACAGGTAAAAAACACGACGAGGGCAAATATCGTTGTAGATAATCGAAAATTATCAATAAAATAGCAGTGCTTTATTGCACACAACATTGCTTTCATACAAACAAACGGAAAATTGTAATATTCACTAAAAAAAATATAAAGTGATCCAGAAGGGAATCGAACCACGAATCCCAAGACTCAACAACCAAACGTTACACCACTGAGCCAGCCGTCCAACACACATAACATTTATTTTAGCACGCCATGCCTACACACACAACAGGTGAAAAAACACGACGAGGGCAAATATCGTTGTAGATGATCGACAATTATCAATAAAATAGCAGTCCTTTATTGCAACACAACATTGCTTTCATACAAACAAGCGGAAAATCGTAATATTCACTAAAAAAAAATATAAAGTGATCCAGAAGGGAATCGAAACGCGGACCCCAAAATCCGACAACTGGACGTTCCACCACTGGGCCAGCCGTCTAACATACATGACGTTCATTTTAACAAATCATGCCTACACATCGTCGCCTGAGAGCAATAATGTCCTATGTTCTAAAGGGGAAAAAGGACATTCTAGCACTCGGGCGACGACATGTAAGTTGTAACAGACCAGAAACGCGACGATAGCAAATATCGCTGTGGATAATCGACAATTCGTCACCTGAGTTCCAATGTGTTCTATGTGCCAGCAGGCACATAGAACTAGCGACAACACAAGTTTTTGCATTTTTTCCAGAAAACTAACCAATGTACGTATTTTAGGAAAGCTCTAGCACTGTTAAAACTACAACCAACATTTTGGGGGGGGGGGGGGAACTGGAAAAAAGAAAAAAAAAATCCATGTTTTGGGGTCGGGACGGCAGCTTTTTTTGTCTGTCAAAATCACTAAGTCCACACATGGATGTCATGCAGTTACTCTTTGCTCAAAATTTCATACTTTGAGATGTGTCAAGTGTGGTAACAGTTAATATTGCAATATATATTACCTGTATTAGAGAAGTATCTTCAGATCACCTGCCTGATATTCCTTCATTAGCTGGTATGTGTATATAGCGATGTCCCCCGAGTATTTTATATTGTACCAGTCTGGATATCCCCTTGCAAACATGCATGATTAGTTTTTGTCACAACCTCTACCAGGGGCGTAGCTATGGGCGGACTGGGGATAATCCCCCAAAAGTTTGTTGCCCCCCCCCCCCCAAAAAAAAAATGGTTGACGTGAACAATGAGGGAGAATTTTGGCTGATCGGCGTGCCTGTAAATGCTCTCAGGTGCTAACAAAATGCTTGGAAATCGCTCCTAGAGCGCTGAAATATGAAATATTTTCCGGGGGGGGGGAGTGCAGACCCCCCCCCCCCCCCCATCTATGGGAGGGTACACCCCCTCCCGTACCCAACCCCTCCTCAGGCCTTCAGGAGATGCCTTCGGCATCTCAACCCAGGAATCCCCATGTAAAGCTCATTTCATCCTAGCAGAATGTCTCAAACAACCAGTTGGGCCGTTCCGTCATCTCTGCGTACATCTTAACATAATGCTAAAATAGTATCATTCTTTCTTTCTTTCTTCATATAATTGCTGCCTTCAACAGGTTGATGATTATGCAATGAATTCAGGGGGTTGTGGGATGAATCTCTTCAGCTCCCCTCTAGGCTACCACAGATAGATCTTTAGCATGCACAGGGTGTGTCTCTCCCTGCACAGAGGTCAGCCATTTTACGTCCCCACCCGATAGGACGGTACACTGTGGCAGCATCAACCCCGAAATTGATGCTGACAGAGGGTGTTTGGTCAATACGGAACCTCTCCCCGACCGTGGATTAAATACACGAACATGGGTTACACACTTAAATTTGCAGGACTTATCTCCAGGTTGCGCAAATTTTTAACTCTGGTAGGCTTGTGGTAAACTGCTACCTTTCAGCTAGAAATGTGGGGCCGAATCTTCCAGGGCAGCATCGTTTTGGGGCAGATTCTACCTGGGGTCGAATCGCCATGTATCCCACTGTGGCAGGGTAGTTGCTTTTGATGACCATAACACCATGAAATTGAAAACCAAAATGGAAATAAATATATTCACCATGTAGGGAATGGAATTATCTATCACATCGCTCGTGTGTTATTGGGAGTTATTGAATATTTGTTGACGTTTTCCATGCACGAAAATAGGCTATGTTTCGTTGATCAATACAAATATAAAAATCACAAACCTTGAAATATGACCCAATAAAAAATAAACAATGATGTTTAAAATATATTGTTAGTTATTTGTTTTCAAGGTATTCATCGTCTAAGTGTTTGCGTAATCACAATGGGAATCGATGGGGTCATTGTTTATCTCAAAATGGTGGCCCCCATGACGCGATTCCAACAAAAAATTATTCATTTATCGGCGACAGAATATCAACTTATAGTCACTTAAATTTGTGGAGATAAGTCCTGCAAAATAAGTGTGTAACCCATGTTGAGTTTATATACATGTTATTCCTCAAACTTTTGTTTAGGTTTTCCGTACTTTGTTGAATTTTGGTCTATTTATTGCTCATAAACTTACACGTTTTGCACTATGACAGATATCGTAACCGGAAGTGGCCAACCGTTGTTGTCGCTAATAGAACACATTGGAACTCAGGGGACGAATTATCAATAAAATAACAGTCCTTCATTGCAGCACAACACACTTTGTTTATTTTTTTAAACTTTTTAGCGACAAATTGTGACATCCAATAAAAATGATCAAAACATAAACCTTTGGGGAATCGAACCGCGGACCCAAGATCTAATAAACAAACGTTTTACCACTGATCTAGCAACACAACAAAAAATTAATATAACGTGTTAACAGACCGAAAAAACGACGATGGTAGTTTGCACCAAAATGACTATTGTTCTTGCAATGGGTATCAAATAAATTGATTTTAACAAGCAAATGTGCAGAAAGCAAGCCTCTGATATGAATTTTACTTCTGAAACATCACATTTTGACAAAACATTTTTTTTCAGTTTGTCGCAGCTGGGAATCGAACACACAACCACCAAACAAAAATGAACACACCAAGATACCCCTAGGCCACCGAGCATTACAGCTTTGTTTTTACAAATGCATCACAAAGTCTCTAAAAATATTAAAAATTATATCAACCGTTAATATTCGCTCCCCCAGCCCCGTTGGCTTCAGAGGGTGATAGGGGATATCCTTTCTACAGAGATACAACCACTCAACATAAGGGACCTTACTGATTACTCATTCTCACAAAAGCCGGTTACAGCATTGATTGCTTTCATCACTGTGCAGTACATTTCTCGTGAAAAGCCCTTCAAGTGGAACAGAGTTTCTTCAGAGATGTGAAAAAGTTGTTTCATCGGTCAAACACAATACGGCAAGCAACACCTGGAATGGAGAAAGGATTGAAAACGAACGTTTTCATTATTTTATTCATTTTCAAATTAAAAAAATTCCAACACCATATTCGACCAAGCAGTTTGTATTAAGCGTTTTTACGAACAACGTTACGTCTATCGATCGAACTACGATTCAAAAGTTAAGGTACCTTAAGTAAGGGAAATTTTTTTACTTTGAAATTCCCACCTCTGATATTACACAAATTCGAATTAAATATACACCAATTATTCACGAAAATGAAGGACGCTATGTATAGAATACGATAAAATATATACAATCAACTCACAGAGTGGACAGCAGGCACTGGTGGTTCCTGGAAGTCTGCTACCGTATTCGTACCAGAACTGATAATAAAATAATATTTCCAGAGAACAACTCATGACCAAATGGACCTGAGATATCCAAGAACAAAGCAAGGCATTCAAAACACTTCATGATGCAGCGACAGACAGGACTGCATTTGGGGAAAGGACCACACTGTCTGCATTTTTTAATTTTAGATGGATTTCATGTTCGACGGACATGCGCATATCGTGCGAGGCCGCGAATTTTCATCGAAAAACAATCGGGTAATTCTAAGAAATTAGGTGTCATGATACCTTGCAAGTAATATGGCAACTGTGAAGTCTCCACATAGTAATAGTGTGTAGTACGAAGGCGATCTTTCTCATTATTTGATTTTAGAAGACATTGTATACCAATGCTTTTTTGGCCCAGATGACCTGTACCAAAATGTAAACAAACAAACAGACAACGAAAACAAAACCAAGAGTTTTGGAATTTACCCCCAAGCTGCTCTGTTCTTTGCGTTTTGAGAAAGTTTGATTTCCTAGCTTTGTTCTTGGATAGATGAAACACATTTGGACAGGAGCTGTTCTGAAATATTATTTTGTTTCAGTACTAGTACGAATACGGTAACAAACTTCCAGGAACCATTGGTGCCTGCTGTCAACTCTGTGAGATGACTGCTTATATTATTCGTACTCTATACATCACAACCTTCATTTTGATGTTTAATTTATGTATATTTAATTTGTATTTATGGAACATCAGAGGTGGGAATTCCAAAGTAAACAAATTTTTCTTACTTCTATAGCACCTTAAAGTATTCGAGTTTATTCTCAATAATATATCAGCATGATTTAGGGGGTTCATTGCATCTGCGTGAACAGACGACTGGACCGACCCAGCACCGTCCAACAGCTCATTTTGTTAACCCTTCCAACCCTGGTTGTATCAAGACGGCACTTGTAAAAACATTCTTGATTAACTAATTGCTTTCATTTTTTGTCTCAAAAACATAAGTTATGACCCCTCATTGGAACGTGCTCGACGAGCTCGTTCCAATAAGGTGTCATAACCTATGTTTTTGAGACATAAAAATGAAAAATATAATGAAAATTAATTGTCGATTTTTGAGAATAGCGCTGGCCGGTTTTGGCCGTTACGTTGGGTAAAGGGTTAAATGATTAAAACTGGAAGTGTCCACATTCGCTTCTTGGGAGGGGGGGGGGGGGGGTAGACCAACTAACATTTTCAACGTGCAGCCAACAGGCAACACGCAGATAATTTTGATTGGTATTCGCCATAAATTCATCAAGCAGCCATTTAACTTTATAAAAATTTCACATATCGTCGTACTGTTTCCAAAAGGCGGAAATGCGAATCTGAAGGCTGAAGGCTAACTGAATAAACCTACTTTTTAGTCGAAACAGAATGCATGTCGTATGTAAACCTATTTTCATTGAGATGAGAAACACTCTTGAAACTCGTTTATCAGAAAACTTGTTTTAACCGAACTGTATGTGAACCTGCTTTGGCATTCTAATGCGGCTTGATTTTGGGCCTTAATCGTAATATATTAAAGCCAGTCTTCCTCCCCATCTCATTCCCCTCTTAGCGTTTGCTTGTAGGACCCGACTCCGCCGTACATCACCCCATCGAGACAAAACCTGGTACATGTGGGTTATTCGGTCGAGAAAGCGACATGACACAGGTCCCTTCCGCGTACGACGCCGTATTAATCCTTCAAACTGAGCGACGTTCTCTCTACATTTATCTGTAGACTATAGAGTCCAATATGCCCGACCGACCTAGACAAAAATTAGCACCTTTGGGGTAATTTGACCAGGTAAATGGAACATGGTGGGTCCTGGTTGCGCCCGACACCACATTAATCGTCCATCGGTGCAACGCCGGTTAATTTGACGCAACCGTGTCTCAGCCGATCAGAACAAAATTTGGAACCTAGGGATATTTTGACCAGGAAAGGGACATGGTGGGTCCCGGTTGCGCCCGACACCACATTAATCGTCCATCGGTGCAACGCCGGTTAATTTGACGCAACCGTGTCTCAGCCGATCAGAACAAAATTTGGAACCTAGGGATATTTTGACCAGGAAAGGGACATGGGATGGGCACCGATCACGTTCGACGTCGCGCTGTCACTCTAAGGCCAGGTTTACACTACACCCGATTTGTTTTGCGTTTCGCCATGCATGCGTTGCGTCAGAAATAATGCGTCCTGCAGTTTTTTTTTCATTTGGATAACATATTACGTGCGAGAAATTAATGCTCTGCAATCCGATGCGTGAAAAATAGCTGCTGCACCCAATTTTAACGCAACGCATTCGAGAACGCATGGGAATCTCCTTGATGACGACATTAGCATGTGGGAAGGGGTATTTTCCACTACGTGGAAGACAACAGATATTTTTTATTGTTATTTCCAACTGATCCTACGTCAGTGATAATAAACGTGTAGCAGGCATCAACAGCAGCTAGTAACACGATTGAGAAAGTCCTTTTGTAATTACAGGAAACAGCTCCTGAATTAACTGGTGCTTTCATGAAAATGTGTTTCCCACCGATTGCCCCTCAACAGTTAGGGATTTGCCATGCAGCTTCAAAGTTGTCAGCTATTAGTTTCCATTCGTCGTGTGAAGCAGGAACGTTAATAAATTCTGGCTGCATTGTGTCCCAAATGCCAAAACATACACCGATTCTGTAACTGTATGATAGTAATTGGAACGATTCTCTCACTGCAAGATACCTGTAAATACAATAGAAACGGTCATAGATACATCGTTTAGACTCTGAATATAATCCGATTAACTCTTTACACGAGGGATATTTTAAAAAGATTTTCCATTAAATCTAGTCATGGCTGCTGTGAAGCAGCCATGGCTAGATTTGGTGAAAAATTCATTAAAACTTGACTCAAGAAATCCCTGGTCAAAAGTTCGATCTACACAATTTGCAAGGGATATTTTTGTTAAATGTGCTCAAATTTTACGTATTTTTGTGGCATAAGATTTCCTGTCCTGGGCAGGAATATCTGCCAGCAGCACGCAAGGAGTTAGCATGTTCTTTCTTTTCAAAAGACAGGGTGAACGTCAACGATAATCATCCCCTGAACCTTGATGCTCATCCAGATCTGTTTCGCCTGCACCTGGACCATCGTAAAAAATCGAGCTACAAAACAACATAAAATGGAAAAAAACTCCAAACGTATGGCTATACTGGAGGAGACCAGTAAGAGAAATCGTGAGAGATAAGAACAGGGCGACAAGCTTCTTGGAAATTTAAATAAGGAGCACGACAGTGATGAGTTTTCATATTGTATGCAGCACAACTGAAACAGTTATCAAAATGGAACAAGAGTCTTGTGAAATAAAAGACAGCCCAGATATTCCATGAAGCTCATCTTGGGAGCAACATCCATCAGCAGCAGAACGCTCAAGGGTTTGGTTATGTACCCCAGGGTGCTCAGTTTAATAATTACACAGATCAACCTCAAATGTGGAATCCGTGATATGTGATTGTTATTTTCTATTCTCGTTGTTAACAAACCCAGTTCATCAAAACGATGACTTTATATTCTGTTTAGTTTTATAATGTTTTTTATAACACATCTAAGATTGGTGTATTTCAAAAGGAAATAAAGATCTGTAACTATTGACCATATGTCCTTGGTTTTTCAGAAATATTAAAAGAACACATCATACTGATCATACCTCAGGGAAACGGCAAGTCGTTCGCTGGCTGTAGTTGCTTTTCTGGGTCTCGTGTCTTGTCTTGCAATGACGGTTTCAACTTTGGAAAGGACGTGATCGAATTGTTCCCTTGACAGTCGAAAATAACCTTGAAACTTGGCATTATCTAGTTTCATCAGCTCCTTCACCAAAGGATGATATGTTCCCTCTGTTCCTCTCCGTACCCACCATCTTCTCCGTCTGATGTCTGCTGTCTGAAGAGACAAGGCCAGGCATGTAAAAAAATCCCTCCTCGGTCTCATCTTCTTCTTTCTCCTCCATCAATATTAAAGCTGCATCGTCATCGTCTACTTCAAATAAGAACTTATGCAATAAAATTAAAGCTTTTTGTTATATAACATAGGAATTTTACGAATGAATCCGCATGCAATGTATTGATAAGATCGAAATGAGCAATGTACGCGACAATATTTTCGGACGTAGTATAAATCTAGCCTAACCTTTCAACCTGAGTATAATATGGCGTGCCTCGACCGATCAAGACAAAATTTGACACTCAGGGTAATCTGTTGATGAAACGTGCAGATGATGGGTCTCGTCCACGTTGGATGCCGCGTTAACCCTTCAACCCGTGACAAATCAGGAATAGTTCGCCTTTGACGTTAACCATGTACCGTGTTACAACGGGAGCTGACTCCAACGTGCATTAACGAAAAGAAACAAAATGTGGCACCTGGTAGTAATTTGGCCAAAAAGAATTATGGGAAGGTCCTCGACTGCGAAGGACATCGCGCTTTAAAGTTAACCCCCTAAAACCGTGCTTAACTCTCTCAAATCGTGAAATTTTGGATACAGTTCGGCGTGCTTCGACCCATCAAGACAAACATTAGCATTTGGAGTCAATTTGACCAGGGAATAGACATGGGATGGGTACCGATTGCTCCTGATGTCGCATTTGGACGTTAAACCTTCAAAAACGTCGGGTATATTTTGCTTGGTATACCTCATGCCTCAAGGCGAACGAAACTAAATTTGGAATGTAGGGGTCATTTGAGCAGGAAACAGACATGGGATGGATCCCAATCGCGTCTGATATCGCGTTTTGCGTTAACCCTTCAAACCAGGGGTAGGGGGTGGGGGCGGGTGGCTCAACGTCGGGTACTTTGTCGTATCGTAGATCAAGACAATTTTGGTACATATATGTAATTTGACCAAGAAAGGGACACGGGTTGTGTCCCAATTGCGCCCGATGTGGTGTTTTGACGTTAACACTTCAAACAACACTCCTAAATTTTCAGAGATAAAGAGTTGAAATTCGGAACCTAGGGATGTAATATATTATCTGGATGAAACATAGGCAAGGAGAATTTTATATGCGACATCTTGTTGACCCTTCAATCACTAACCCTTCAACCGGATTAGTTATAATAATAGTTGCTTGCCCATCTTCAAGGTCAACATCACGAGAGTGCCATATGTTTAAGGTCACAAGTCATGTCTCAGCCATAACTCAGAAATTGTCATGTCTACAATCACCAAACTTCACACAATTATAAAGGATAAAGGTTAGTTCCATTTGGCGTTTATTAGGGGTCGGGGGAAAGTGCTACCCCTGTGAAATTTTTGTTACATTTAGCCGATTATAAAACCCCACCCGTAAAAAGAAACAAAAAAAAAAACCCCAAAACTTTTAGCAAGGGTCTGGATCCACCATCAAAGAGAAAACGCCTGTCCTTGTAATAAAACCAAACATCCTACAGTTAAAACTAGAAGTCCTGTCACGAACTGTGCGCTTATCTAGGTTAAATGCGGGTAGGAACTGCGCGCAATTTTCATATTGAATGACATTCAAAGCACGGCAGATTCTTGTGGTTACGCATAGCAAGCACAAGCAATGTTTCTGCCAATGGACCTCCGGGTTACCCGGAGGTCCATTGGCTGACAAATTGCTTGTGCGCGGGCCATATGATAGCCTTACTATGGTTATAACGCGCAGATTAATGCGCGGATCGATGGGGCTATTTGCGCGCATTTCATGACAGGACTTCTAGTTTTAACCACAATATCTTTTATTTAGTGTTGCAACCATGAGCTTTCGCCGTAGACAAACGTAGTTGGAGTAGCGATGTGCGTTAGAGAAAAAATACTAACAAAAAACTTTTAGCAAGTGTTTGCCCCCCCCCCCCTCCCCCCATCCAAGAGAAAATGTCTGTCTTTATAATAAAACAAAATATCCTAATATTTTTTATTCAGTCGTGAAATTGTGAGCTTTCGCAGTAGACAAACTTAGTGTAGCGATGTGCGTGCGTTAGAGAAAAAGGTTGACAAAGGAGTGACGAAGCGCCGGGATGTACCGTAACAGGTGTTTAATATTGTGGTTTGTTGGAATTGAGTAATGGGCTCAAGTTTAAGAGTATTTGTTTGCGGAGTGGTTTCTGATATTCGGCAGTGTGTGTGTGTGTGTGTGTTTGGGGAGGGGCGGTCATGGGGATTAGGGCTAGTGTCAAGAGGGGGGCGGAATTGATTGGCGTTTTTCGGGGATGAATGAGTGGCAGATTCTATGATAAGTCAAGGACTAGACAGAAGCACACGTACGATGGAATGTGTGGTTTCGTGGGAACGGAGGCAGAGAAAGACATTAGAAGCTTCTCGCTTTGCAGAAAGGGAGTCGGAGTGCTGTCTTCAAATGATGTTCGATAAGTACAACTGGAAAGGGTACAGGAGGGTACAGAAATGGTACAGGACGAAATTAGATTGTGTGAGATATACTATAGTAAGATCTGCATTGAAAAGGAAGCTATACACTTAATATTTTAAATATTCCATAAAAGATATGTACACGCGTTACGCCAAAAACACACAATGTATAGATGAGCGATCCAACATTTTGCTTGACAAATTTTCGAAGATCAAAGAAGAAAATTATCGATCATTTTGTCCTACATAATATGATTTACTTCATTTGAAAGGGGTCAATTAACTGAATTATGACGCCCAATCTGTTATTAGCCAATTACAGTGAGCTTCAGTAATACGGTTGCTGTTATTGTCGGGGCTCAGCGGGTGGTATTATTCAGTATTCGCCTTCCTGATACCAATCGACATTATGCGTGTTGAATGAACAATATCTAGCTAAAAGTTGGATTTTGCAGATACGAGTCAACAGTTGTCTATATTGATATTTATTTATTTATTTATTTATTGGTGTTTAAGGTCACATATTTATGCACAATGGCTAATCATGACTACGGCAGTTTCCACGGCAGTTTTACGGGTGGAGGAAGTCGGAGAGAACCACCGAGCAACGACGAGCAGCTGCCAGCTCCCCAACATCGTAACACCACACTGCAGCACAGGCAGGGTTAGATTGGTTGAAGACATGCGTACCATCGACGTGCAGTACGCCTTAGTACACGGCGTCATCGTGCCCCCACGCGGGCAATGGAGATGAAGTGTCTTGTCCAAGGACACAACGCGGTTGCCGCAGATGGGATTCGAACCGAGGACCTCTCGACTTGCAGCCTGCACCTCTACCTATTGAGCCACCGCGCTCCCCCGTCTATATTGATATCTGTTCTGAATGTATTCGAGGTAAATGCATCTACGAAATATTATTATAAGAAAAACTTTAGGTTTACTGAAATAATAGATCGATAATATTATCTTTCCTTTCATTTGCACGGAGAGGAGAGCTGACATTAACCCTTAACCAACGCATGCGATATCAAAATGTGTTATTAGATTATTTTTTTTAAGAAATCTCAACAACACCTGATCATGTGACCCCTCATTGGCACGAGCTCGACGAGCTCGTTCCAATGAGGGGTCACTTGATATGGTTTTATTTAAAACATTGTTTTTTAACGGCCCAATTTGTCAGTTACAAAGTCGGATACGGACGATTCGTAGGTAAAGCGTTGAAGAACTGTGATCGAAAAAGAGGTCTCTGTCTCGATCTCATCTCGTCGCAACGAAATTACACCAGTGGAACGAGACTTATTGAATAGAATGTTGCGAAAGGAAGAGTAAAATGAGAAAGATTAAACGAAAATGGCACCTGATATACAACGTTTCGGCGCTTCATTTTCGTGAGGTGAGAGGTGACAGACAGGTAGACAGAGAGGTTTGACAAGATCGCAATCCAGTCTCGATCCGGTTCAAATTCTCTGTTCGGGTATGTGATCATAGAATTGTATCTCAAGGAGTGAACTGTAAAGATTTACATTAAAACATGGTAAAAGTACTGACAATAATTTACCTGTACCAGTAGTGTAAAATATTACGGAGGAATAACAGTATTAATCTACTTTTGTTAATATCAGCCTATTTTGTGTTCGATCTTTGAGCAAAACCGAGAAACTGATATTTGATTTCTCTTCATTACACAAGAAGACTGTTCATTAATCATACAGAGTAGACCAATTAAAATCATTAACCTGCAGCTAAATAGCTGCAGGCTAAAGATATTAATTAATCTACCTTAAACATTGACTCTTCTAAAGCAAGGTAACTTTTATCATGGATGAAGCCATTTTGTAAAAGAAGAAATTAACCCTTTACCCAACGAATAGGCCACATCCACCGCGTAATATGTAAATACAGCAGCTGAAATAATACTATTTTTCAAAATATTTCAACAAAAACATATCATGTGACCCCTCTTTGGAACGAGCTCGTCGAGCTCGTTCCAATGAGTGCTCACATGATATGTTTTTGTTGAAATTTTTTGAAAAATTTAAAAAAAATGATATTTAAAATAATAAATTTTGATATCGTCTGCGTTGGGTAAAGGGTTAAAGAGTTTAATACGTTGTGAGAAAATACTTTGCTTCATTGTACCTGATCACTAAATTTACTATATGACGAAACTTCAAGCCTTAAAAGTCATTGCCGTAAAATTTACGATATCGATAGACGTAACCGTTACTCGTGAAACAGTACTAAATATGAATTAGAGTTACCCGCCTTGAATTATGCCACTCGGAAATGGTGAAGTTTTAAAAAAAAGATTATTTTAAACTACTTTGGAAGCATTGCACTGAAATCTTCCATCATTGCTGGATACTCAAGATCGAAAAGGAGGTAGGTTTGATGAATTTTGAGGCATAACAAATACAATTGACTATTGATGGACTTCAGTATGGAATTCCCAGAAAAAAATGTACCTGTGATCGGATGTTTTCTTTCTCTATTTTGATAACAGAAAAAGTTGTATGAAGAGCTATACTTTACAAAGATACTTGAATGCACATATTGATGACATGATATTTTTCACACGAACGTTAGAATGGTCGACTATGGGAAAGTATTTAATGCTGTTGTACCTATACTGGTTGCCAGCACATCTATCGTAATTTTAAATTTTAACGGTACTTTTTATAGTGTGGGAAAACATCTCACAGACAAACGGTCTTTGCGACAAAATCTTTACAGATAAAAGCCCATCCAAAATCACATTGGTGGGCGAAAGTCCTAAATAGGTATACTATTTTAGACTCCATAAACTGATGATTACGAAATAAAAAGTGCCAAGCCGAACGGTTGAACGAAAGAGGTGAGCGGTAAGACTATAAGTAGGTTATTAAGGCCTAAATAAGTTAAAATACCTCCTAGTATATTTGACATCCCAAACTGCGTGAAGGATTAAACTGATCCAGTCAACTCATCTGTGCAATATCCCTGGGCTTTGAAACCATTAATAGAAATTTTATTTGTCTTCCCTAGAAAGGATGAGACAGTTTGCTTGTGACTGTGTACCTGAATGTGCGAGAGTTTCTAAAAAAATCAGGCATGAAAAAAGAAGGTGCTACGGTCGTACAGTGTGAGACCACACGGTAGTAGGGAAAATCCACAAAACACATGCTTAAACAATTGGGAAAAAACATATGGAACTGATCTCACTCAATCATGAGTTCCGATCTGTATTCTTGTGTGAAAAACATCTGACAACAAATGATTTGTTAAAAAACTATATGATGCAGGTTGAAAGTGATTGTTGTAATACATTATTCCTCTAAGGCAATTATACCCCGCCAACGTCTCCGACACAAGCTACATCAAGTTGGCATAGAAGGAGGACCAATATGCCACTGGCTAACACCATTCATAACAAACAAAACCATGAGAGTAGCCTTGAAAGAGCAGCCTCCAAAAAGGCTATGTTAACCCAGAAGGGCCCCAGGAACCATGAGAGTAGTCCAGAAGGAGTAGCTTCCAAAGAGGTGTATGTTGACCCAGGAGTGCCCCAGGAATCGGTACTAATGGCACTACTTTTCCTCTGCCATATCGACGATTTGCCAGACTCACTAAAATGTATTGTACTTCTGTTCGCTGATGACTGCTTGCTGTACCGTCTGATGAAACGTCGTAAAGCCCACCACATTCCCGATAAAGATCCAGAAAATCTAGAAAAATGAGTAGAGACATGGGAAATGCGATTCAATGCAAAAAATGCCCTGTCTTGAGTATTCAGCAAAAACACCCATATTACACACTGGACAACCACATATAAGAACACGTAGAACGGAACCCATACCTCGTAGTGCAGATATCCATTGACCCGAATTTCTAAGCGTCAATGATCATATATCAAATATATCAAGGAAAACAAATTTCACCCAAAACTTCCTCCGAATATATTTGAAACACTGTCCCAATGACCTCAAACAGACAGTATATACAATACTAATACGATCAACCTTGGAGTACCGTTCAGTAGTATGGAATCCATATAAACAATCTGACATTAAACAAGCCGGAGATAGTACAAACAAAAGCCACAAGTTTCATAAACAACGCCTACCGAAGCAGAGACGAAGACAGTGTCAGAAATATGCTACACAAACTAGAGCCCATAAGCCTCCGGAAAGAAGGAAAACAACGGGCTTACTTTCATGTACAAGGTACTTGATATCCCGTGACAATAATATTATTATTATTGTCACATGATATGATTCTGGTGATTGTTTTATATTACGCAAGTGGACGTGGACGATTCGTTAGGTAAAGGGTTAACTTTTAAATCCCTTACCTAAAACGAATATAAGACAGCATTTATATAAAAATCGCAAATAACTGAAAAAGTTCATTTGACGATTTGTGTGAAAAGTGCGAGTCGGTTTCGTCCGTGAAGTTAGATGTTGGGTGATAATTCCATCTCTTGGTAACTGCGTAAATTTCATTCGCACGTAGGTTCTGAATACCATACACCTTGTCCATCGTCAATAGATCGAGCTCAACGGCGGTATTTTGTGTCGAGCGATCTCGGTAAGTGGGGGATTCGGTGAGTGTGGGGGTGATCCGGCGTTGCCCCCCAGACACGTAAATAAGTGGATGTACAGTGTGTGGTGGGGGGGGGGGGGACCTCAACGATTTTTCTGTCGGGAAAGCCCAGGGCTGCAAGTTGAAACTATTGATTGGTTTACCCCACACATTTACTGAACAGCCATCCTATATAATGACGCTATGACGTGTCATGTTCCTGGCCGGAAAATCGGCCGCTGGAGTTCAAGGGGTTAAATAAGAAGTCGAGTGGCCCATGCGTCACGACTGCTACATGTATTTTTCCACATAAAAATTCCAAGGACTCAGGGTTTTGCGGCTGACTAACATTCCAATTATATTATTAAAGCATCCCTGCGACGAAAGCATGCTTTGATGATGTCGTTGAAATATTTCATAAGTTGGAATTTGAGCAATCACAGTCGGGACAAACCATGTTTCCACGCGCACTTGGCCATCTTCGCGACGCCCCTGTCATCCTGTCCCCTATAAAAGTTTCTAAATTGTCTTAGAAGTCCACAAACATAGGTATAACAAAGTTTTTTGGTCATGTTGTTCCTTCGCTCATGCAATAAACTGCGTTATCCCAGTATTCTGCTAGCATTTATTCTAATAATACAAATAGAATGTCCTCCTTCCAGTGTCAGTAATGAATGCACAAGACGATTCCCTAGTCACATACACCACGTTTTATACACAAATACCTTGTTATACCAGCACTGATCTGACGCAGGCAATGTTTTTGCGCGCCTGCCGTTCGCGCAATTTTAATCACGCGGAAAGGTTTTTTTTTTGCGCACCCAGTTTCAGCCTCACGCCGACAGATCCCTTCTCACAGGGTATAAGTGTGTGAAGTGTCATTAAGTCTATCTTCGATCTTGAACCTTTAAAAAGTAAATTTACTTTGTCTCAAAAGTCCGAGGCGAGTCGGGAAGTTAATTCCGGTTGGATCATCAACAAACCGCGATACCCTCCAAAATCATGTTATTGTTATATTATCTGGAATAATATTATTTAAATTTTGCATACAGTAGTATCTGCTCTCGCGAGGAGAATCGTTTGAATTTTTCCAAACCCCTCTTTGACAGTATTGGCCAACTGAGCAACAAGTTTTGTCTGGAACCCAGACAGAACTTCTTGCTTGCTCATCCGGCTCATCTTGGAATATGCGGGGTGTGTGGTGGGTGGTGGTGGTGGGGGGGGGGGGGGAGGGTGTACAATAAACACATGTTCAACGACAGTTTATTGGCTTTGTCTGTTTTGAATGTGTTCCCTGGAGAACAAACGCAATTTACTCAACATTTAGAAGATGACTGTGAAAGCAAATCAAAGGAAAAATAATTCCGGCTCGCCAAAGTAGCTCACAAGAGAGCGATTTTTTACAACCCTGGCTTTTTCAAAAGGCCAAGCCTGTACCAGAATATTACACTGGTATAGAAGACTATTCTGTGATGATGCAATACGGTTGCCATGCGACTTTACTTTAACCCTTTACCCAACATGAAAAGCAGATGACACTTGCAAAAAAAATTCTTGAATAACTAATTTCTTTCATTTTGTGTCTCAGAAACATAGGTTAGGACCCCACGTTGAACGAGCTCAACGAGCTCGTTCCAACGAGGGGTCATAACCTATGTTTTTGAGACAAAAAATGAAAAAAATAATGAAAATTAATTGGCGATTTTTGAGAATAGCACCGGCCGGTTTTGGCCGTTACGTTGGGTAAAGGGTTAACGGACACGAGAAATCCTTCATGGGATGGGGTAGCGTGATTAACTCTCGATGACTCGGGTTGAACTGTCACCCCCCCCCCCCCCCCCCGGGATCCTACACTGCTGAGTCCAGCACCCATACACACACAAGATAGACTCCCATATGGCCGCGATATAACAAGATCAGAATCACTACAAACTCAAGTCACTAACAAGTAATTACCGGTCATGAATGCTTTTTCGCAACAGATGCGAGCGGCGTGAAATCAGGGACAAATTATCGATTGTCACATCGCAATACAGGAAATCGAGTTTACAAACTCTTAACACAATTTCCTAAGTATCTAACGAAATTTTCACACGTATCAATTGTTGGTGCGAATTGGTGCTTTGAAGCTACCTACACATGTCGCTATAAATCAAAGATCTCACACCGCGCGGCATGAGTGCTCAATTGTTGGACAGTCAGACTCAGGTGTCCCATTCTTGTGGAGTTTTACGAAACTTGTTTTCAAATTTGAATTCTAAGCCCATTTTCCTGGACAGACCATAAGGCTAAAAGGGTTCTGATTCTCGGGAAATCCCTCACTGAAATTGAACTCCTTTCGTTGAATGTTTTATTGGATTGCTGTGTCTTTCGAAGTTGGTGTGAAATTACGAGACAATCAACTGTTGCACTTTTTGATTGATGTATATTTATTCGCAGTGGTTTGCAACAAAGAATGTCTATTTATTAAATTTGTTTTGTTAACATCCAGTATGCTCTGTTCTGTAGAAAATAACTCAAACAATAGGTGGGCGGTATTTATTTTTCGAAAAAGTTCATAAATAGAACAAAAATAAATTCTCGAGAACCAAATGTATTTCTGTTGTTTGGTCTAATACTTATCAAACTTAAAACCATCAAGCTCCATACAACGAAGGCGGAAACAATGGGCGAGGGGGGTAAATCACGGGCTTAGCTTATGTTTCATAAAAGTGCATAAATAGTACAAACAAAGCCTCCCTCCCTCATTGATTTGAAAAAAAAATTCTCGAGAACGAAATGTATTTTTGTTGTTTGGTCTTATACTTATCAAACTTAAAACCATCAAGCTTCATACAACGAAGGCGGAAACAATGGGCGAGGAGTATAACCACGGGCTTAGCCCTTTTTATATTATATATCCTTCTCCACCACTTTTGATAAATAAAAATCACCCATGAAGTTATTATTATTATTATTATTATTATTATTATTATTATTATTATTATTATTATTATTATTATTATTATTATTATTATTATTATTATTCATTTAACACGTATAGGTCCTGTCACTTGCCAAAATAAATCTGGAATAACTAAAACATATTAAGACAGAACACAACGAGAGTGGAGTGCGAGGGACAGGAATCAACGACAGTTTTTTCTATATTTCACTCGCGGCATAGGCACGAGTGAAATATATGAAACACCCCAACAAGGGTCGTCGATTCTTGTCACCCCGTACTCCACTGGAGTTGTGCTCTCTATTTATACCATGATTACCCATTCTACTATATATGAAAAGCTTATGACATCAATTTTAGCTTGATACACCAACCGTGGTGAACACGCCAGCAATGGGATTTCAATAGCAAAAATTTACACCTACAGTAAAACTACATCCAAGTTGAACTTGGTGACGTCGACCTGAATGCAAACTTGTCTAAATTTATTGCACGTCACCTCGCGAACAGTGAAATGAAAGTGGCAATTATTTATTACGTTTTTAAATGGGTTTACCTCATAACATGCCAACAATTAACAAATATGGATTATCTCATGTTAATGAAGCACCCATAACTCAAAATAGTATGTTATTATGTTATTAAAACGAAGAAGGCTCCGTTTCTTTTTCCATTTCGTTTCGGCGATAAAATTGACAGCGGAAGTACCTCCCACCGATGCTCATGTAAACAAAAACAGATTCGCACGCATGTACGTCTGCTGTTCGGTAAAATCGAGAAAAATAATAGCGACTCTTAATAATCTGACGATCATAGTATAAATAAAATATACCCAAAGTAGCTTGGTGTACCAAATGTTCACCACTCGTGGTGAAGTGGTGTTAACCTTTGGTGTACCAAATGTTCATCAATCGTGGTGAAGTGGTGTTAACCTTTGGCGCGCGGTTAATACCTCTTCCCCACGAGTGGTGAACATTTGGCACACCAAGCTACTATGGGTATATTCTATATTTATACCACAACTATTTATTTATTGGTGTTTAAGGTCACATGTTTATGCACAATGGCTAATCATGACCGTGACAGGTTTACGGGTGGAGGAAGCCGGAGTACCCGGAGAGAACCACCGAACGACGGCGAGCAACTGTCAGCTCCCCAACATACTAACTTCACTCTAGCAGGGTTAGCATTGGTTGAAGACAAGTGCACCATCGACGTGCAGTACGCCTTAGTACACAACGCCACCGTGCCCCCACGTGGGTAATGCAGATGAAGTGTCTTGCCCAAGGACACAACGCGGGTGCCGCAGGTGGGATTAGAACCGAGGTCCTCTCGACTTGCAGCCTGCACCTCTGCCTACTGAGCCACCGCTTTCCCTATACCACAACTAAACGTGAATTAAGTGGATCAAGTTGATATATTTCTTTGAAGAACAACGCCACCATCAGCGGTCTGTTTACTTTCTTGCTTGACGCTGTTTTGTGTAGAAGCATTTCCTTCGCGTCATAACGTCAATCAGATGCCCAACAATCGCTTAGATACCTTCTCATATGACATGCTTACACGTAGGCTGGATTCCACGCGTGATGTATCTAAAACATTTCTCAAAGTCTTACTGTATCGGATAACGTTGAACAAACACAGCAAGGTATAAAGCTTATTACCACTAATTGGAACGAGCACAAGGAAGGGTTACAATCTAACAGTGTGTATATTTGGTATAACTTTTTGAGCTTATTTCGAAAGACTTTCCAGAAAATATGTTACGGTGGACAGATGGCCACAGGGAGGAAGATATCGAGGTGTTGTGCTGATGTGAAAATGACTCTTCGTAAAGTGAATACTGGAAATATTCATTCTCTTCCGTTGACACACTCACACTGTGGAGACTGAAAACTGAGAACAACATCTTTTCGGAGACAGCGAAAGTCTTTTTGAAAATCGAATCAAGGGAGAAAACTCAATATAGTTTTTCTTTTCCTTCATTGACTTGAGAAAATATCCAGTTTTGAAAGATGATAAAATAGTTTATTATATTTATATTAGGTCCCATTCTTGTGCAAACATGGTAAATTAATTATATATTAACATTTCCTTACAACTTCAACAGCCATTAGTCATAATTATTTCTTTCCAACCCCCCCCCCCCCCCAAAAAAAAAAAAAAAAAAAAATATAACCACCACCCCATCCAAAAGAAACAAAAAAAAACTTGTAACCCTTTAAAGCAGACGATACTTGCAAAAAAACTAATTTTTTTCATTTTTTGTCTAAAAAACATAGGTTATGAGTCCTCATTGGAACGAGCCCAACGAGCTCATTCCAACGAGGGGTCTTAACCTATGTTTTTGAGACAAAAAATGGAAATATAATGAAAGTTAATTGACGATTTTTGAGAATCGCGCTGGCCGGTTTTTTCCGTTACGTTGGGCTAAAGGGTTAAATAGTGACTATTATTTGAAAAATCATTATTTGTGTACCTTCTCTGTTCATTCTATCTGAACGTTTTGAAACTAGTGCAGAGATTGGATAACATCATGCGTTCTAACATGAAGCTTTGTAATGTATTTTTTTGTATAACGTTCGCCATAAATTAAGTGATAAATGCACAACTACACAAAAAGGAGTATGAAGAATATCATATCCATGGGCGGCGCCAGAGAAGAAGGCGGGGGAGTGGCACAGGGGTCCATAGCCTCCAATATTTTATAATCCCGCCCCCAAATAGTTTAGGACCTCTCATTCGAATGAGCTTAGTGTTTTGGGGGAAACAATGAAAAAATATAATTAGTGCCCACTTCAGGACCTTAGCATCCCGCCCCGCCCCGCCCCACCCTACTTCACTTTCAATTTAACTTCGCCGCAACTGGTTCAATCCCTTGTAAGGGTCATCGATGAAAGTAGTCTCAAGACATTCACTTTATACTTCACTAGTACCATACAAAGAGCAATTTTATCAACCCCTTACCTGACTCGTCGACGCACACACCCAGCATAAAAAACAAAAACTTACTATCCAAATTTTACTACTTGTAATTTCCTTAATACTTCGCCTTATCACCACCTGTGGTGCGGGGTCATAAGCTAAGCATTATAATAACGAGCTCAAGAGCCCGGCCCATTGTGAGGTCATTAGTTATGTTTGGGAATAAAATGAAGTTGACATGCTTCGGTTAGATGTCTAAATTTTTTACACATCCAGTTAGGCCCCTGAAAGTGCCATCTTAAACGTCCCCAACCCTTTGTCTTTAGAGTTTGGTGCCCGTGGATTTTCGCTTAGCAGATTGGCAGGTTATTCATTTTCTATTTCTACAAGTGATATTCTGTAGTATTATGGAGGAGGTAAGAGGACAGATAATTTCGACCAGATCGCGGCCCAGTCGTGATGTGGTCGAAATTCTCTGTACGTTTTTTTTTGTTATCACATTATCTTAGAATCAGGGCTCAATACTGAAATGAGCTGATTGACCAGTATACAGATCTCGATAACAAAATACACCAACAAACCTCTTTTGGCAAACCTTTCACACTGGATGCACAAAAACGTAGTTTACAATAAAATGGAATTTCTGTGTTACGTAGGGAGGAATGTCAGTTATTTAGTTTGCTTAACATTTCTCCGTGAAATGTAGGAGTGAGGTTTCTAGTCATGGCTTAAAATTCATGCGAGGACCAGAGTAGATTCTCGCAAATGATTCTCGCCAGACAGACAATGAGAATGAACTCTGATTCTCTCAAAATGTTAATTTTATTGTTGTGATAGATTATGAAAGTGATACTGGGAATTAGCAGTGGTGTCTAGTGAAGTCTTGGCTGCCAATACAGGCGACCAAGATTACTCTAGGTACCACTACAATGGTACAGTAACTTCCATCAGCAAGACCACCCGATGTTGCATATTGGAAGATGTGTTCTGTTTGCAGATGTAAGACAAGAAACGCACCAAAAAATTGAACTAGGTTCCTTAGGGTTAACCTCTAGTAAATATATAAACACGTGCTTAGTTTTTTCACTAAGGAATATGTACTGGATGCACCCACAGGGTATAACCGCACTCTCAAATTTTAAATTATCTAAGAACCGAAAAATATTCTCGCGGTAGAATTGGTACAATTTTAAGCCAGCTGGGGGTGCAATTCGTAATACATGTACAGGTAGAAACTTTAGTAACCTGTGACATTTAACGTTCGAGATCATTGCATATCCCTTGTATGACATATATTCTATGGCACGAGTTCTCTTCATTTATTCCTTTTCCACTGGCATAAAAAATGTTGATCCCGCCAGTTCAGAATCTGCAATGTATTTTAAATGTATATCAAGGGAAGTAACCCCAGCACAAAACTACACAAATGAGAAATTCTTCTTTTGTGGTTGCGGGTCTTTCTTCAGCTGTAAGTTTGATTGGGCAGTGTAGTAAAACACTTGTACTCCATGATCGACACGACTGTTGGGTTTTATTTATTGTTCAATATTTCAATAAATGGTACAGTGAAAAACTATTCAGTTTATTTAGATTAGTTTTGGCATCTGTGCCCATATCACGGTAGTAAAATAACTACACAGTAAAAGTCAATAAATAGTTTGTATCGAAATGCCCACCGTGCAGTACCTGTACGTTAGTTACCAGACCTTCATACACTGGTGAAGCAGAAGTCTTCTACCACAGTAAACAAGCACTGCTTTACACCTGGGATTCCCAGTGAGAACTGTACTATTGATAGAGTTGTTATCTTACCCTGGGTTAAATAATTTATCCATTTTGTTTCCATGAATTATTTACTCTTCGATTGATGATATGTTTACCCTCTACATGCTGATGCTAGCCTTTTACCGAACACGAAAGGCTGACGACACTGTAAATAAAATTTTTTTTTTGGTAACTAATTTTTTTCATTTTTTGGCGTCAAAAACATAGCTTATGACCCTTCATTGGAACAAGCTTGTTCCAATGAGGGGTCATAAGCTATATTTTTGAGACAAAAAGTTAAAAAAATAAGGCAAATTGTATGGTAATTTTTTGTGAATAGCGCTGGTCGGTTTTGGCCGTTACGTTGGGTAAAGGGTTTATTTATACCCCCAAAAATTCACTGTACAGATTTTTTGAGTAATACAAATTTAACCAATTCAGTCTTGTTTGACAGAGCTCAATGAGATTTCTCAAACAAGATCCAATTTCTAGCTAAATGTCCTCACCTTGATCACATTGTTGGCATACCTCGCACCATATTCAGTGTGCAATAACCGTCACACTTTAATTTCATTGTATTTGACTTCGAAACAGGTAATCCATTTTCTAACAAATTGTTTGACGGCACACCAGCATCATTGGTCA